>JAJTUV010001110.1:477500-944304 GCA_021653895.1 Mastomys natalensis
GCCTATGCACGTGTTCCACTGTAGACTTTGATGCCAACCAGACTTCCAGTTTCCTAAATACTGCATGGCTTTGTTCAAAACTTTCTTTGCCACTATTTAGAGATATTCTTCATGACACCAGCTTTGCAGACACAGAATATATGATTCAGGGAGTGTTCAGAGTGGTCAAGGTACCCATTTAGCAAGTGTCTTTGGTAAAATAAACATCTCAGGGGTGCTCCTATCTTTTATAATAACAGTAGTGTTATATATTAAACTCCCTTTAAAAGTTTTTTTTTTTAGTGGCTTTACTCTGTCCTCTCCTTTTCTGTTCCTTTCCTTTTCACTGTGAGAACAGATCTTGACTGTGCCAATCCTTGGGACTGACTCTGCTTGGAATGTTCCCTGTCTTTCTTTTCCATTGAAAATAGAGGTTTCAGCATCACATCCCTTTTTGATAGCTCTTATCTAACTTTACTTGGTTTATTCCCTTGAATTCTAGCAGAGGAGTCTACTTCCGTCTACCATTGTAACCTGCTTTTCAGTTTCTATCATTTAGAATAAATCTGATGTGGAACAAAGTTTGTGGATATATTCAGTCATCTTTGGGACTGTACCTAATGGTGACTCTCTGGTGCTCAACACAAGCTGACACCCTTTAATACAGACGAATGGGTTTTTTAGATCACTAAACATTTTCCACTTTTAATAGTTTTGTTGAAGTTGAATTGCTTCATATTCTTACTATTGGTTCATAGTGTCGTTCCCGGTCTTTAAAAATAAAATGTAAACTTTTTAAAAAATCAAAAAAGCAAAATTTTTACAAACTCAACACCCAGACTCTCTTAAAAAACTTACTTTATAACACATGGTGCATTTCTTCAACAAAGAAAACAAATACGATACTTGGGTCAGCAAAGCACAGTCTCTTTACTTAAGTTCTCTTAACTGTAACTAATATTTTTGTTTTTTGGGGTCTGATGTTTTACATCAGGGAGTGACATCTCCTTTGTCTCCTCTTAGCTGTAGCAAGTTCTCAGACAAAGCCTAGCTTTGGATGAACTTGTCTGTTTTTTTTTTTGGTTTGGTTTTTTGCCCCGAAAATACAGCCGACAAAAAACCCCAGATAAAATTTCCCCCCCCTGTTTTTGGGCCGGGGAAAATTCAAAAAAAACTTTTTGGGTTCCCCCGGGAAAAAATAAAAAAAAAACAAGCAGCGGGGGTTTGAGGGGGAAAAAAAACCCCCCAACCCCCCCGGAAAAAAGTGATTCCCCAAAAGGGGGAATAAACGACGAGGGTAAAAAAAAAATTAATCTCAGGCTGATGACGGGCTCGAAAATTTTTTTCCCGGGGTGGGGGGGTTTTTGCCAGACCCCAAAGGGGTTTTAAATAATGGGTTTTAAACCCCCACACTTAGGGGAAAGGTGACTTGGGGCGTTTTTAAAGATTAAAACTCGCCTATGTTTACCGCATTTAGAGGTGGAAAAGAAATTGTTTTTGGGTTTTTTTAATGAGCTTAACCCAGAAAAAAGGCTTGGTCGGGGTTTTTTTGGAACGGGTTTTTGTGCTTGATTTTTTCCAAAACCCCTAAAAGGCCCCAGATACTTCAAATTTAAAAAAAAGGCCCAAAAACGGCAGTCTCGGTCAGGCAACCCGGAATCCCCGGGGAATTGGGGGGGGAACTAATGAAAACCCCTTTATTTAGTTTTGGAAAAGGGGAAATTTTTTAAAATCATGATAGAAGGGTGCTCATGCTGTTAAAATGAAAAAGTTGGTCTAGAATGGAAGGCGTTTATGGTAGGTGCCCCCTTTTGAAATTTTTTATTTTATTTTAAAAATTAAGGGGGTGACGGGCATTTCCCCTTTTTAACTGTTCAAAAATTTTAGAATAAAATACCACAGCGGAAAGGGGCCCTAACCGGGGGGATTTGTCCCCCCAATCTGGGGTCCTTAGCAACAGAACACTTTTCTGTCTTCCTTAAATCTTAAGTCTGGGCGGCACATAGTCCTAAAGGAAGTGATTATTAAAGATTATGGCTACAAAGGCCTCACAAAACTAGAACTAGTAGCTCATGAAGAGATTCTAACAAGCAGCCAAAAGGGGCCCCCTCTAGCTTGTTTCGTATTTGTGCATTTGCACGTGGCTTTTCGTGAACGCTAAGATCTGCATGACCTTACTGAAGTCCTACATGATCTCCTTGCCCTGGGTTTTAATGACGATCAATGTTGGGAACCACCCAAGTCCTCTTGCTCCCATTTGTGTGGGACAGAGGTGCTGCTGTGACAAATGACCTTCAGATTCAAGTTTCCACTGATAAGTTCCTTTAGGTACCAACCCTTCATAGACTGCCTTAAGCAAGTCAGTGACTTTGTTTCACCCACCTGCTTGACTAGGACTTTCCCTGGTGAGAATATGTGTATGTATGTATATATCCATTCAGTTTACTATCCTGATAATTGATTTTAGCTAATTAGGAGCATTTGTGGGCCCTAATTTGATAAGAAAGTGTGAATGTGGTTTTTCCCCCCCTACAGCAGATTTTGTTATTTGCAGGTTATTAGGGGAGTGTTAATTAGGCTCCATTCTTCTGTCACACAGGGAAATTAAAAGCCCTCACTTTACAAGCTAAGTCTATCAGACAGAAAAACCAGGTTTTCAGCCACCTAGGTTAGTTAGCTCTGGAGAGGACTTTGAAAGAAGTGGGTATGCTGCGCATGCCAAAGATAGGCCAGCTCTGTGTTTTCCATTCTTCAGTGTTCCCCAGGGCTCAGCATCCCACCCCTATGTAAGAACCTCCTGGATGTCTGCAGAATCCCTGCTCCTTTATTCCTTCTTATTTTCTCAGCCCTCCCACATCCCTCTTGATGTCCTTCTCGGTCCATCTTAATTTTAAAACAAGAGTCACAAGTTTTGAAAAACACCAGCCCTGAAGGGTTTACAGATGCTCTCATGAACAGTTTGGGTCCTGGGATTTCTTTGTTCGGTTTTCATCTGCTGACAGGAGAGCTGGGCAGACTGTCTGTTGTCTGCTGGGAACAGCAAAGCAAAGGGGGGAGAAACAGAGCAGGGAAAGGGATTCCTGCAAAGAGCTTGTTTGTGGAGGGAGCCCATACTGTGCCTTTTGTTTATTTGTGGCGATTTTCACAGAGAAGGGCTGGGCAGACATGAAAAGGAGTCTGTAACAAGGCACCATTTAGAAGGAAGGAAATGGGATGCAGGATAATGAGGTTTTGCATTTGGAGGCTGACAGAAATCCTCATCTCTAGAATGTGGGTTTTCTGGAATGCCATGGTCATGCTTGCTAAAGGCCTGTATTTTGGGCTTATGGTTTTCTCTAGTAGGTTTACATCGGCCATTTGCCCATTTCCTCCCTTCCTGCTTGTGACCATTTTATACATTTCAAAATGAATATAATTGTCTTTGTATATCTTTTGGTGAATCGTAGAAGTAAATAAGATCATATTTGCGCATCTTTCAGTAATTGTATCCTCCCAGCTAAAGAATGCAAATTAAGCCTGGAATGCTAGTGTTACAAACCAACAGGCCATTGGAAAAGTTACAGTGTTCCTTGGAAATATCTGCTTTTGTGTGTGGCTTACCAGTGTCTTAGAATCATAGAGCATAGCAGAATGAATAGAGAATATATGGTTGCCTAAAAGAAGACTTGACAAGTTGGGTAGAATTTGCTATTTGAATTCCCAATCCATTCATTGCTCATGAATTTGTTTTCTTGGCCCTAATGATTTATTGTTGTCTCATTAGTAAAATGTTGTTTGTGATGCCAATGTCCTAGCATAGTGAAGTCTGAATTTGGGAGGCATCTTGATGATCATCTTGGCCTTTCTTAATTTCAATAACTAGTAATACAATTGTTGAATAAATGCTGGCAAATAGTGGGTGTTCCGGCCAGTTCTGCTGCTCCAGTCCTCGGGTCAGGGTCTAAGCAAGAGAGAGAGTGGGGATGGAGGGGCAAGAGACTCGAAGAATGGAGACAAGACAGAGGGTCTGATCAAGTTTCTCCCTTTTTATTGAAAGGAAATACTGGTATTTATATACTTTACCACATGCCTTGCCCTCATGGACAAGCACAGCTGAAGGCACTATGTGCCTTGCAGCGTGGATACCTGCGCCTAGCAGCACTTGCAACCCCATGGCTGTTGTGCGGGGAGTAGACACCCTGTGGTCACTGCGACATGCTGGTTTCAGCCTAGTAGTGAGAGGGACAAAAGTGGAGTAGGTATAGCTCCTGGGTTGAGACCTGGCTTTGAAGAAATAACATGACAAGTGACAGCGGAAGACACCTGGTATCCTTCTCTGGCCTCTGTGATTGTGCACACATCTGTGTATAATATATAATCACACCACATACACACACAAAGGAAACAAATGCTAACAATGCCAGAAATAATATTTAAAATGAAATCATCAATAAGTATACTATGGTTAAAATGTCAGTACTCAAGTTATTAAGAATGTAGAAGAAATAAAAGAATCCCATAAGAAATAACACTTACCCATAGTCAACCTAAAAAAATCATGTCTTTCAAGGAAATTAAAAAGATGATTATGTTATAATCATTTCCTAGTACTAATAGATTAAAAATGCACATTATCAACTTTAGTTTTTCAAAACAGTTGTTATATAGATATATCATAATGTGTTTAAAATTCTGCCCTTATCTAACTAAACAACTCAGGTGGTTTTCAAACCATTTAAGTAGTACTTATGTGGAACCCCTCTCCTGTAAAGTCATTGTGGTGCTTGGCTTCTTTGAATGACAAATGTCCTCCCTTGTCTTGGATATTTGAATACTTGGTCCCCAGTTGGTACTGCTGTTTAGGAAGGCTTCCAAAGCATGACCTTGCTGGAGGAGATACGCCTAGGGGTGTCCTTTGAAAGTTTAAAGATTTTCCAGTCTGCACTTTGCTTCCTGCTTACATTCTGAGGTGCGTTCCCTCAGCATCCGGTACCAGCCTGCTTTTTTGCTGCTATGTTCCCATCAGGATGAATCCCCATCTCTTTGGAACTGTACGCTCCCCCGCCCCCCCCCCCCCCAAAAAAAAAATCCTTCCTTGGCTAAGTTACCTTGGTCATGATATTTTATCACAGCAGTGGGGAAGTGCTTCCAGCAACCTCATACATCATTCCCAAGAGAGTCCTCCTCATGCAGTCCTGTCCTTAAGTTCCTGAGACGCTTCTTTCTCAAAATGGCCTTTCCTAGGCGTAGGCGTGCCCTGAAACAGTGTTCTTAGAGACACGTGCAGTTTTGAGACTCGGGAAGCTCCAGGGAAGGCTTTTAAGAGTCGTTTCTTGATCTCTCCACATTGGCTCAGGAGACTGGAGTGCCGTGGCACAGTTGTTTCTGCATGTTCTAACAATTAGCATCTTACATAATTTTAACCTGAATATGTTTCAAGTTTTCATTTTATAAGCATTACTTATCATATCTCCCTTTTTCAAATTTTCTTATTGCTGCAGAACCAAATTCCAGGTTGAAAAGCGCAATAGAAAGAAATGTGAATCTCTGATTTTTCTCATGCCCGTACTTCCACCTTTGAGTGAGTGCAGATTTTCAAAGCAATACTCAGAGGTTCAAAGTCTATAGTTCAAAGCCAAGGGCAGATTCAGAAACAGGTGTAAGGACAAACTTATTGCAATGATTCCTTCCCAAAAGAAATCCAATGATGTCTCTGCACTGGAGATGCGACATTTCCACCGGGAGTGCGGCGGCTTTCTCTCTTCTCTTCAACACAGCTTCTTAGGACAGAGAAAATGAAGAGGATTAGACATCCAAGAGCTGCAGGAACAAACCTGGCCGCGGACTCAAAGGCTGCACAACATGACTGGAGTCAAGCAGGGAGAATCTCTTCCTCTTCAATATATTTGGTGAATGGTGTCTCCTTCCTCACTAATACACAAGGTGGATGCTGAAATAAGATGATTCATGACAATTTATAGGAAACATGTGTCAAGAATGCCTGCATCGTTTGTCTTGACAAACAAAGTGGTTTTCATTCTCTTTTATCTGTCATTTTAGTCCAGCGTATATAGCAAGTCTAATATATATTGAACCTTAAGGGGGGAAAAAAAATCTAGAATCAAAGTGGAATGAGAAATTGTTCCATTGCTGGTTTCATGGTTTCATTTTTCTTAGACTTTGAGGACAGATCTTACAACTTATTTCTCACAGTCGAAGGTAAGACAGAGCAACCTTGTGTGGATGTCATCTTTGCTGGCTTGTGTGTGTGTGTGTGTGTGTGTGCTGACCTGAGACGACTATCACACGAGTGATTTTTTTTTCTCTTTTCAAAACTAAAAAGCCACCTTAGGATTTCCACAATGTAGAAAAGGAACCACTTCCAATCCCAAGGAAGGTGACAGCAGACTGGAATAAATGCACTAATTGTTCTTCAAATAAAATCTGTGAAAAATTTAAATGAACATCTGTTTGAAGAATAGAGCTATTAAAGGGAATGTTCTGCACAGACAATATGCCGCACAGGATAGTTGTACAAATAATGCTGTGAAATTGTTTAATTAACTCATAAAAGAGGGAGTCTACTAAAGGAAACATAAGCACGACACTCCGGAGATATTTGACAGTCTTCAAGAGCAGTCGTGATTATGATTATAATTGTTTTAGTAAATTGAGCCATAATTTCTCTTTCTGTTGTAAAATAAGGTATATTATGAATCCTAAATAGGATAAACCTTTAAACATAAATAATTCATTCAAACCTGACTTCAGCATTGCGATCCTTCCTCGAGATGTGCTTGAGTAAATACAACTGAGCCAAGCAAGCGTTCAGCAGGAGACTTGAACCGTAAGAAGATCTGACTTCATGTGTGTGCTCTGGAAATTGGTTTCAATATTTTATAGAGAAAACTTCTGTCACAGATTTGGATGTTTGCCCCTAGGAAGCACCAATTATTTATAAGATAATGGTGTATAGTGGATACAGATAATTTTATTTTCCTAATAACAGAAATGCACTCAGAGGTCTTATGGTATTGAACATGAAGGCTACAACAACGGTTTTGTGTGTGAGGTGAGCCAGTTGTATTTCAAGCGGATTCATTGACCATTCGTTATGTACCAAGTTTGTTTAATATTATTATGTAAATTACTAAATCTGCACTACTCTATTATTTTTCATTCTCCATTTTGACAATTGCCTATTTTTATATTCATAACTTTGGTTGGTAATTACAGGAATGTTACATTTTCTGTATATTTCCTTTATCACTCTTATTAACTGAAATTACTGCAGGAAGGAAATTAATCAGACAAATTAGTATGCTTATTCATGAAACCTAGATTACAGTAAACCCCAAGATTAAGACTAATGAAACAATTACTTCTTTAATCATTATTGAAAATGGGAACATTGCTCAGCTATCTGACAGTAACTGCAGCGAACCTTGGAAATAGATAAACGAGTGTGTTTTTCTTGACTGCTCGTTCATGAAAGTAAGATTATTATCAAGTGCTGGGAGTTTTGATTTCATATTTAACATTTTTTTTTTCTGGGAATGGTTTCTTTTTATTAGAAAAAAAAAAAGAAACCCGATTTGTCCAATAGGTTCCTTGTCTTGAAAAATTATCCTGGTTCTAAAATCTCACAGAGTTAGATGTAAGTCAATGCTGTAGGCAGAATGGATGTGGTACTTTTGCTTTTTTTACACAAATAAATGTGGCAGTAGAACTGAAACTATTCAGCTAAGATACCTAAAGATGTCAATCTGAGTTAACGGCTTATTTTTAAAAGGAAACAGTAGAACAGCAGGTTAATGATGAAAACCCACAATCTCCAAATGGCACAGTAAAAGCTTCCTGGTGCCTGGAGACAATTGTCATTCAATTGTTTCCACCTTTAAGGTTTCTGTCCATTATTTTCAGGTTGGATTGCTTTTTCTGTTTCTGAACATTAAGTGTTAGTAGAAAGCTAGTGATTTTTTTTTTTTTTAGTATACTAGGTAAATACATTAGTCCATTGATTCCTACATCCTATTTGCATGCTTAAAATGCTTGCCTAATAAATGAGATATTTGTCTTAAATTTAGAACACTAATTCTTATTGCCAAATTCATAAGCCATCTCCTGATCTTCCATGGTACAGCAATATCAGTGTTACTAATATTTTCTTAACCTGTTTCCCCACATTTGATAGCAGGATAAAATATAACACATCATTACATTTGCAAAAGACAGTAATCTTTTAGTGTGTGTCCTAAATTTCTGTGATAAACAACACTAGTTAAAAATTTTCAGTTGAAAAAAATGAGCAGATTAATGACATTTTATTAATTACTTACAAGTGTACAAATTTTATTAATGAGATATAAAAAAATGGGCTAGGCTGAGGCAGGCTGATATTTTCTACACAGTAAGTTCCATACCAGCCAGGAGGAAAAATATATGTAAGTGTGTGTATAGTATGTGTATATGTATGTGTGTGTCTGTGTAAGTAATGTATATATAGTCTCCTATATACATATCTTTGCTATGTACAATATATATATACATATACCAACATATATATATTACATAGTGAGACCCTGTCTCAAAAAGAAGAAAGAAAGAGAGAGAGAGAGAGAGAGAGAGAGAGAAAGAGAGAGAGAAAGAAAGGCAGCTAATCAGTTCTTCCATGATCCCCAAAGCTAAGGAAGTTGGTGTTTTATGCTTAGAAAATGATACTGGAGGCAGAAATCAGGAAGAATGAGGCAAAGCTCCACTTAAGGTGCAGGTAGGTGTCCTGTCCTGCAGGACACTAAACAGGGTCCAGGGAGATCACCTAAGAGAAAATGAAGAGAAACAGGCAAACACAAGGAACACGGCTTGTCTATAGGCTGATCAAACCTTAAATTTTACTTTTTTACACACAGGTTATATACACAAAAAGGCAGGATGTGTGGAAGGGGATGACGCTGGAGCGTAGGTGTTCAGGGGGAGTACAGAAATCTTCCAGAACAGAGTGTCAGCTGGGTGAAGGTTCAGGAGACAGACCACTATGACTCCTATGATTCACTTGTCTTTATCTAAGTTGGTACTATCCACCAAGGTTACCTATCTATAAGGTCTGTGACTACTCAGACTTGGCAGCCCTCCACCAAAGCTGCCTGTTTACAATAGCTTCTAGGCTTCTGTTTCAGTGTTTTTCCACAGAGACCCAAGACTTGATGCTAGCAGGCATGTATGTCGGGCCTATTACTGATTTTAGGCCTTCAGTGTATAAGCAGGGCTGCTCCTGACAGGTAGGTAGGTGCCTGGACCACTATCTCAAGCCTGTCTCAGAATAAAATTCTGTGACCTACCCAGCAGAGGAGAAATTTCTTTCTTGTGTTGTTGATATAGAGAAACTCAGCTAACAAATCTAAAATCAGGAGCTTGGGGCTGTATAGCTCAGTAATAGAAAGTTTATGTAGCATAGTATATGTGAGTTCCTAGGCTTAATCCCCAGTACTGAAAAACAAGACAAATAAAACAAAATAATACAAAACAAAGCAAGAGGAACCTAATCCAAACAAGAGCCGGGTGTGACCTTGAATTGGAAAGACAATCTGGGTTCAGTCCTGGAAGTCCTCTGGCCAACCCTCTCCCCTTTTTGGCCCTCAGAATGCAGATAGAGACTGCTTTTGCCAGGGATTGGATGCCTCCTATCCTTGGGTCAAAAGCCAGGTCCTAAGCCAAAAGCTTACAAAAGGTGTCTTGAGGACACTTCAGGTGAAAGAGGAAGGCCCAACCATTTACACATCCACAGCATTTACAACCTACATTTTCCAGTTCTATTTAAACCACATTCTTAAAAATCCCTGCCAGGGAAAAAAGCCCTTCATATGAACTCTCCAATGTGACAGATCAGAAGGAAAAAAACAGAAAAGGGAAATCCAGAGGAAATTTTTCTGATAAAACAAAGAATAAAACTTGAAAGCAAGTTGTAATTTAATACTAGTAAGATTTGGCATTGTACTGGAAACAACAGGGCTCTCCAACATGGAAACATCCCGTGAACAAGAAAATACTCTGGCAAACTATAGCCAAGGTAACATAAATCTGAACATGCAAACATATGAGAGGCAGCATTTCCAGAGGCATCAAGAGACAAAGGATGAAAAATGAAATGAAAATTTAGAGAAAAATAGTGGTCTGGGAACAGAATCTAGTCTCCTTCTGTGTTAGAAAGCATTGGATCATGGGAAAGGATTGAGGGAGAGACATAGGCGTGCACTGTCTTCTTTATAAATAGGTTATAGGAATAGAAAGACAACTAAGAGTTAAAGATGGTGAGTTTGCTGGCCAAGACTAGCTTTAATAATACTGTTGTACTTCCTAGTTTTAAGTCAACTTGACACAGCTAGAGTCAGCAGAGAAGAGGGAGCTTCAACTGAGAAAATATCCCCAAAAGTCTGAGTTATAGGCAAGTGTAGAGCATTTTTCAATTGGTGGGGGAGGTCCCAGCCCAATGTGGATGGTACCACCATGGGTTAATGGTCTTGGATTCTATAAGAAAGCAGGCTGAGCAAGCCATGGGGAGCAAGCCAGTAAGCCACGCCCCTCCATGGTCTCTGCATCAGCTCCTGTCTCTAGGTTTCTGCCTGTTTTTGCTCCTGCCCTGACTTTCTCCAATGATGAATAGTGAGTGATATGGAAGTGTAAGTCAAGTAAACCCTCTCCTTCCGAACTTGCTTTTGGATCATGATGCCTCTTCATAGTGATAGACCACTAAGATAGACACCACATAAAATTATCAAGACAATAGTCAACCCATTGGCTCAGAGAGCTCATGTTCTGTTTCTGGAAGCTCTCTCACAGATACAGCCAGAGATGTGCTTTGCATTTATTAATCTAATCAGGATGACAATCAAAATTATCTATCCTCATGCTCATGATTTATGAACAAATAGGAGCAAAAGAACTTAAGTCACAGGAACTAAGAAAAAGAAAGCACAGAGTAGTTCTGACTAGAGAAGCATGGCCATTTTCCAGCTTAGAAGGAGATGATCTATTTTCCAGGGGCAGTTCACACTTTAGAACTTGCAGAGAGGCGAGCCATGAATATGGTGGGCTGTTCTTTGTGCTCAGAGATCTGAGGACTTGGTAGAAAAAGGGGAGTTGTGTGATGGACCCCTAGTGGGACTGAAAGTCAATGACCCAACATGGCTCTATGCCAGGAACCAGAGGTTTCATGTACCGCATCTTTCCTGAACTTTGTAATGGTATGAGTCTGAAATGTCTCTCACAAGCTTTTGTTTTAAATGCTTAGTGTCTATCTCGTGTGTGTTATTTTCAAGGCTATGGGGCTCTTAGGAGGTGGGCCTAGCTGTAATGAGTCCCTAGAGGTGAACCTTTGATAGTTATACCTGCCCCAGGTGCCAGTCTAACTCTTTTTATTCTTGTCTATCAAAATTTGATAAGCTCCTGCCGTGCAATACTTTCTTGTTTCTGTGAACTCATTCTTCCTTTCTTGCAGTGATAGCCTTATGTCTTCTAAAACCATGATCCAAAGTAAATCTGTTTGCTTATGAGTTGCCTCTGTCAACTATGTAGCCACAGAAATGTAAAGAATACTACAAACTTGGTTTTAAAAGCCCATATATTATGCCAGTGTACAAATAAAAGTTCTACTTTTGCAGAATAAAGCAATTGTTAGGCATCAGTCATTTGGAATTGTGAAGTGCTGTCCCAGGACCCAACACAGTTATTGTTTTCAGTTGTTGTAATTAACCATACGAGATCTTAATAACTTTGGCTCCCATAATGTTCCTTCATTGCAAAGGTGGGAGTGAGAGCTCATGAGCCCCCTACCTGAAAAGATATGAGCAGCTCCTGGTTACTGGGATGGACGAGACATTTTTTCCAGTGGTAAAGCTTCTTAAAGACTGCTCATGTTCCTGTAAGCAACAGCCAACCATGCTCTTGTAAGTGAACCAATTAAACTCATTGGTTCACCAAGCTAGACACAAGTGAAATGGTTTCTTTGGTCTGCTATTGGTGCCCTGTCTGGGATGGATAGATGTTTGTCTCTGCAGAAAGAGTTTACAATGTAGGAGATACGGTCCTGTATCTGTAACAGACCCAGTTTAATTTTCTCTTGAAGCAAATGAAAGTAACCAGGAAAAAAGGAAAAGAAAAAACAAAAACAAAGAAGATACAAATGAAAAACACTCATATATCTCTTATTGTGGTAGTTATGGCATGAGCTTATTTTAAAAAGACACTTCGCATACTTACACCAGCCATAGACATGTATCAAGCAAAAATTCAGTGCTCAGAAATGTCAAGAATATCTCACAGCTTTGTTAAGTAGGAGTCTAACCCGATAGAACTCAGCTTATAAGGTGAACAAGATTTCAGTCACAATGCAGTTAAGCTATCTTGGTAAAATGTCAGGGTCTAAATTAGGAAAGATAGAGCTTTCACTTTGCCTGGATCATGACACAGTTAGACTTGTGTTTGGGACCCTGATGTGAATTGGGACAATCTGAATAAAGAAATAGCAAATATAAGCAGAAACAAGACTGTATTTTATGAGGAACATCGAGAACCACCAATGATTTAAGCCTAGGGGACAGCAGACTACTTGGAGTATATGTTGGCTATTTTACCATATTTGGGAACTCCTGTGTAGATAACAGAATGTATCTCATTCTTGATTTATGTTCCTGAGATTGGAACTTTCATGTGGATGTGAGTTATAGGAGGAATTAGACAAGTATTCTAACAAGCACTGAATGGTGGATTCATGTCTCACAGGTCACTTACTGACCATCACTGAAAATCTTCAAGAGGCAATCAGCTGACCATCCACTAAGGCCTTCAAGATTATCATATCAAAATAGAGACTGAGAATTGAAATTTAATGTCTTATCTACCTCTAACACTGTAGGTCCTAAGAACTGTAAATCTTGAGACTTGATTTCTATATACTGATTATTTAATAAATATGGTAATTTCCTATTAACCAGGGAGCAAAAGACACATTGTTCCTGCCTCCTGAAGTGCTAAGCCCAACAGAGGAGCTAATTGTTAGGGAGATAATTAATTTTTGATAGTAAAATCCACTGTAGTGAGTATTGGGAGCAATGGAATGCCTAGAGAGCATATAATTCACCTTCTGATGAGGTTTGGAGAATGAGGAAAGGTTCCTTTAAGGGAGTGATGTTTAAGGTTAGCTCCAAAACTGAGTTAAGATTTGGAGTTGAGGTTCAGAAAAATGTCTTGGATTAGACACATATCAAAATAAAGTTTCTTTCTTATTCCTCAGACAATCTTGTAAGGATTTTAGCGTCTTCCTGCTTTGCTGAGGTACTGTGGACATTGCCTGAGGATTGACTTTTCTGTTTTCTAGAAATTTTCCTGTTACAGCCTAGTCAATCAGATTTGGACACTTATGGTGGCCCCTTTATTTCCATTGACTAATCATTTATTTGGTTAGATATAATACCATATCCTATTACTAATTCCAACCCCCCAGACTCTGAGTTGTATGCATAGAAAATAGAATTTGCTTCTTTATCCTTAACTTTAGAGCGAGCATACAGTCATTTCAGTACTAATCATAAAACCAAGAGGTTTTGAAAATGTCAATCATAATTTCAGACTTCAAATAATGATTATTTAACAAAGAAGTATTGGCCACAACCAATGAATCAGTCTGATGGTTACTGTTTATTGTCAGCTTTCTCTGCAATCGTCTAGAGTATACCTGCAGGCATGACTGTGAGGGACAATTTAGCTTTCTGTCATGCCTTTGACAATTGTCTTCTTTCAGTTAATAGAGGTGGGAAGAGAGTAAAGTGAGCAGCACCATTTTCTGGGCATGAGGAGGGGAAAGCTAGCTGAGTACCAGCATGAATTGGTCTTTGCTCTTGACCGAGGATACAATATAATCAGCTGCCTTAGGCTCCTGCTGCTATGAGTTCCCTGCTTTGATAGACTGTGTCCTCAAACTGAGCCAAAATAAATCATTCCTTCCTTAAGTTCCCTTTCAGAGTATTTTAACGCACCAACAATCAACTAAAACAATCAGTGAACAGAACATTGTTACTGCATGAGCACCAGTCTTCAAAGTGTTTTAGAAATCTATGGATAGAAATCATTCATTTAAATTAAACACAAAACTTAAAAAAGCATCTGATGATATGAAAGGATCATCCAGGGTTTATGAAGTTCTTCATAAGGGAGCATTTCTATATGTGTGAAT
Source organism: Mastomys natalensis (assembly GCA_021653895.1). Classification (NCBI taxonomy): domain Eukaryota; kingdom Metazoa; phylum Chordata; class Mammalia; order Rodentia; family Muridae; genus Mastomys; species Mastomys natalensis. The sequence continues at coordinate 491,686 of JAJTUV010001110.1, forward strand.
TGCTATTGACTTTATAGTTAGATTTTAATTAGTTAAGAAATTCAACATTCCATAATATCATTTGACATGGTCCCTCCTAGGGACTGTGCCATCAAAAAGTGACACCTAAACAATGTTGAGCAAGGTTGTAGCTCAGCTAGTGTGACTTGTTACAGACGCTTGGTGACTTTTAGTCAACAAGTGATTAGAAACAATGATATCAGTACATAGTGTAGGGGGAGTTATGTGTATATAAAATGTTTTGAAAATATATATTCACATAGCACTGTCTTGTCCCCTCTTCTCTCTCTTGTTTTGAGTCTGTTTTTATTCCCAACAAGTTCCTCTCTTGCTTTCTTATCTTTTTTTCCCCAACTAACTGAATTTTGCTAGGGTTCCTGGCAGTTATTTGTTGGAAAACTTACAAGTATCTACACCGATGAAGATATTCTCCACCTAATAATGATCAAATTTCAATACACCCCAGCTAGGGGTGGGGTCTCCCAATCCCCTCCCCTGTCTATGATGGAAGGTTGGCAGGTTTGATCTTGTGCAGGTTCTTGTTCAGATCACTCCAGCTGCTGTGAGCTTGTGAGTATAACACCAAGTCACATCCAGGGGACATGTTTCAGGCACTCCTCCTTATCACCCAGCTCTCATATTCCTCTCATCCTTTCTTCAAGATGTTTTCTAAGCCTTGGAAAGGGTGACCTTGATAACTCACTTAGAAAAAAAACACTCACAGACACTTAGTCTCAGTACTTTAGCCAGCTTTGAGTTTCTGCATTCACCAAGACTGAGAGTTGCAGCAAGCTATCAGAGAAAATGTACATTTTCAGAAGGCAGTTTGGCAAGATTTCCATTTTATCAAAATAACAGTGGTGGCTTCCTCTTTATGGCCTGTGATTTGCTAATCTATGAGATTTTGACAGGGTTTGCAGACCCAATCATGCATTTCATGCTGTGGTACAAGTCTCAAGTCCAAAGTGGTTGGTGGCTGCATGACCTCCATGCCACTATTACGTCATGGCGCACATGTTGCCAGACAAGTCTTTATTGTTGCATTGTGCATCACTGGGTAACTTCTGATATTTCTACTCCTGTGGCCAGCCTGCCCAGTAATTGTCAACATTATGAAATTTAGACAACAGAGAGAACATTTCTAGCTCATAAACATAACTCTTAAAAAATAAAAATAGTTCACAAGATTATGTTCTTGGCAAGCTTTTACATCTAAAATCTTATTGTGCTAAAGGATTCACAATAGCCCTATAAGTAGGTCCTGCTATGACTGTTCTATTACAAACAAAAAAAAATTAGTTTCCTAGATGAGTAACTCATAAGTTACTTATTCCAAGGTTATTTTCGTTCGTACCATTTCAACTAGAAGTTGTTTCTCCAGACAAGGTTTCTGTGTGTGGCCTTGGCTAGCCTGCAACTCGCTCTGAAGACCAGTCTCACCTGGAACTCACAGAGATTCCCCTGCCTCTGCCTCCTGAGTGCTGGGATTAAAGGCATGTGCCACCATCACCCAGCTTAAACTAGAATTTGTATTAGGATTTCTAACCATTCAGTAACATTCTAATTATAAAAATAATAAATTGAAGCTTGTCTTTGAAAATATCATAGAGCTAATTTACTTTAGTGGTGATTTTCTTATTTTTATGCACTGTTTATGAATTGGATGGCTTAAAATTTTATATTCTGTGCTACATATCAAATTGAAAAATGTCCTATGTGCTGAGAATTTTGGGTTTCATATCTGGATTTTGATTTAACCTTAGTAGGTAATTAGGACCAGTTGCTATGGACCTGTCTTCTAATTGATAGTAAATCAATAAAACGTACATGGCCTTATATCAGGGAAATTGATGTGCTTGCGTGCATGCATGCGCGTGCGTGTGTGTGTGTGTGTGTGTGTGTGTGTGTGTGTGTGTGTGTGTTTGTGCATGCTTGTTATATAACCAAAGGTGAAGTATTCAAACTGGAGATTATCTCTTCAAAATTTCTACCTGAACCATGTTGTTCGTAAGGTTTTGTATCTTCCACAACACAATCGAATTGATTTTCAGAAGATCTCTTGTTGTGTCTTGTGTGACCCAAATGTAAAGATGAAGCTCAAGCAGTGGGTAAAATGTACACATTGTGTCAAAGTGGAAAATGGAAGGGATATTCACGTGCTCCAGTCACGTGAATTCAGTGCCTCTCATTTGCTGAACAGGTTTTTCTCTTCCGTGCAGTTATTCTCACAGATTTGACTTTTTAGTATGTCTGTAGCATTGGTTGGAAGTTTGCCCATATTGCTATAGTTACAATTTTGATATTTGTTACCCATTCACTAATTCATTAGCTCCTTAGAACTAAATGAAGAAATAAGGACAATTATTCTCACGATTTGTTGTCTTTCCTGGGAAACCATTTTATTGTGATAAAATGTGCCATAATGACCTTGAGCAATGAAATATTTTTCCTTAATATTTCACCAAAACAAGCACGTTTAGATTAGGAATCACTTATTTTTTTTCAATTTCTCTAAGGAATTTAAACTCCACTCTTGAATGAAGTGTGGAATAATACAAATATTTTGATGTTCTAATATGAATGAGGTTTTATATTTAAAAGACCAGGTTCATAAAATGCTCATTATTTTGGCAATTTATGATTGCAATGTCTAAATTAATAACAGAAGACCCACAGACAAAAATAAAATCCCATTGCTTATCTCTAGCTGTGGCACCTGTCAGCAGTGCTGCGTGGGAAGATTGAGAGAGTTTCTTAATCAAAATTTCTATAAATCTTTGATATCTGCTTATTTATTTTCTGTGGAAAAGCAGCCTCTTCGTGTTTGATGTTCTAGAAGCAAGGGCCTGTTTCCTTTGTGTTTGATTATAGAAAGAGGTCTCCTCCCGGGGAGCGCAGCTGGGTTGACCCTGCTGTTTGCCTGTCTCTTTCAGGCCAAGAGCAAGAGGAGGAAGAAGAATATTTTATATTTGTGCTTCTGGCAGAGCCTCAAATGATTTGCTCCGTTACACTCCCTTCCAGCTGGTGGCTTCAGCAGGTAGCAGAATGACAGACAGTATGCAAAATCCCGGACAAAATACCTTCCAATGCATTACAATTCTGTGTACTAGCTTTGTTGCATGAGTTCTGTTTGCAGATACGTGTTTGCTTCTGCTACACTGATGTTTAATCAAACAGCTAATAAGGAACACCAGCACAGTCTGACTGTAGCATTCTACCAAATATTTGAATAGAAATTGGGTGGTTATTACAGAAAAGGAAAAAAAAACAATGTTTAGAATCTGGCCCTGTTTCAAGAACTATTAAGTTTTATTGGTTCTGGTAATGTGTCAGTCTCTTCAAGGTTATGGGGCTGACGTTTCTTTCCTTTTTATGAGAAGGGAATTAGATTAATAGGTAGGGGATGTTGCTTGGAAGCTCTTGCTTAAGGGTTGATTCTGAGTTCGTTCCTGGAAAAGAATGAAACTGGCAGGGACCGGGTCAGTTTCCTATTATGTCTTTCGGTCTTTTCCAGGCAAGTGTACTTAGTCAAACTACAGGGATTCCTGACTCTAGTGTAAACAGCCAATGGAAATGTCTGCCTATGGAAACTGTAAAAGTCTCTTTTATAACATTGTCATTTGCAAACTTCATACAAGGAAAGCAGGAAACATTATAGTGTGTGTGTGTGGGTGTGTGTGTGTGTGTGTGTGTGATATATGATTTTTTTTTCCTGAGATACAGCAAGTAGAAGAACTCTTTATCTAGTAGAGGTTCTCAGTGCCCCTGTTAGCTCTACTGACCCAGGAGGGGATGTCACTTCATGGTGATGACTCAACCTTCTTAATAGCCTCTCAGATTGGATTGGAATTTTATTCATGTAGACTAATTTAAATGACATTTTAATAAATCAGAGATTTACATTGCTATTAAACACCTGAGACATTAAAATTAAAACAGCAGCATTCTTTCTTCCTTTCTTTATCTGCCCAACACATATTCATTGAGCATCCCTTGAGGGGCAGACAGACATAGATATTTGTGAGATGAAGTGAGTAAAATAGAAATGGTTTTGCTTTCATGAAACTTTCACCTAATGGAGTCTCAGATACTTGTGAGAAAGTTTTGTTAATGCTATGCTATCTATTATAAGTGAAAAGATTGTGTTCATCCTCAATGACTCCTGTAGTCATGACCTTTTTCTGTCGGTTGTAGTATGCTTTTGTTGGTTCATGTATGGTCTGGTTTCTGATTTCCTTGACACAGCATTAGTGCTGTTGAAGCAATAGACTCTGATGTTGGTAGTCCCTGTGATAATGTTAGCTTAGGAAAAACAGAGGGTCTGCTGGTGTCTTATTTATCCAACACCCACAGTAAGCAAGTGAAGTACCATAGCTGTGTTCTTCTTCTGGTCCTTAGGAACTTAGAAATTATTGTCTATTCATAATTATGCAAAAGTATATCACCTTGCTCTTTTTAAACTGACTTGCTTTTTATGGAGATGTAAACTGCTATTTTACTTCTATTCATTGTAGATATTTTTAAGTGAATCTGGAACTTATTAGTTATATAATCTGTGTAAAGTCTCCAAAAAAAAGCCAATGTTTTGATAGTTTGTAAAGCATCAATGGAATTATTGTTAATTTCATTTCCAGATGTTGTTACCATGGAATGCACATGTGTTCATGACCATTAGTGTATAATATATTGTGTGTTTTAGGGTTTTTTTTCATGGTCATATTTTAAAAAGACATGAATTATGTGCAGTGTATTAAACATTAGATAACAACTCTACATGGTCAATTTTGAGTGTTAACTTAATTGGACTTAGAACAGATCAGAACCTCACTGAGTCACTTGTGTGCATGTGTATGCAGGCATGTCCAGAGAGGATTGCCTCAGGGGAGAGACATGCTCTGAATGTGGGTGGTATTAAGCAATAGGTCTTGGAGTTAATAAAAAGGGAAGAGGAAAGCCAGCTGAGTTCTGTTTTTTCTCTTTCTACTTTCTGGTCGGTGAAATGTGAGCAAACAGCCTTAAGCTACAACCATGAATAGAGCCAGTCCAGATATCCCACCTTCTCTGCCATGATGCCTAAATCTTGGGCCAAAACAAATCGTTCCTCTCTCATGTTGCTTTCTGTCAAGTGTTTTGGTCATGGCAGTGAGAATAGTTAACCAATACAATCCAAGAAAGGAACAAGGGAACTGCACAAACGCAGGAGCTTGCAACAATAGGAAGCAGCTACCAAACTCAGGTATAAAGGATGTAAAGCATTAAAAGGGATGGAGCAGGTAATTTACCAGAACTCTATGTCAGGCCATCTGGTATACTTGTTTGATTGACTTTACAACAACTTCTAGGAGAATTACTAACTCAGAAAGAAAGGAAAATATCTGCTTTCTCCCATGTCTCCATTGTTCCTTGTCTACATATCCATGCCAGTTGTCCCTTTAGACCAAATCCAGTCAGAAGTCAGCACACACAAGCCTGGGAAATGAGCCTTGAAGGAGTCAGGCTCCTGTGACATGGACAAAGAAGAGCAAGGAATGAATCTGTAAGTACACAGGACAAAGAAGGTAAGTGTGGGGTAGAGAAGAATCAATACAAACATTTTTAATTCACGTTCATAGCATCCTCTAGAGGAAGCAAACTGACTACAGATACAAAACAAGCTTGGTTTTCTCTAATAAGCTTTGTTTCTTTTAAGTTGGAATGGATTTCATTCCCCCCACTGCTTTCTTTAACTTGACACTTAACTTTACATATTTTCAGATCAATGTGATGATTCAGTACATGCTTACAATGTATAATCATGAATAATAAGTAACTTTTCCTTTTAAAATGTTTATTATTTCCTTCACTGAGGAACCACTGTCTTCTAGTTTATCCTATAAAATGTATAATAATTTATATGAATTAAAGTCACCACATATTACCAATCATGGATTCCAAAATATAGTTAGTCAAGAAAGTTCTCAATGATATTTCTTTTCTCATTAATTTTTTTTACATATACAAGTACTTTTCCTTCATGTCTGCTGTTGCACCACATATATGCCATGCCCCAACAGGCTAGAAAAGTGTCAGCCCCATCTGAGAATTAGTTACAGATGACTGACTACTAGTTACAGGTGGCAGATTACCTGCCATATGAACAATGGAACTGAACTCTGAACCTCTGCAAAAGTAGCAAGTGTTCTTAACTGCTGAGTGAAATCTCCAGCCCTGCTTTCAACAGTCTCGTCTCAGGTTGTTGTGAAATAAAACTGGAACTTTTACTCATCTCCCCTTTAGCATTTGCTGGATGAATATAAAACCCAGGAGATGGGAAGCCAAAAAGACTTCAGTGTAGGAAGCGGTTCTCCCCGCCATCAGGATGGCGCTTGGCATATAGCCAGCTAGCTTGAGTGGGCACTGTGACTGTGGCTCATTATAGAGAAAAGGTTCGGCTTCCAGGTGTTGCTACCGATTAGCTCACCTCGCATCACATGGAACAGCCAATTAACAGTGTCGGCGTGGCAGCTGCTGATAAGATTAAGGCAATGCATATAAGGTGGCTGGGGCGGTGGGGGCGGGTATTGAAGGAGAAGGATTCAAGGGATTGAAGGAGAGGAAGAAGCAAGCGTGCTGCAAGAGAGGAAACTAAATAAAACCGCTTGAAGAAGAACACAGTTGTGGCTGCCTTTATTTCCGATGGTCAGACCAGAGGGCAAGCTACACTTCAGGAGTAAAGTCACTTGCCACCAAGCCTGGCAACTCAGGGTTAATTCCAGATTTTCATAGAATAGAAGGAAGAAACTGGTTCCTGCAAATTGTCCTCTGATCTGCACATTGAAGCCATGACATTTATGCCATATATGGTGTACCCATATACATATAATAGACAAACAAATAAACAAATACATATGATTGAAATTTTCTTAAAACAAACAGCACAGATCATTCATTACTGGAAGAAATAGTACTTTTTTTTTTTTTTTCTGAAACTATTAGAAAAGTATTTGGCTAAGTTTATATAAGTAAAAAAAATCTACTTAAAATTTGGTGGCTTTTCTCAGTTGATTATTCGTACAGGATAAATTTAGAGGTTAATACTTTCTTATATAAGCCCTGGGTTCTCTGGTTATTAGATAGTTATTGACAGAAATCACCAGGAAATATTTAAAACAGGCATTTTCTGTAAAACAAGAAGTGTGGATGAAAATGTCTATATTTGTAGGCCTTTTCACACAGTATAACTTATACAAATTTTTAGATATGCAGGAGGTTAGAAATAATTTGAAAGAACCTATTTGCAGAAAAAAAAAAAAAACCTTTCTACAACTTTTGCAAGGAGAGATGGCATCTACCAAATATTTATTTAATATAGAATTTTGGTTTTTAATGATGGAAGTTGAGCATGGAGAAGATTTTATCAAATTCTGTATGAACTTTGGAAACATTGTACATGATGCTTTCTAGCCACTACAGTGTGTATGCTTTCTATCCAGACAGAATTCCAGGGTCTTCTCACTGAATGAAAAAGACTTTCCAGTCATACTTCTGCAAAGAGAATAAAGGACATCTTTCTCCAGAGCAGGGATCATCTTATTATAATCAAATTTGTGGCTGGAGGAATAACTCAGTGGTACAGTACTTCCCAGGGTTCAATCTCCAATTCTGTACTAAGAAACAATCAAGCCCAAACTTCTTCAACCTAATATTAAAGCAAACGTCCTATCATAGTCATGTGCAAAACTGTACCATAGCTCTTCGTGTACTCAAGTATGTAATGAGAAGATTTTTTTTTCCTTTAAAAACATAGAAATGTTATAGGAATATATTTTTGTTTCAATCCCAGGTCTGGTATATGGGGCTGCTTCACAGTAGCACACTGTCATTTGTCTCATGCTCTGGCAGGGACTTAGTTTTGCCAGCTGCAGATAGTTTTTGCAAGTATATGACATTTGGAATTCTAGATACTTTTGAGAAGATATCCATAAAAAATGCTAGACCCCTAAGAAGAGCTGCAACCTGTTGTGGCTGCTGCTGTTCAGTGCTGTTGCTTGTTGCTGGTTGCTGGTTGCTGGCTGCTGGCTGCTGGCTGCTGGCTGCTGGTTGCTGGTTGCTGGTTGCTGGTTGCTGGCTGCTGGCTGCTGGCTGCTGGCTGCTGGCTGCTGGCTGCTGGCTGCTGGTTGCTGGTTGCTGGCTGCTGGCTGCTGGCTGCTGGCTGCTGGCTGCTGGTTGCTGGCTGCTGGTTGCTGGTTGCTGGTTGCTGGTTGCTGGTTGCTGGTTGCTGGTTGCTGGTTGGAGCTATCCTGACAAGACCAAAATTGCCTCAGGGAACTTGATGCTACTAATCAGCAGGTCAAAGTCTAATGATATCGATGCCCCCTTTCCCCTCTAGCCTTCTTTCTCTCCTATCTAGTGTGGGGTGGTGGTGGAAAGGATAAGGGTGGAAATAGAAATAGGAAACAGTAAAGTACCAAACTCCAGTTACACAAATACATGTAAGCAATCTAGTAATAATAATTGAAATAATAACATTATCTGATTTCAAGCAGTAGATAGAAATTTCGGTATTGTTTTGCAACAGGAAATTATTCTTGTTATTCCAAGGAATGTCAGCTTATTAAGTTCAATTAGCTTGTGTTATGAAGTAATGACTTCAATGTGTATCTCATAGTATCACTATGATTATTATGTTTGCAAAGAACTCAGGCTAGAGTTTGACTCATAGTAAATGCTAAAGAATTGCTTAATGACTAAACAAATCCATACATCAGTAATACTGTTCTTCTTTTGCCACATGAATTCTAATCTTTAGGTTAGACATTATAGTATGTTTTTTTCTGTATGAATCCCACGTCTCTTTCTTTTACACTACATCCTATAAATCTTTTTTTTGGTTTTTCAAGACAGTGTTTCTCTATATAGCTCTGGCTGTCCTGGAACTCACTCTGTAGACCAGGCTGGCCTCGAACTCAGAAATCCGCTTGCCTCTGCCTCCCAAGTGCTGGGATTAAAGGCATGCATTACCACTGCTCAGCACATCGTATAATTCTTAACATTCAAATTCTGCCTTTCAAAGTCTTTCTTGACAATTCTTGTCTGTATCAGCCTCACCTCTATACTCTGTTGCACATCTGTACAAATGCAGCATCTAATTTACACACTTCTTACTATGGGGTCTTAGCCAGGAGGAAGGCATTAGAATTCTGAGATTTCTAGGTCCAACTCTTAGAATTTACAGGAAGTGACTCCTGGGTACAACCAAAATATACCCATTTTGAGCAAGTTTTCTAACAAAGATGTAAGTCCCTAACCATGAGACACTGCTGTAAATGTCTTGTTTTCTTGTATCTCTCCCTGTGCTGATGGAATTATGACTGCTACTGAATAATATTTCCCTTCGTACTGCAAGAGCTCTGGCTGTGGTCCAAGATATATAACAAGGGACTGGGAAGGACAAAGAGAATTATGCAATGTAGTGGCAACTACACTGTGTCATGGATGACTACAAATTCACATTTGTATATGTTTCTGGAGCTAGCACAGACAGGATAGACATCTCAGTAAATGTTTCCAAACATCAGCTGGTTGTGTGCTGGAGCTATCTAATCCCCTGCAATGAGAAGTGCAGCTCACTTATTAATCTGTGGACTTAAATCTGTTTCTTCTGACACTGAGTCTCCTTTTGGGGCCAATAAGAGGGACAGTGAAAGCTTTCCCATGGCAACAGCAGAGGAAAAGATGATATTAGAGATTTGGAAGTCCATTTCAAATCTCTAGCTATATGCATCAGTCATACCAAGCAAGAAGCCCATTGAAGATGGAAGGAACTCTATATTATATGACAAAAGTTATAAATGCAGGTGGGTGAAAATAGTTGATGTCATTTTCCCAAAGAATGATGATGGGGTTCTTCATCTTTCTGTTTACATCTGTGGTGGTTTGAACAGGTTTGGCCTCCACAGACTCATGTGTTTGAAAGCTTGGCCCATAGAGAGTGACACTATTAGGAGGTGTGCCTTTGTTGAAGGACACACTGTGGGGGTGAGCTTTGAGATCTTCTATGCTGAAGCTCTTGTTCAGAGTGGAATTTGAACTTTCTCCTAGCTGCCTGCAGAAGAAAGTCTCCTCCTGACTGCCTTCCGATGAAGATGTAGCACTTTTGGCTCTTCCAGCAGTATGTCTCACTGCATGATGCTATGTTTCCCACCATGATGATAATAGACTGAACCTCTGAAACTGTAAATACTTGCCAATTAAATATTTGCCTTTTTAAGACTTGTCTTGGTCATGGTGTCTATTCACAGCAATAAAACCCTAACTAAGACAGGTTCTATTCTAACACTGCATTGAAGGCTAGTTCTATCTATCTATCTATCTATCTATCTATCTATCTATCTATCTATCTAATCTAAGGTTTCATTAAAGCAAACAACCTTACAACACTGAATAAGCAAGCAATGTCCTCTGTTCAGATCGAGGAGTGTTACACATAAAACACATGTGAATGCCATTTCACACACCATGAAATAAAAAAAAAAAATCACTTTGTATTTCACAGACTTTCTGTCACTCAGATAATATGTCACACTTCATTTAACAAAAACATCAAATGCCGAAAACAAGATTTTTGCCGTTCAATATGCCTATCTGCTACTTGAATGAGGTTTGAGGAAATGTTAACATGATGTGATTGAATCCAGGAAATCAGACCAAGAACTGTGACTGAAAAATGATAAAGATGCCACAGATTTGCTTTGCGGTGGCATCTTGTCATCACTTGTTATATGACCATTGGCTCCATCTCTATTAAACATAGTGTTGCTTAGTGAACTGTCAAGGAGCAACACAACTTGGTAAAGCTAAAGAGACACCTTGGGGATAAAAAGTACCCTGACTAGCGGGGGATTCAATGAGGACTTAGGGAAAGGAGAGAAAGAATGAAGGGACAACAGACACAAAGAAGGAGAGCAAGTCTAGGGTTATGATCAAGCTCTCAAATTTTATTATCTGGTGGCAGGTTATAAAGGCATAACAAAACTGGAAAGTTAGGCAAGGAGCATTGCTTAAGGCCATCCCATTATCATATCCTCATTGCCCAAGACCATCCCACTATTGTAACTGGCTTCTGGAAAATACCAGACATTCTTTTAATTCCTGGGACCTGAGATTGCAAACGTCCTTTCTTGATCTTGTACTTTAACTGACTAGTCTTTCCAGAACAGCAGGTAATTTCATGGGTTTGGCTCCTGGCAAAAGAAAGAATTGTTAACAATTTCCTCAGCTCCCAGGAAGGTCATGCCATGTCTTTGTTAGATAATATAACCCTCCATGACCAACCATAAATATATAATATACATATATACATACACCACACACCACACACACACACACACACACACACACACACACACTCCTCATTAAAATAAAAGATATCTTATTATAGTGTTTTGGTTTTTTTTTAGAGTGGCAACTAAAATTCACATGGTCAGAAGGATTCATTTACATTGCTTCATTTTTTGAAACTTACAGATCATAGAATATACTTCATTGCTACTGCTGTTGAATCTGATATACTAATATTTGTAAACTAGTTTAAAGAGATAGCTTTATAGTCTTACTTCATCTTTACATATGAGATTTTAGGTAATCACACAATCATCAAATATTCTTATAAGAGAAAAAAAATGTATATAAATAATCAGAAGTGGTCTTCGAGTATATAGTCAAGAGATAGATAAAGAGCCAGAGGCTAACTACGAGGCTTCCAGATAGTTGCCACCATTCTTTGATATCTGAGGAGATTGGGGGCCAGAACCACAGGTGTACAAGCTTCTCTTGGAGTATTTACATATAGTGCACATATTCTTTTAAATACCTCATACCTGAACCCTTCAACCTCTAGATGTATAGCCATTGGTACAACATAAAATACTTCTTAAAAGATTTATTTTTTCTGTATGTCATGTGTGTTACAGGGAAGCAAGAACAAGGCATTGGATCTCCTTTGGAGTTAAGGTGCTTCTAAGCTGCCTTGCTGTGCACTGGGATCTGAACTCTTGTTCTCTGGAAGTACAAGTGCTCTACTGTGGAGCCAGTTCTCTCCAGAATCACAATGCAGGTGCTCTGTAAATAGTTGTCACTTTGTTTTGTTTGGGGAATGAAGAGAAGAAAAGTCTGTACTTTTATCCACACAGATAGTATATATTATTTTTTCCTGAAGGTTTTCAATCTACAGTTGGTTTAATCTCATTGAGAGGCTCACAGGCATGGCAACTGACTTATCAGTTGTATAGGATATAGCAGATTTGCCTTTTATTAAAAGTGTTGCATTGTTTGAGTGTATTCATTTCTAGTGTTAAGGGTTTTGGCTTATAGGATAAAGAAGTCACCAGGTGTTTTGGAGACATAGCTGAGGTGTGACCTCATATGATAGTTCTGCAATGTTTACCAGCTTCAGGGACCTTTCATTCACAAATGCAGAAGTAAGCAGGATGAGCTGAGATGTTAATCTGGTGGAAAGTTTCTTCTGAGATTTTGTAATTGCTAGAGAAGAGAGATGGATGAGCCTTTTTCTGAGAAGTTCAGACATTTTAAAAGTTTGCATGTGTGATTAAGAACAGCAGGAAGGGGGTTGTCTACATTCTTAGTTTGTTTTCCTAGTAAGTGAAAAAATGATAGCCCTTTATTGCATTAAAAACCTTCTGCCTCTTGTACAAATACCATTGTGTGCCCATTTCGTCTCTAGGCAACACATCCTTAGCAGGAGCAGCCTGCTGGAAAGCCAGGGTCTGCAGGAGAGTGCTGGTCAGAAGCCTGGCTCTCCATTCTCTAATGGAGAATGCTTTGGATCTAGTCAGAATGAAGAACTAATAGATTAGAAATTTGGTTTCCTTATTAATTCTTTGCTGGAATGGTGTAGTTTATGGCACTTGTATCTGAGATTTAGCAAGTACTGGGCAAACTCAGCTCAATTTAGGACACTTTGCAATTCAACAATTCACCAGGTTCTGTGGAGGATGAGAGGAATACAGACCAATCCTTCTTGGGACCAGCCAAATTGCCTTTGAGGAAGGGCAGCTGACAATGGTTATTAAGGCAATAATAGAAAATGAATCAAAATAATTGTCATCAACAGATTCTGTGTCTTTATGCTGCACAAAAATCACAGCATATAAATACTTAATAAGCAGATGTGATTTTGATGTTTAAGTAAATGGATTTTAAACTTCCTTTGAGGGCAGTCATGGGACAAGCTCAGATTGGAGCATTGCAATTTTCAGGATTTGAGAGTTAAAATGTTGATGCAAGGTGGGTGGTGTTGTCTTCAGGTGGAGAATGAAAGACAAATCCATTCTTGAAATTGCAAAAAGGAGAGAGCATAGAAAATGGATAACTATCCTAGCCAGTGCACATGCCTGACAAGCCCAAGGCCAGTCTGGGCTACACAGAAAGTTCCAAGGCAGGGATCTGTCTCAATGAATGAAGAAACAAGCAAGCAAGAAGAAAATGATAACTAACGTCTGTCTACATTCCTAGTCCAAAGCAAATGTGTGACTGGCTATTTATTAACATATTCCTCCTGGAGAAGAGAATACAGGTTTCTCAAGGGCCAGCCCATAACTGAGTAAAAGTGTTCTGGGTAATTTCCATAAGAAAGCAGTGGAAACAAAGGAAACATTGTGAATGAAGTTGAAGTAGGGGTGCCTTCCAGGAGCCATGGCTTGAGATGGTTGTTTACTTTCCCTGTTTAACCCATCAGTCATTTCCTCTGCTGTAGGAAGTAGTCACCAGAATTGTTCTGGTTATCTTGTGTGCTGGACAGTTTTATATCAAGTGGATACAAGCTAGAGTCATTTTGGAAGAGGTAACTTGCAATTGAGTAAACGACCCACCAGGCAAGCCTATGGACATGCCTATGGTGCATGTTCTTGGTTTGTGATTAATGTGAAAGTCTCCCACCCATCCCCACTCACTGTGGACAATGTCTCACCTCTTGCTGCAGGTGGTCCCAGGTTTTATAGGAAAGCAAGCTGACTGTGTCACAAAGAGCAAGCCAGTAAGCAGTGTTTTTCCAAGCCCTTGGTTCAGTTCCTGCCTCCAGGTTCCTTTCCTGAGTTCCTGCTCTGTCTTCCCTGGATGATGAGACTATCATTATTAGGTAAAACAAATAGTTCCTAGATCTTCCCAGCAAGTTTCCAGCCCCTACATCCCAGTAATGAAACGACAGTAGAGATGGACCCAACAGATTAACATAAAGGTCATCTACCCTGGAATTCCCTAATGTGCTTTTAAAATCAGGCCTGCAAGCCCACTTGGATGTCTCTCTGTTTTGGTAGTGGAAGATGCCAGCATGCTAGACCTCTGCAGAATGAAACACTCTTTGTGCTCACATACTATTTGAGTCGAGGTGTCATTCTTTGGCAAATCACGAACCCTTACACTTTCAGTCATGGTGGGTTTGTTGTTGTTTTAAATATTTACTTTTTGAGATTATAATTACATAATTTCTCCCTTCCCTTTCCACCCTCCAAACCCTCTCATATATACCTCTTTTGTTCTCTTTCAAATTCCTGACCTGTTTTTCTTCAAATGTTTTATTCCTACATACATAAATATACTCTGCTCTAACTGCTAGCCAGTCATGATGTGCTATCACAGAAATAGTAACTCTAGCTAAAATATCCTAAAAAGGTTTAATTTTTCATTTATATAATTTTTTAATTTCAATTACTGTTTGGAACTGTGATTTCAACACTCTTCAGAACTAATGTTGAAATAGATAGTATCATTATTTCTACTCTCTAGCATTTCTAAAAAAATAATCTTGCTGCAAATTAGCAGATATTCTGCTCATGTTTCCAGTATATATTTTAAGTTTATTTTATTAGGATTATTTTAAAAATGAGACTATAAAACAGTTATATCATTTTCTCTTTCTTTGTTCTCCCTTCAAACATTACCATATACCCATTCTTTTTCTATCAAGTTAGTGACTTCTCTTTTCATTAATTGTATATATATATATGCATATTATATATATGCAATATTTATATATATTATATATATATATATATATACATATGCACCAGTTTATAAGTATATAACTCCAACCTTCTCAGTCTGTATAATGTTACTTGTATGTATATTTTTAGGGTTGCTCATTTGGTATGGAATAGACAAATACTTTTCCAGGGGAAAGTCTATTTCTCCTTCTCTCTGCATTCCTTTCTTATCTGTATTTCTTTCCTAGAGTTGAGAGCTCCTGGGCTCCTCCAAACCCTCATACTCCATGTTTACGTGTCTATTCATGCCACTTGTTCAATTCATATTTAGGTAGCCATTTTGATGAGACATTTTTGATAGCTTATGTGAGTACAAAATTTACATAATTTTCTCCTTCCTCTCCCACTGCCACTCCCCTTGTGTCCCTTTCATTCCTTTTCAAATTCCACAGACTCTTTTTCTTTATTGTTGTGTACACACACACACACACACACAACACCCACACACACACACACACAACAGTTTGTTGAGTCTGTTGGGTGTTACTCATATGTGTTTAGGGCTAACCACTTGGGACTGGATAAACTATCATGGGGTAGTTCAAAATTTTACTGCTATGAAGAGACACAATGACCATGGCAGTTCCTATAAAGGAAATCATCTAATTGGGTCTGGGTTACAAGGGCAGAGGTTTAGTTCATTATTGTCATGGCAGGAAGTATGGCAGCATGCAGGCAGACAAGGTGTGTCAACAGCCAAATCCAGGAAACTACCTGCTGTTCCAAGAGAGCCTCAGGGAATTGCCTGCTGTTCTGGGAGGATTAGTCTGTGCAAGGTTAGGAAAGGTCAGGTCTCAGGTCCCAGGAACATCTGGCATTTCCTGGGAGCTGGTTACAACAGTAAGATGGTCTAGGGCAATAACCACCTCTTTTGGGAGAACCTGACCTTCAGCTAAGAAAGGATTTCCTGTTCATAAAGAACCATTGCCCCGGGACATTCCGGGACAAACTGCAGAATGCTCCACCAGATCGAGAGTTGAGAGAATCCCCGCCCCGTTTCTTGTTCCCCTTCCACCCTTGCTTAGACTATATCTGTAAACTGCTCCCCCATTAAAGTGAGGCCTTGACAAGACTACCTGTTGCTTGGACTCCGTTCTCTCTCTTGCCCATGTTCCTTTTCAGGTGACGGTCCCCCTTGATACCCCAAGAATAATCAGACCCTTGGGAGGGTCAAAGGTGCTGGAAAGGTAACTGGCAATTCTATATCCAATTGGGCAGCAGGAAGATAGACAGTGAGACAGGGAGAGAGAGGGAGAAGGGAGAGAGAGAGAGAGAGAGAGAGAGAGAGAGAGAGAGAGAGAGAGAGAGATTGGACTTGTATTGAGAATTTGAAAACCCAAAGTTCACTCACACTAACACACTTTCTTCAACAAGTCCACATCAACTCTAACAAAGCCACACCCCCTAATCTCTGTCAAGTAGTGATACTCCCTAATACCTGAGCATTCAAATCTATGAACCAATGGGGATCATTCTTATTCAAATAGAGGACTCATCACTGGAGAAAACCTATCTCTCTTTCTCAGTGGTTATTAAGTACATGTAGCTCTTTATCTTGGTATAGGACCTTTTGGTTTTCTTCCGTCCACATTGGCATATCAAACACATACACACACACACACACATATTATATATATTATTATATATATATATATATATAATATTATATATATATGACAGTATCTCAGAGCAGATATTCTGTTCTCCAACTCTTTCAGTCTTTCTACCCTGTATTCTGTTATGTTCCCTGGGATGGGGTTTGGGTTGTATCTTAGATGTATCAAGTAGGGTTGGGTATACCACACTCCATTGTTCTCTGGTTTTGACCAGTTGTATATTTTTGTACTTGTCTGTGTGTGCTGCAGAAAGAGGTTTCTTCTCGGAGGGCTGAGAGCTCCACTTACCTGTGTGTGAAAGGTAGCTATTTTCAATGCAATTATATTGGTTTAGGAAACTGGCGGTAGTTGATTCTCCAGGATATTTTTAAAGCAAGTTAGTTAGCTGTCAGAAAATAAGAGTCAAATTTCTACTAAGAGTGTTTGCTCAGTGGAAATCTTGCACTCTGAAAAATGGATTTGCTCCTGTTTTTGATTGGGATCCACTTTCTGTATTTAGAAAGACAAGTTCTGTCATAACTATTCCAAGTTCAAGAACCCATAAGTCCAGAAAGCCTTTCCAGCTGTTCGTAGTTCGAGCCAAACTGTCTACATGACATAAATAAAATTGTAAAAATGGCACATGCTATAAAGGATGCCATTGAAAAGAGCACAGCAAAATAGAAAAAAAAATCCATACTATATATAACCGAGAAAAAAATGGATATAAAGCACACAAAAGTAGTCATTTCACTTAGATTAACAGCTTCTGACTTTAAGACAAGGAGAATTTTCAGAGCATCTTCAGATACAGATAGGCTCATATCTGAAGGCATCAGAGTTCAAGGCTTTCTTCTTCCATGACAATTTCTCCTGGGATAAAAAGGGTCCCAAGGAGGGACTTTTTTCTGTTGAGGAGCTTTTGAAAACAATTTCTTTGAATTGAATATTTAGCAACATCTATCTCTAGGTTTTCTAGTTAAACTACTAGTAAATTGACTGTCAAGGGAAAAGGAGAACTGATTTCATGACCATCAGCATGTGTAGGACATGTGGGCTATGTGGTCTTCATTTTGGCCCCTCATCCTGTATCTTTTAGTTAATTGATGCAAGGTATAACTCAATGAAGTAATAATGACTGGTTAACTTTTAACTTTCTTTTTTAAAAAAGAATACACATAGAAATAAAATCAGTTACTCAACATAGTTTTTAAAATTAGAGTATATATTACTGACACACCAGTTATCTGATGGCTATATACAAAGATTATAACCCACACAAATGTTTTGCTTTAGACCAAGTTACCACCTCTTTCCCTCATTTTCAGTTAAAGTTATTATTTTTTTCCTGAATGAATACTGTTGTTTCCCATTGGTCCCTATCCTGTACCTATACCCTGCAGATTTCTTTACCCAGCAACCATATGATGCCATTGGAAACAAAGCCTTACTGTGTCTACCAATGTTCTGAATCACAAGGTGACTTCCTGTGGCAGAAGGCTTCTAAGATGGTTCCACTTTGTACACACACTCTCTGGTTATTAAGAACAACTCCTAAGAAGGTTCACCTTCATGTATGTAGACTGTCTGGTTATCTATAATAACTTATTGATGTGAATAGAACCTGTAAATCTCTTGAGATTATTACATTTTTTTGAGAAAATGGATTTAGCAGAGGGGGTTAAGGTGCCCAGATCAAACTTTTGATCAGAGATAACCAAAAGAAATTATGTTGAGTGGGCCCAAGTAGGAGCTAACCAAGAGACGTTTAGAGAGCCCAAGATTTTCCCAGAAGTCAGAGTGATGTGTCATGAAGCAGGCAGTCTGGTTGATAGGTAAGGAAACAACCTTGCCTATTAAAGAGGCATACTTACTTTTGCTTACTGATTTCTGCTCTATCATGTAGCAATATCCTGTATCACCTGTCCATCCCTCCAAATTTGAAGGCAGTTGTTTATTTCACCATGGTGATTGTCTGATCAATCTAAGAAAACATTGCTTTCCACAGTAATCAGTTTCTTTCTATTTTTTTTTTAAATATTGATCTTATTGTGTAGACAAGAGTGAGGGTTTCCAAGAACCTTGCCTACTAGACCAGAAATCTCAAGACTCAAAACTTTCCAAAGCAATGAGAAAGTTCTAAGAATTGCACACCGATGTCTAGTTTCTTACCTTGTCAGGGATGCCTCACTTTTCTTTATAGTTTATTGGCTAATATAAACAATGTAGTCATGCTCTATTTTTAAAATCTAAAGAAACACAACCCTTCATTGTGGACCAAGAAGAACCAGAATCACTATTAGAGACTGTTAGTGATGAAAGCCAGAGTGTGCTTTGTAGGATGGTATTTCTAATTCCACCCATTTCTCCCCTTCTCACTACATCTTGTTTCCCTCCTCCAAATTTCACAGAATCACATCAGAGCACAATGCATTACAACAAGCTCATTATGCCAGAAGCTCTGTTTGCTGTTTGTCTCTCTCTTCCCTGCTCTGATCAGTGTGAGCACCACAGGAATAGAAACTGTCAATTCTGCTCACATTTTATCCCTGGAGTTCAGATTATTCCAGGGCTCAGTACATATTTGGCTAATGAATTAGTGGATGTTTCTTTGTTTAAATCCCAAAGAACTCTGAAAAACAAAATGGAATTACTGTTTGAACTTTCTATGTCAGCCATGTTGGGCTCAGAAGCAGTCTCCAGCAGAGATGAAGCTGCATTCAGTTTGGGTAGACTTTGTCAGGCTGGGCAAACACAGTCTTTGCTATAACCACAAGGAAAGGATGATAAAGACAAGTTCCCCAGAAATGTGGTGCTAGTTAATGCAAGGATATATATAGCCTGAGGGAAAAGGAGCTTGAAAATGAGTTTAGGCTTTTAAATAACACAGGCAGTATCAACAATTTGGAAAACTGAAATCTTCCATTCAAGAATTGTCATGATGGACAGACTTATTCTTGAAGCCAAGGGTATGCAGGTCTCATTTCTTACGATGAGCAAAAATGCACTCACCTCTTGCATATGAAATGTAGGCACATAGCTGGGAATATTCCTTTCTCACGGAGGAGTTGCAGGTCCTGATGCTGTGGACATGTTATTTCCTCCTGCTTCAATGACATGCTTAAACATCTATGCTTTTTAAGGCTTATCACTTTCGCTGTGCTTAATGAGTGCATTCAAGCATGTAATGAAGAACAACACTGTCACATAAACAATTCATTGAAACCCAAAGATATGCTGATTTTTATCAATTGTATTATTCAGCAGGGTAAATTTGTAATTTATTTTTTAAAGCACATAGATTGAATGACATGTGGCATGTTGGCACTCATGATACTAACAGCTGTGCTGGAATCTTAAATAGCTGGAATTTTGCTATGCCAGGTATATGGCTTTATTGCTTGCTAAAGGAGAGATGTTAGAGCCATGCTATTGCCCATCACATGCCTTCTGGCATGAAACTCATACTAACCTTAAAACATCGGACAAACAAAGGCATGGACTTCTGTAGGAAATGTTTTTCATTTTCACTGCCGCTCACTTCAGGTAACAGCACAGAAATGGTCAAGAATTGTGGGGCAGTGGGCTGTGAGAAGCAGCTGGGTGCCTGGTTGAGCACAGGCCTCTAACCCCAGACCCTAATTGGATGGCAGGTATTAGGCTCTCTTTCTGGGTCCTGGTTCCTTTCACTCAGCTTCAGCCCTGCACAGCCCCTCTCACAGAGAGGTCTATGGTCATCAGTCACGTAGGAACAGTGCCTCAGGCTCTCCCACATGTAGATGAGGTATCTTCAAGCTCTCAGACCAAGCCAACAGTCGTTATCTGCTGCCAGACTCTATCCCACCCCAAAACTGTATAAAAGAGCTCTATTTGGGAAAGTAAAGGTGTGCGAGAATCATCTCATTGTCTGAGAGTTTCTGTTGCAAGAGTTGTAACACTTAGGAAGAGATCTGCTCTCCCAAAGTACTTTCAGGACACTCCCCTCCTTGCTAGCTAGCTCACTTCTTACCAGCCCATCCCAGCCAGCTCAGCTCAGAGAAACAGGTGCAGCACCTGGGAGTAACTAGATAGCAACAGTGGAGACAGCAGCAGAGGCGACAGAGGCAATTCTCCTCCCTGCTCACACTCTATCCCCTTGGACTGGACCCCCACACCCAGCCGGGCCGGAAATCTTCCTGGGACCCCGTCTAGAACAGGGACCCACAGCTGGTGCTTGTATGTGGGGCATGTGCTCATGGGTCCTGTTGGGCAGGGTTGTGGTTCCCGCTTGTCTGCTACAGCTCAGTTGGCTGGAACTGAGGCTCAGCCTGGCAGAAGCACAGGAATTTGATGGAGCCCCTTCTGCCCTGCCTGGGTTGGAGAATTCTCAGTTTGAAGGTTCTGCAGGGTCAGGGCTCTTGAGTGGACCTGGAGGCCGGTGGTCTTTGCTCTGGGGCTCCCAGATGCCACTGGGGGCCACAGAAGAGCAGAGATGGAGGGGGAGAGGGAGACCCTGACAGCGCCCCATGGGATAGAGACTCTTGGCTACTATACTCGCTTGGCTGACTCAGCAGCTCGGCTAGCTTGCTTGAATCAGCAGCCTCCATGGCTGAACACAGAGAAGCTCTCCACAGGAGATTAGGCAGTGGCTCAATACTCAGAGGGCCCTCCATGGTTCTCCACACAGGCCCCAAAGACACAAGGAAGTCCATAGTTTTATAAGCTTTATTTTCATGGCGGATGGTAGATGGACTTGGCTGTAAAACCCCCCACCCCCAACTCAGGGCAGACCTGAGCTTAAATAGGGAGGGAAGAGGTTCTGGGATGGAATACTCAATTGGCTACGCCCTCTGGCCTTCAGGTATCTCATTAATATGGAAATCTCTTGAGGCTGAGGCCTGTAGTCATACCCTCTACCTGTGGAGGGGCTGGTAGGGGTGTTGTTTTACATGACTGAAAAAATGCAGATCAATGGAGATCTTTGCCACGTGTCAGAAGCCTGGAGTCTGGGGGCATGGCAAGATATATGCCATCCCTTGCAGGCATGGACACCTGTTGGGTCTCTGGCTATCTCCAGCTAGTTCTCTACCAGAAACCAAGCCATCCTTTCACGGTCCCACAAAGAATGTGTAACTTCATCCCATTTGTGGACTTGGACTTTTACAGCTATTCAAATGTTGATGGATTTAGGCAAATCACTGGTACGCTCAGTTCCTCAACAAGATGGTTTTTAGAGTTTTCTAGCACACATTTTCTCTGATCTTTACATCTCTGGGAGGTTAGTTGCCAAGAGTTCTTACTTCCATTTCTAGCTGTGGTCCTGGGAGGTTGAGGGGAAGAAGTCTGGGATATTGATTCTGAGCACAGTACCTCTTTTCATTATACAGCCATGATACTAAGGCTTCTGCTTCCTCATTTCAGCCCAAGAACCAATATTCTCACTTTTCCAGCTTAACCAGGTTGCTGTAGGGATGACAGGAGAGAGGTGAGTTTTAAATGCTGTGAGTAGTCAAAGCCATATATGATTATAAAATCTTGCCTTTGTTAGGTTTAACTCTTCTCAGTCAACACAAAAGCTGCTCCCTACTTCCTTCAACAGAGAATTATCCAACACTGATACATGTGTGCACAGTCATCTATTCAATAGTAAATGTTGGGGAATTTAGTCCCTTAAAGGAAATGGGGTTGGCCATTTAAAAAGATGGGCAAACACTAACTTCAGTTTGGCTGTCTATGTGCACTATTGTTAAATTTAATATTTTACAATGATACTTGATGTTTTGCTTCAATAACATATCTTTTCTTTGTTTGATAAGCTCTATAATATAGAAAGGGATATAAATTTCAAGACAGAAGTATAGAACAAATAGCAATTCTATATCCCAAAATATGTTATGAAGTCTATTAAAAAAAAAAAAGAATATAGGCCTTAGATTAGAAAATGTTTTTCTTCAATGGTTCATAATGTCAGGTCATACAATCTATATCATAAATAGTTACCTAATTTTGGATAAGCAAAAAATAGTCATGGATAATATGTGAATGAATATGTTCAAGTAAAACTATTCAGAGACATCAAATGTCATGAAATACTACTCATCTTTTAATTTTTCTAATCCACTTGAAAACAGAAAAATTATATTCATTTTGAGTCCATAACCCATGGCCATGCTCAGTACTGTGTCACAAGGCAGCTGCCCATTACTGCTATAGATACTGTTAGTTCAAATTATTCCTTGAACTGGATAAGAATTTTCAAGAAAGATTTTTTCTTACAGCTTAAATTTCCAGTTCTAAGGTCAACATAGCCAATTTCTTATAGCAGGTCATCCTGCCTTAGGAAAAGTAGCAGTGTTTACTCTCAATGAAGTCAGAGAACTAGGCTTTTTATTTGAAGGTGAGAAATTGATTAGCATGTTTGGCATAAAGCTTACAAAATCAAGGCAAAGACTTTAAAATTTTCACAGGACAAAGTCCATCTCATTCTCAATTTGGTATTCAATAAATATATGTTAAGTGGGTAGCAATTTTCACAAAGTTTCTAAGTTCTTGCTCATTATGCAGAATTAACTGAATGTAGATTGTAACCATCTATTTAGGAGACAAAGGGTTAATGAAATGAACGTCCTAGCAGCCCTCTTTCCTGCCACTTCATGAAGGTTGATTAAGAAAAACCTAAATGATAGTAGGATTTTTTGAAAGTGTCAGACAGTAGGGCAAGGTGTGAACAATATCAGAATGATTAGCCATTATGAACTTGATAATGCCCATGACTAAGCTAATCTATGACTATGAATTGGAAATCTACATAGTCTAGTAAGTTCTTTCAGCTCTCCACTGTGTAATTTAATCACCATGAAGCAGCTAATTATTGTTATGTCCTATTACCATCCTATTATCTTGGAAATTCATACATATTCTAAACTCTGTTGTCACACACTCAGTGCCATGACATGTTACTACTTAACTAATCTTTTATGTGTTTCATGACTGCTACACTTATTTGTTAAACTAAGTCACACATTTTTGTTGAGCAGGAGCACAATATATCAATAAGAGTAGCAGAACAGTTAGGAACAATGCTGTGGGCCAGACTTCTGGGGTTCAAAATCTGCTTTGGAATGTACTAGCAGTACAACTTGGGGCAGACTAAATGATGTCTCTTTTAGCGTACACACCTGCCAACTATGATAATGATACTATTTCACAGGTTGGGTTGGACCATGGTAGTAGCTAAATGAGGTAATAAACGCAGACACTCAGAAGTTGTTGGCGCACAATAAGCCTTTAATAAGTGATATTTAAAGATATGCCTGTGGGTCCTATGATGATGCTGTGAAGTTCTATTTATGAGCTGCTGATGTCTCCAGTCTTGATCCCCTCACTGAGCCCATGTAAGTCACATACTTGGGATAGTTAAACATCTCCATCTGTGAATTGCATTCTCATCTCAAATTATCATGGCCACAAAACCCATTTACTTTTTTCCCCACTTTAAATTATTCTCTCAGTCTTTTCCACTAAGGCAACTTTATTCTTCTATTTCTTTCAGGATGAAAAGAAATTCAATCTTGATGTCATCACCAAGCTTGATTGTTCTCATTAACCGTCCACAGCATGTTCTAGACAGTCAATAGAGTATGTTAAAATCCAACAAAGATATCTCACCTAAAATACCAGTCAGCACCACCGTTCCCTTCTGCTTTGACTTTTGGTGGAACAGTCTTCTGAGTGGTCTTCCTTCCTCTACCTACAGATGCCGCACATCTGTTTGCTCCTCTCCCATCAGGTCCATCCAAAGTATAGACTTGGTATATGGCACATGGTAAAGAGTGTTTGACTGGAATGTTTGGCTGGAATATTTGGAAGCTACTTGACTTACAAGGTTTTCATAGGTAATAAGAAAATATTCCATAAATGATGTAAAAGTCTAAATAGTCTCTTCCTTTTAAAATAGCCATGAAAGAATTCCTTCAGTAGTGGGCACAAAATGTAAAAATAGGCCTGAATAATTCTGAAAGAAATATCAGAGGATAAAACTCTATGAGTTCATGACTTTTCTAAAGTCATAAAGCCAGAAAATTAACTTAGATGAACACTATCTGGATACATAGTCATATAACCCCTGCATCTGCATTGAAAAGGCTGAATTGTTCTCTGCATTTGTCACAGACATCTGTGTTTTCTAGTCATCCCACTAGTCAGGACACATGATATATAGAGAAGAAAAGAATAAATGTTCTCCTTAATCAGCTCTTAAATTAGTAAGCTAAGGTAGCAAACATTTTATATCAAATTAGGAATCTCTAAATATTTTTCTTCTGAAGTACTGTTGTGATCTGTAAATATTTAAACAGCATAAAACACATTTAAGTATTTAGCATAATTTCCTTGAATTGAGACATTTATTTATTCTTCATTTTATCTTTAGCTATCAAGAGTTGACAATCCTTGTTTCTGAAAAGTAACTAGAACCAGAATTTGGATGCTGTGAAGAACAGTTTCCAGGAACAATATCCATTATTGATTGTCCTGGGGGAAAGAACAGAGAACCAAGAACTTGATGAAAGCTAGTATCTCCTGACAGGACAGTTCCACTCTTCAACACCTCTCTTAATATCTCAGTTTTGCTGTATGCAAGAGAGAGGAGCATATTTTTTGTGTCTAGACAAAGATAAAGAGAGGAAGACAAGCATAGGAGGAAAAGAGGGGGGAAAAGGGAATAAATGAAAAAAATTGTAAAATTAATAAGCTCAATTTTGAATGCCACAGAAGAAAATGAATGTATTATACCATATACATGACTCAATTTATCTATCTATCTATCTATCTATCTATCTATCTATCTATCTATCTATCTATCTATCTCTGTTTATATATGTGCATGATAAGTGTGTATATTTGTATAAAGCTGCCTGTATAGCACAGAGTCCACCCAGAACCCATATGGTCTTGATTTAACATCAGAGTCTCAGCTAAAGGGTCGAGAGGTATGTATTTGTAGAGGATATCTGGCTCTAGAAGTTGATCAGGACAGAGCATGATGAGCCAGGAACATTCTGCTATCATAGACACTGAGGATGTGCCAGCCATATTTTGGGTGACTGTGCTACTGATGTCAATGTGTTAAAGGCAAAGCATCTATGTTATTTGTTTTTCTGGTTCTGTGATAAAATGCCACAACTGATGCAACTTATGAAAAGAAAGATTTATTAGGGTCATATGGTTCTAGAAGGAAAGGAGCCTATCTTGGTGGGAAAGTGGTGGCATGGCAGCTGAAGTAGTAAGCTGAGAGCTCACAACCTGAACCACAAACACCAAATAGAAAGTGAAGTAGGAAGTGATGTGAGTCAACTCTCAAACCTACCCCCTCCATAGTAACAGGCTCACTGTACAAGACCGTATCATCCAAACCTACCTAGTCAGTGCTGCCAACCAAGGAACGAGTACTCAAAAGTTTGACACTAATGAAAGGCTATTTCTCTTTCAAACTATTACAGTACCCCAGCTGGTTCTTTTAGGAGGTGGTAGAGCATAAGGTAGCCTTATGATGGGGGTCTGTGGGTCACTGGGCATGTGCCCTCAAAGGCCAATCCCCCTCCTCTTTGCTGTTTGTATTCAGTCTTATGAAATGAATGGTTTACTCTGCTACACACCCTTTCCAGGCTGCACTGAAGCTCAAAGATATTGAACCACCTAGTTGTAGGCTACCACCCTAAAGCAGTGAGTTTAAGTAAACCTTTTCTTTGTCTAAGTTAATTGTGCTAGGCATTTTATTTTAGTGATGGAAATCTGATTAGTATAATGTCTAAAGAATGACAGGATCTGTCAAAAGGACATAGAAGTCAGCTTGAAAAACCCTACACTCCACAGATTTAGTGATAATTTGAGCATCAAAACAAGAGTAATGATTATAATGTGTTATATAAGAACAAGAATTCATGAGTCCATCCTTGTATGATTTTTCAAAACAAACAGAAATAGAAAGGAATATGGCTTTTATTGTTAGTAGGATGGCAACAAACAAACAAACAAAAACAAAACAAAACAAAAACACACAAAGGAATGAAGAATTAGGAAGGAAATCCAACAAATAAATAAAATGTGTAGTCTTGTATTGAATGGTGAAAGAAGGAACAGCTATAAATGACTTTATGAGAGCAATGAAAAACTTGAGTGTGGATTGGAGTATGGATTGGAGTCTTACTCTCAGCTGCCGTGTGAAATGCTGTAGACTGGTTAGCTGAAGTGACTGCTACAACACTGGAGGTGAGGTCAGAGTGCTAGCATAATTGGATGTGGTTAGCCACATCTTTGTTGCATGTGGCTTTTTTTTTTTTTTTTTTTTGTATGAGTACAGAAAGGGAGAAAAATCAAGTTCTCTGGTGAGAGATATTTTCTGGATATCCCCAGAAAATCCAGGCTAGCAAGAGAAAATGATCTCTATCTCTATCTCTGTCTCTGTCTCATCTATAGCTATATCTATATCATCTATATCTATATAAATATCTACGTCTATCTAATCTATATCATCTCTATCTATCTATCTATCTACTATCTATCTATCTATCTATTATATACCTCTATATCTATCTATCTATCTATCTATCTATCTATCTATCTATCTATCTATCTATCTACCTACCTATTAGAGCAGACTCTGCCCCAGTAAAGGGTAAAATTAGTGAAACCTCATATCAACAGTGCTATCCTTGACACTGTGATGACTGTTTCCTGCTGACATTACTTGCTGTGTGATTCCTTACTGCAATATAATATGACTCAATTTTTGTCTTCTAAAAGACTATTATGTCAACCTTGCTTTTTACTTAAAGCTTTCTAACACTTTCTCTCATTTCTCATATTGTTTTTCTTATACATGGAAGATAGCAAGGTAATATGGTTTCCATGCAAGCTTCTAAAGGAGGGAGGCAACCAACATCTTGTAGTTTTGTTACTATGAACCACATCAATCACCAGCATGGCACAATAACCCTAAGGGTACAGTAGTGGCACACATACCTTAGAGGTAATCAACAGCTCTCTAATTAGACTAAAGACTAATACAACAAGGGGGGGAATGCCTGGTACTAGAAACCTGCTAATTACTCATTGCTAGTGAACTCATGGTTATTGAAGGATAATCTGTAACTACTAACTTAACTAAACCAACTAAATCTCAAACAACAATCTGTAAACATTTGTCTTTATACCCACAGATTAGCATAGTCTTTATTCCTCATCAAGAAAACTTCTCTTTGCAACAGATGAAAAACAGTAGAGAACACCACAACCACTCTAAATGCAGAGTAGTAGAGCACAGTTTGGAAGGACACAACTACAAAAATACTCCTGCACTAAAGCTCAAGGAACATTGCAGAAGACAGAGTCGAAAGATGATTAGTCAGAGTTTCTGGAAATTTGCTGTGAGATTGTGTCTTCTAGTAACGGCTGACACAATATACCTATAAAGTCTTACCAACATAAATGCTCAAATATGATCTGAACAAGAACAACACCAACAAGCATGCTTGAAAGGTCTCTGAGGACTCAGACCTACACAAAGAACCACAGTAACTGAGGAAGAGGAGGAGTAAGATCTTCCTCAGGCAAGAGCAGGAAAGTTGATTGTTTGGGACAAATGGTTCTCTTTGAAAACATACAAGCAAGAGACATTATATGAACTAAGAAGGTTATATTTAGGCTTTTATGTTTATGCATACATAAATGTGCAATAACAATGCAAAAAACAGGTCAGAATTTGAAGTAGAACAGGGAGAATTTAGAAGAAGGAAGGAGAAGGGAGAAATGTAATTATAATATCAAAAAATTAACCATTTTTTTCTTCTTTATCCATAAGCTGAAAAAGGATTTTAGAACATTGAACAACCTGGGCTTTTAATCAACAGTATTATTTTGATTGGTAAATCATAATTATGTACATTTATGAGGTTCCTGTAATGTTTTGATACACACATAAACATATATAGCATAATTAAGACTGAGTAATGAGCACATCTATCATCTTGATTGCCTATCATTTTCTGTGGGAGACATTTGCAATGTACTCTCAAGCTATTGAGAAATGTACACTGTTGGTGATGATCGTAATTCTGGCATGCAAAGATCTTAATCTTTTCTTTTTGTGGGTCTTCTGCCTGGGCCCTTCTATAGAGACTCTGAGAGAAACTGAGCACATGACAAGCTATGAGGTGTGTGTGTGGTGTGGTGGTGTGTGTGTGCGTGTGTGTTTCGTGGTCCTTAGAGAAACAGCACATTCTGCCTCCTTTCCTTATGAGCCTCTGGAGTAGGATGTGATTATTCAGTGTGCCAGCTTTGTTTGCAAACCTGCTAGAAAGAGTTCCTTTAGTAGATAAGCTAGCTTTCTTCAGACAGCCAAGTAGGGATATAAGCAGTTTCCTTTATGAAAATGTGCCAGAAATGTCAAAGCACTCTAAAAGTGCTAAAGGCTGGGTACGAGAAGCAAGTTGTTGGAATCTGTGCAGAAGCCTGCACTTCAGCTTAGCAGGACTTCCACACGGCTGTCTCCTTAGCCCTCATTTCCCAGGCACCATTAACGAAAAGCTCTACATCTGAGCACGCCTCCTGAATGTGCACTGAAGTCCTCTCTTCCTTGCCAGATGAGTTTGTAGAACATCCTTCTTAGAAGCTTTGTGGGGAAACTGTCCAGGGATAGTTACATATTCTACTATCTTTTGGCATCTGCAGTGTATTGGTTCTAGGCTCCTTTACTACAGACCCAAACCCATATATACTCAAGTCCCTTCATATAAAAAAAATGGTGCAGAATTTACCCATAACCTATATAGCCTCATAGACACTTTAAATTGTCTCTAGAATGTGTCTATCTAATATGATTTATAAATAAATATGTCTTTCAAAAATATTTATGAGGGCTGAAGAGATGAGTCAACAGTTAAGGGCACACCTGATCTTACAGAAGATCTGGGGTTTGGTTCTCAGTACCCACACGGTGGCCCAGAGCCCTGGATAACTCCAGTTCCAGGTATCTGGTGATGAGTCTGGTCTTCACAAGCACTAAGAATATATGTGGCACACACAAACACATATAGGCTTATCTATTATGTGTGCAATATAACATATTTATTCATTTTATATATGGTTATATACATAATATATATTTATCCTTTTATATATGGATTCAGATATATACATATATATGTATATGTGGTAAATTTGGAGAAATTCGAAGAGGGAATAGGTTAGGGTGTAGATATTCTGAATAATGCAACTGTTTACCCCAAAGCACAATTAAATTGGAATAAATACAAAGTGTAGACTATGAAAATGTAGCTAATATAAGCTACAATCTCGTTTCTCTCTTCTATTTCAGCCATTAGCTACCAGCGATCTTTTGCGTTTCCCATGAGGAATAAAAAAAGCCAGAGAAGAGACAAGAATCAGTATAGCATTTAAAACGGTGTACTCCAGCCTGCCATAGCCTGCTCATGTGATGCTATAAGTAGCTGGTGTTGCCGTGGCAACATGACAATGGTAAACAAAGATGTTTTCTGAATAGCTGCAACAAATGTGGCTTTTATGTCACACCCTCCTTCTACTACCAACCCCCTACCATCATAAAAGAGATCTTGCCACAAATTGAGTTTTCCACATTGAGACAGAATAGGTGGAGTGGGCCAGTATTTTCTTGTTTATTTGTCATGCTCCCCAATTTTACAGTGCTGGAAATTTTGTTGACACGACTCAATTTAGAGAAAATATCATATGCATATTGAACTCTAGCACTCCTATTGTGTGGCACTGCTAAGGATGTACTGGGTGAAAACTCTCTGATGGAGAATCTCGGGTTATGACAAGCTGGGGTGCCCTTACATCATGAGGTCACGCAGCCAAGTACAGCATCAAGGTTCTTAGAAGCTGATGAGCAGGTGAAGGATGGCTCTCTGGAGATAATGGTGATCTGCCCGGAACCTGTAAAAAAGAGTCTGGGATGTTAGGATATTGCTCAACGAGTGAAATAAAGTGATGAGGATGATGGGCTCGGGCGACACGTGGAGGATTCAATGCCTCTATAATCTCTGTAGCAAAGATTACAAATAATTATGCTGCTTACTAAAATATAGTGTATTTTGAATATTGTCCTGTGGAAGAGAACGGAAGAAAACAAAATATGCAGAGTATGTTTATTGCAGTGCTTATAGCTGTCTATGACTTCCCGTACTGAGCCCCTGACATCTAATACATATTTAATTTTTTTCCTCAAAGGCATTGCTCCTTGAGATAGTTGTAATATATCTCCTATGAAAGGATTAACTCTTTTGATGGGACCCCCTTTATTTACATATTTAATTTATTGCGAATTATAATTCAAAGTAACCCATTTCCTTAGAGAATTTTCATATACATTTAGTTTTGGTTGTTCCACTCCTGTCTACCTGTCCCCTTTAAATGCTTATGACCTTCAGCCCCCAGTATTCCTGTTTTAACTTGTCTTGAATGTTCTACTACCCTCCCTATCTCTCTCCCCAGCAAAACAAAAACTTTCCCCTCTCCTTGGCCTCTGTCCAGTTTCATGATCTAGACTAACTCACTCTCCCATTATTGCACGTGTGCAGAAAATTAGAGACATATGAGAGAGCATGACATCGTCTTTTTTGGCCTAGTGACCTCATCTAATGTATTTTCCAGTTGTATCCATTCTCTTGCACATGTCCAAATTTCACTTCTATTTATTGTTGAATAAGCTTCCATTGTGTGTACACCACATTTGCATCATGCATCCATTGGTCAAGGGACCCCTAGGCTGATTTCATGACCTTGCTGTTGTGAAGAGAACAGCAGTAAGCATGGACAAGCCAGTATCTTTATGGTGAGATATAGCATCTTCTGGGTATGTATACAATAGTGACATAGCTAGGTTATGTGATAGCTCTAGCCTTTTGAGAAGATGCTCCATGGTGGCTACACATGTTTATGCCCCAACTGACAGTCAATAAGAGCTCTACTTTTTCTATGTCCTCACTGCAAACTATTACTTATTTTCTTGATGATAGTCATTCTGATTGTGATGACTGTTTAGAAATATGAAACAGTGAGCTGCAATGTGTGTCCTAGTCAGGCATGTTTGCGTATAGAGCTCAAACTATTTTCTGTGTGAAAATTAATTCATGGCGGGATTCAGGAACAGAAGGACACATTTCAATTAGAGCCAAGGCTTGGAATCAACGTCTGGATCCTGGGGTTTGCATTAACCTGAGTCCAGGGAAAAGTCACTGCTTACTATCTCTGCTTACTGAATTGTAGCCTAAAATGTCAAGTTCACTTAGGTATACGTTCTGTTCCCAATCAAGCTACCAGAATAAGCACTATAAGTGTGAAGAGAGGGAGGAAGAGAAACTGACTTTTGACATCCAAAACCACACATCTTTTAACTCATTTTTCTCTCTATGGAGAGAGAAGATTGTGTATATGGGAAGGGAGAAGTAAGAAGAAACCGTATAGACTATACAGTGATGGGCAGTGTTAAGAACACAGAGGAGCGTGGGATGAGAAATGCTAAGGGAAAAACACAGACACAGATGCTTCCAAACTCCTCGTTTCTTCCCTGATTCTGTCTCCTCTTTGCCCACCTCTGATCGCTGCGGGTACAGAGACAGTGATTTGTGAG
This sequence comes from Mastomys natalensis, assembly GCA_021653895.1. NCBI lineage: Eukaryota > Metazoa > Chordata > Mammalia > Rodentia > Muridae > Mastomys > Mastomys natalensis. The sequence goes on from JAJTUV010001110.1 coordinate 523,968, forward strand.
CATCTGCTCATTTTATTTGAACCCCATGGTCTCTGGGGGAAATTCTGTAAAGCAAGGAGCATAAACCAAGTTGCAAAACCATTGGCAGAGGCAGAGGCAGAGGCAGAGGCAGAGGCAGAGGCAGAGGCAAGAGGCAGAGGCAGAGGCGAGGAGGCAGAGGCAGAGGCCAGAGAGGCAAAGAGGCAGAGGCAGAGGCAGAGAGGCAGAGAGGCAGAGGCAGAGCAAGAAGGCAGAGAGGCAGGGAGGAGAGCAGAGAGGCAGAGGCAGAGGCAGAGAGGCAGAGGAGAGGCGAGAGGAGAGGAGCAGAGAGGCAGAGGCAGAGGAGAGGCAGAGCGAGAGGAGAGCAGAGGAGAGGCAGAGAGGCAGAGGCAGAGGCAGAGACCTCTTCCCTGAAGGCCTGCTTTGGGCCTAGTTTTTCCTAATTAAATGCTGCCACCCCTACAGATGGGGAAGGGAGATAGACACTTCTTACCAAATTCCCTAAGCAATCAGACTTTTGTTCAGAGTTCAAGAAGAGTGCTACTCTTTGAAGGAAGATAAGGGCTTAATGGACTCTGGAAATTTAATTCAAAGTAAATGATACCTAAAAGCTAGCATTAAAAAGCTCAATTAGTTATGCTGCAGGATTAGAAAGCAGAAAGCAGCAACACATTTCTAAAGAATTTATTAGGGACAAGTGGTCTAGTCTGAGTTTAGATTTTTTCATGTTCCCCATAATTAGTGCATTTACTATAAGGATATACGTCCAGATGATTTTCCAGGGAGAATAGAAACTTATATTATACTTATCATACAAAGGAAGGCTATTGCAAAAACATAGTGGACACTTAAAAATAGAATTAAATTAAGACAACAAACACAACCTAGACGGTATATCTAAGCAAACAAGACAGCTAGAGGCATGCCCCTTGTCTATACATCCATCTAATAAGTGTAGACAATTGGTTCTGGAACTGTGGCTGTGAATTCATTGACTGCTTGAGCTGTCCAATGGGAACTGACTTGCTCCCATCAGTCCTTGTCTAGCTGTGTCTCTACCTTTTCAGTTCTGAGGCCCAGTAAGTCCTCCTTGTCTCACAGCCATCTCCATATTTTATTTCTCTTGTGTTCTAGGAATGTCTTCCCCCTCATTCTGACATCTGCAGAATGCTTCCTGTTGCCTCTCTGGGACTAATTATGATAGTAAAACACCCAAGGATGGAGTTTAAAGAGGATGAGTTCAGGTACCCCAGCATCCAGACAATAGCATTCCAATATTCTATATTTCAAGTCATGATTGTCTGGAATGTCCTGTATTGGAATAATATTGACTATTTGGAATTGACTATTGGAATGATGGAAACATATCTCTCATGACAACAGAAGATAAGCTAGACACACTGTTCAGGATATCCATGGTGAAGTCATCAATTCCCAAGTTAGGAGCTGTTGTTTGTCTACTAACCAGCATTTTTGAATGATGGCATATTTTCCTACTTTTGTATGGAATTTAATTCTGTTAGTGTACAAGCAAAAGATGAAATATGTAAGTCTCTTGTCGCAGTTGGAATCCCATTCCTTAAAAGTAGATGCTAGGGGTGAACCTGACAGCCAGAAGGCTAAACTGAAGTTAATCAGCTGGGGCCATGTTCAAGCCAAGTGTTGAAGGACAGATTAACATCAAATCTTGGAAAATCTTGGGCTGGTAGATCGAATTTCAGTTGGTAACATACTTTCATGGCCCACTTTTATAATACCAAAGCATTTTCCCAATATTCAAGGTGGCTTGATCCAGCTCTTTGCCTCAGTTGAGTGAGTCCGATAAGGCTTCTACATTGTAAGATGATTCTTTTGTTTTTATTTAGGATCCTTTTGCTCTAGATTTTTGCCATGAATTTTTGCAAAGCTATGAAAAATTGTTTGTTTGGGTTTTCTGTGTCTGATGCTGTTGTGTTTGTGTTTTGTGACGCTGGAGATTGAAATTGGGGCCTTGTGCATACTGGGCAGGCACAGCACCCCTGAGCTGTTTCATCTGTTGTTTGACTTTGTTTTGTTTTTTGGCTGTAGTTAAGACAAAGCTGGATGCTTCCACTTGTGTTTCTGTTTATTCAACCCATGACCTTGTGGTCTTTGGACTAATTCTTTACATGGACCCTTTACTTTTTAACACACACACACACACACACACACACACACAACACACACTCTAAAAGCTAGTGTTCATTTTAGGGGACACTGTCTCAAATCGTAACAAGCCTTCCATGTCCCCTAACTTGAGATGTGTAGTAATTTATCCAAACACTTCAGTCAGGGAGGGCCCCAGGATTTGTTGAAGTCCTGGAGTGGGTGTGTGTGTGGCATATGGCATCAGGTCCTCTGTGAAGGCTGTTCCTGCCCAGGTGCACTTGGATGGCTGATCTTCTTGGTCACTCCAAGGAAGAGGAGGGAAGAGAGGGGAGCGCCTGTGAAGATCTGGTTCTCAGGGAAGTTCAATAAAAGGCAAGTGTTACTTCTTTTAAGAAATCCCAGCTGCAGAAGCGGCTGCTGACCACAGAATGGACTGTTGCCAAACCTTCTGCTGGAGAGCTGCTGGGGCCCAGAAATGTTTGCAAATGAGCAGCAGATACTCTAGAGAGGGAGAGAGAAGAGAGAGAGAGAGAGAGAGAGAGAGAGAGAGAGAGAGAGGAGAAGAGAGAGAGAGGGAGAGGCTGAAAGCTCATGGAAGCAATTTCAGATAAAGGAGCTTAATCTGTGAGCATGTGTAATAAACAGCTTGTTGGTTCTTGGCTCAGGGACCACACATAGGATTGTTCTCATTGTCTGAGCCTTTTGTTCCAAGTGGCTTGGGAAAACCTTTGTCCTGGCTTAGATGACACCAGAGATGGATGATGACTCTGTAGCTCTGCGCTATGTTATTATTTTATGAGCATCACTTCCTGAACCAGGAACTGAATGTAGGTCTTGTACATATGAGGTGAATACTCCAGCACTACTCTAGCACCAAGCCACATCTCAAGCCTCAAGGTATATGATATTTACGTGAAGATTAGAGCAGAGTGTAGTACACACCTGTAATCCCACCACTCAGAAGACTGATACAAGTTCAAACTCAAACTGGGTTACATAGTGACTTCAAAGGTATCCTGAACTACATAGAAAGACTTTGTCTCTAAAAAGGAAACACACACACACATACACACACACACAACCACAACACACCACACACACGCATACAAATAATACAAAGAAATATAACCTACACTTGAGCTTTTTATTGCATGCTTGTAATATCACTGAGGTTTGAGTAGGATCACTGAGTTTGAGGCTAGCCTGGGCTACAGGTGCTGTCTTTAAGGAAAGTAATGTAGATGATAATGTGGTTCCTTTGCCTAGAGATAGGAAGCTCTGCTATTGCAACTGTAGGAAGAACGCATAGCCAAGTCAGTAGACTTTGCTCCACTCCGTCATGGTAGGTCTCTTTGTCATAAGAAAATTCTTCACATCCTCCATTTGTTTGTTTATTTGTTTGTTTACAGTGATGCTAAACGTTACTCTAAGATTGAATAAGATTCAGAGACAGGGAGAAAACTACATAGATAGCTGATCGCTACCATTGCTTCAAACTGCAAGTGTGACTTGGTGATGGGCACCGTCCTTAGTTTGGAATCCTTTTTTAAAAGGACACAAGACAAACAAAGGGGTTCAAAAATTAGTTTTGCATTTGCTAAATAAAATAAAATAACCAAAAAAGTCATTGGGATACAAATCTTTAGAACAATATTTTCTTTGTTTCTTTTCTTTTTTCTTTCTTCTTCCTTCCTTCCTTCCTTCCTTAAGGAGAAAAAGCAGCATTTGAGAAACAAAAAACCTAAAAGTTACTATAAAATAACTAATAACTTGGAATTGAAATTCTAAATTAAAGACAAATCCACATGAACCCAAATTAAGAAGGTATTGGGTAAGCTCAACAGCAGATTAAATACAACAACAGGAAGAACTGATGAAAGCAATACAGGCGAATGGGGTGGCATTCAGGATGAAGAACTGCAGAGCAAAGAAATGGAATACAGACAAGTAGACTATGAGAGGCTACACAGCAAATGGATGTAAATACATCATGGAGAAAAGGGAGAAGGAAGAGACAGAGAGCAGTATTTAAAAAGAGAACAGCTAAGAAATTTCCAAACTAGTGAAGATGCCAGTCCCCCATCAAATACTATGTAGTATAAATAGAAAAAAGGATATAGCTAAATGCATAAGTATAGAATTCATCAAATTAAAAAGGCAAAGAGAAAAAGAGGTTCAATGTTGCCAGTGTTGTAGAGAATATAAAGTCAACGTAAAAGACTAAGATAAGGCTGAAAACTGAATTTATTTTTTTTAAAAAGTTCATACATTTAGTTCTGCCTCTATAGAAATAGTTTTTCAAAAATTAAGAATTACTTACTATTAAATTCTGTAACTCAACATCGAGATGTTTATGCTAGAGAAATGAAAATATATGACCATATAAAGGTCTACAGATGATGGTCATACAGCTATATTTACAATAGCCTCAAACTAGAAAAATAGTATATATATATATCAGAAGGTCTGTAGTATCTTACTCGATTATGCAGCACTGTCAAATAATGAAAAGATGGAAAATAGATTTATGGTTAGTGTGGCTTAGGGATGGTGGGGAGGCTTGTGTGACTTTAAGGGGAAACATGAGGCAGATCTTGTGGGACTTGGGTAGCTCTTATCGAATGCCATGTGGTTACACAAATCTACACTTGATAAAGCCACATACTTTGTTCACACTGTATCCATGTCAGATCTCTGATGACATGACCTGAGCAGATGTACAAGACCCTTCTCACATAACTTTGCACTTTCCACTGAAACTCTATCTCTAAAAACAAAGTATGACTCTTCCCTCACAAATCATTATTAAATTTATTAACTAGAGGCAGACCAGTAATCTAATTCTAAGATAATGATTACAAAATCAGAGTGTTTTTTGTTTTTGTTTTTAATTCTGTCCAAGTACCAGAGTATAAATTCAGAATAAAAAGGGTAAAGCCACTGAACCATTGATACTGTTACCGAAGAGGGTGACCAAACTAGGTAATGGGCAGCAAGGTGGCTTCAAACTGTTGCTTGTTTGTTTAGTGTTGATGTTCTGAAATGTCACTCCAGCTGAAATAAATAAATGGATTACAGGTAAATGAATATCTCACTCCATTAATGATGGCAAATAACTATTACTTAAACATAAACAGTTACCTGAACACAGGGAGACAGAGACAGAGAGAACATATAGTAATACTTTAACATCAACTTACCATTAAGACACTTGAAATATTGCTAGTGTGTTGTGTTTTGTGCCTTACCTCATGATGATTTTAGTCACTTTAGCCAAATTATCCTGGACCCATGAATATGTGATGTTTTTGCTTTTATTATTGATTCTTCTCCTACTTGCCCTGTGGACTGAGTGTGCAAGGACCTTGGGGTCAGTGCACAGCCTGCTTTAAGCTTGCTAATGTATTTTTCTTTTATTATTTTCTTTTATTATCAGCTATGCCTCAATTTTACAAACATCTCTATTGGCTTCATTTTTAACCCTCCTAGTATCATCAATGTGTGAAGAAAGCTTGGAATATCTTTATACCCAGAACCCACATAAAAGCCAGGTGTGAGGGTGAAGGTCTAAACTCCCTGTACTGAGTACAAGAAAGAGACCTGTGTATCTGGGCATGTCTATCTAGCCTGTTCAGCTGAAATGAGCAAATAATTTAGTGAGAGATTCTGTTTCAAAAATTAAGGTGGAGGCCAACAGTGACAGATACCCAAAGTTGAATTTTGGCCTCCACAAATGCTCACACAAGCAGGTGAATATACCTGAGCATACAAATACACACACCAAACCATAAATATACACAAATACAAACCTACATATGAGTGTACATGGACACACACACACACACAAGTTTAGAAAGCAAGTGGGGCTCTCTGTGGAAAAAAAATAGTGCAGTCAGAGGAGCTAGCAACCATCTTACAGATGCAGAAACAGCCATTTGCCTATGAAGATCCATGGATTCCAGTTCAGTCATTCTCCCTTAAAAGTCTTTAGTAAAGTTGGTCATGAAGAAAACAGGTTTGAAAATGGACAAAAAACTCAAGAGAGTTCTCCATCACTCAAATGCATCACTATACTTATGCTACTTGTATGCTATCTCTGGCTGGCTGGGGCGCAAGGTGCTTATTTTGCTAATGTCATGGGCATTATGATTTACCAGAGCATTTTGTACTTCTTGAGGGACCTTCTAAATGTTGTTGTATTTGACCTTCATGGTTGTTCTGAGTTTGTCTCAGCAAAAACGACCATCCCTAACAACATGTGCCTTGCATGCCTTTCCTGAAAGCACATGGCTGTTTCATAGCTGACCATGGTTTCCAACTCAGGCATCATGATTTCTAGTCCAGTGCTAGTGCCCCATCATAATGCTTCCTTTCTCTTCCTGTGGATGCTAGTGCCCCATAATAATACACACACACACACACACACACACACACACACACACACACACTTCTATCTTTAGCATCCTCTTATTTGGTGCTCTGGCTTCCCTGTTCCTGGGGGTCCATATAGTGTATAGGGGCAGCCTGCTGCAATCTGGCTATTTTGCACAGGGCCAGCCTGCTGCAACCCATCTGCGTGGGACCAGCGTGCTGCAATTTTCCTGCTGAGAATTTGTCTTTCCTCAGCAAATTTACACAGTTGTTTCTGCAACAGCATGTGGTCCCATGGCAAATTCTTTGCAGGCTGGTTGTCGGTTTCTTTGCCTCCCAGTGTTGTTGAATCCAAAGTGATTAAGCAGAATCCAAATCAGGAGAGGGCAGTGCCAACGCAGCCCACATGAGACGCCCAACTTTGGAAATAGTATTGGCAGCGTTATCAATACTGAAAATGCTGATGAAATTTCACTACTGAAAGGCGGCTAAAGCCTGCTGAGGAATATAAATGAGAAACAAGTGTCGATTTTATTCTCTTAATAAAAAAGGCAATGCTGTTTGGATTCACGTCGTAGTCTAATTATTGATTTCATCACTACAAATGGAAAACAGAAGGACAGCGGGAGAACAAGAGCCAATAAAAACATGGAGGAGAGGAGGGAACAGAGAGCCTGTATAGAAGTTCTATATGGTAGATACACAGAACAGCCACCTTCAAGTTCTTAGAAAGGGGAGCTTCAGTGGTGAGAGAAGGGAGTAGGAGAGTAGAAGTGTCCAAACTGTACTATATATGTGTATGAAACAATCAGAGAACAAATACACAAAACAGAGGAAAACAAAAGGATACCACCTTCCAACGCAAAATGATGGAGTCCACTGCCTCTTCCAGAGCGCTCTTAGATTCCAAGTCCAGGGCCTTCATTGAAGTGAGCTGAGGGTTTCATAATGAGGAGGTTACAAGCCGGCTGTTTCCAGATGGTGGATGTCATTCAGCATGACACTGTTGTCCTGTGCACACAAACACGGTTTTAAAGTCACTTTTCTTGACTAATCCATATATTAAAAAGGGACAGTCATGGCAGGCTTTGCTCTCTGGTGGGTCCAGAGTCCCTGCTGTTTTAAGCCTTCCAGGGCAGAATGTGCCTGGAGCTTTTCATATCCTTAGAACTTAAGCAAAGGCAGTCTAAGAACTCCAAAGCAGATAATCAGAAAAAAATTCAAGAAGCAGGGAATGAGTTTAATGGTAAAAAAAGGTTGAGCTTTTTTTTGGAATGGAAATAAGAAAAGTCGGGAGATCTGGCGTGGGAGCTTGAGGAGCCGAGGCTGCTCCACCACTGGCCTGGCTCCAACCCAGAGTCTGCACTGGAGCTGGGTTTCTCAAGCCACATTCTCACAGTATGTGCCTGATTTTGCCCATATCTGTCCATTGAGCTTCATTTTGTCAATTTAATATTTTACTTAAATTCTCTTCATTTAAGACAATTTTATGTAGCTATCATACATAAAAATCAGTAAGACTTACTATAAGTGAAAAATGAAATATATATGCATATGCATATATCTCTATAAAATAGTGTATTTAAATCTTAACAAGATACTATTTTGCTTGTTTATAGGTCTAAGCTGGAAGCCTTACTATTTTGTTTTCAGAAAAAAGAGAATTCATTTATTGTTGATTACCTTTGATGTAGTCAGCTAGTTTAATGAAAAACTAGAAGTTGAATAATATCCCTGTTGTGTGAATGAACACTGTCATTACAAGATTTAATCTGTTACAGCAAAAACAATGTAAAGAAGACCTGATATCAGGGTACAATGTGATTCTTTTACGTTTATTTGCAAAAGTCGCTGCTGGGTAAGTCAGCCCTACTGGTCATCCTGATCCACTCAGAACTTCCAACTCTCAGAGTCTAATCCACTTAGGTGCTTCTATTCCTTGAATAGGGCTGGCTGGAGTCTGGAGAAGAAACTTGATAATAAGATAGTAATATATACAAGAAAGGGAGGGAGGGAGGAGGGAGAGAGAGAGAGAGAGAGAGAGAGAGGCAATTTTTCCAGACTACCAAGTCCTGTCTCCATAAGAATGGGGACTGGATCTTGCACAACTTTAAGATAATAAATGTTCATTGCATGTGTTTAGCATTGTGCTGGTTTGAATTGAATACATCTCCCACAGACTTTGCTATTTAAAGTTGCTTTCCAGTTAGTGGTACTGTTTAGGGAGGGTTAAGCCTTGCTAAGGGAAGTATGTCATTGGGAGCAGGCTTTGGGAATGGAAAGCCCCATCTCTTTCTGGTTTGCTTTCTTTATCTGCTTCCTGATTTATCAGTTGAGAGTATGAGCTCCCAGCTGCCTCCTCTGGTCACTAGGCCTGATGTTATGCCTCCTGCCATAGGGGGCTCTTACCCTCTGGACACCTAGCCAAAATAGACTCTTTGTTTTCCCCCATAAGTTGCTTTGGTCGTGGTAAGTTATCAAAGCAGCAAAAGAAAAAAAAAAATCATCAACATAAATACTCTGAGTGGGTACCACCAGTGACTTTCTATGTCAGTCCCAGGCTCTGGGAAACATTTGTAGGCAGGTGACTGTCCTGGAAAGAAATAAGTGATATTCCAAAGCATAATAGTGTTTAGAAAACTACCGTTGATGATCTGATGTCAACTTGAACTCTGTACATCCAGAAAACGAAATTCTCACTTAGGTCTTAATTGCCTCATGGACATTTATTAGTAAGAATCTCTGGACACTGGCTAGCTGCTGTACAATTTACACATGAAAACTGACTAAACAGAAAGGGTTCTTCACTCAAGAACCCAGAGCAGAAGAAGAACACTTGGTGGCACTACAGAACAAAAGCGTCCAGATACTAGGATTCAACTGAAAGCTTTGTAGAGAATTCCAAGGCCAGTGAAAACTCAGTAAGTAGAGGAATGGTGGGATGAAGGTGGATGTGCTTCTGCTCCAAGATGACCGCTGGGGAACATTATCCCCCGAACACAGAGAAACTAGGTAAATGGAGGAAGCGCATCAGATTAATGTCATGGGAAGGGCAAGTATGCAGTAATCTGGGAGCCAATAGACTAGGATAATCCTGGTGACATCCATGATACTACATGGGAAATGTGCCTGAGGAGCTAAGACTCTGAGGAAAGCCTTCAACAGTGTAGACAGGCAGAGACCCGCAAGACCTCTGGAAACTCAGGGTGGAAGGAGAGGCTCCATCTCTCAGACAAAGGCTATCTACTGATTCTCTGCTCAGGAGAATGCTTCCAAGGTTTGTCTGTTTGGTAACATGAATTCGGACTTCATAGTAACTGCTGATAATGTTGCACTGGCTATACCACCTTTATTTATCCCTTCATAAATGGACATAATTGTTTCTACTTGCTGAGATAGCCAATTAATATTTCTATGCTATTAATGTACAAGGTTTTTGTGGGACACAAGCGTTTATTACTCTTGGCTATATACAATGTGTTTTATTAAATATTAATTTATTTTTGCTTTTATGTGTGTAGGTGTTTTGTCTACATGTACACATGTGCACCAGATACATACCAGTGTCCTGAGGAGGCCAGAAGAGAGCATCAGATCCTCCTGGAAGCAGAGTGACAGTTGTTTTAGCTGCTATGTGGATGGTGGAAACCAAACTTGCTCCTCTGAAGGGCACCAAGGGCTCTTAACCACTGAGCCAGCTGTTCAGCCCCTTAGTTATTTACTTCTGAGTAGAATCAATTCTCTACTTAATACTTTGAAAAAAATAGACTATTTTCCAAAATAGCATCTCTATGTAAGAGTATTCCAATTCTTCTTATATTGGCAAGTAAAGTGTTTACTTTAGACATTAGTTATAATGTACCCTCTCACACAGTTTTATTTGCATTTCCCTCATTACTAGTTAGTTGAACATCTTTTCTTTTGATTTCTGTCCATTGCATGTATTTTGCTCATTTGAAAACTTTAGTAATTTGTAATTTTTACTACTAGGCCAAAGACTTCTTGATATGTGCTGGGTAGTAGTCATTTGGCTGACCTATGCTTATAAATATTTCTTCCTTTTGTGTGTCTGTTATTTTTCCTTTCTTGACAGTATCTTTTGAAACAAAACTACTTTGCTTCAGTGCAGAATATTGTCATTTATTATGTATTGCTTGTGTTTTTGATGCCAAAATTAAGAACACATAGAGGTTTACACCTATCCTTTAGGGCTTTCATGGTTTCAGTTTTTATATTGAGGTTCTTTGAGTTGTTTTGTGTATAAGAAAGGAAATTCAGATTCTTTATTTATTTGTATATAAGGAATATTTTAAAAATACAAAAATTATAATGTATACAACTATTGTTCAATTAATATCCTTTTAATATTTTGCACAACTAATACTCAAACACAACACTTACAGATAATATACAAAATTTGAACGAAGTTGACAAATGACAGTCTAGTTGCTAGGAACTCAAGGCAGCTGTGGTTGCCTATGTAAGAGACACAGAAGATCAATCAAGTCAATTAAAATCCCTGCAGGAGGCTTGAGGGTTCTTGAGGTCCAACCAGTGTCTGGGGCGCAATTTTCCATTGATGGCTGCTGGGTCAGAGTCTTTTTCTTTTTCAGAGTGGCTAAATATTTTCCCCATAGCCCAGTAGATGACCCCATACCCCTGTACATATAACAGTACTAACTGGACTCCATAGGGTATTAAAAACAAAGAGGAAATGAAGTTGAAAATGAGTTGTGTCGGGGCTCTAGGTGAGATGGAAGGAGGGATAGATAGGATCAAGATATATCATAAAAATTTCAAAAATATAAGAATTAAGAAACATCTAAAACTAGTAATTTATAAAAAAATTTAAATTCATTAATAGAAATAATTTTGTAAAAATTTTTCTTAATCATGTAAAGGTCATTAGTGATTTTTTTTTTTTTTGCTTAAAAAGGAAAACATACTTTTTTCTAGAAAATATTTCATAATTATGAACTAAGGATGACTTTATTTTACCCTACTCAATATTATCAAGCCAAAACAGAATATCTGAACATGTACAACAATAGCTAAATTAAGGTATCTTTATATGTCACAAAATTTAGATATGAAACACACAGTATTCTAAATATTTTGAAATTTAATAATTTATAAGCTGTAGTTCCGAAGCACATTGTAGATTTAGCCAACAGAGGAAGGACTGTCTGTAATGCTTCTATTTCTTATTAGTATTTTATGCACATGGATGTTTGTTAATGTGTATATCTATGAACCTCTTATAGGCCTGGTGCCCATGAACAACAAAAGACAGACACTGGGTCCCCTGGGACTGAGCTACAGGTGGTTGTAAGACATGATGTGGGTGCTGAAAATTGAACCTGTGCTCTCAAATGATAACTTTAATCTGGCTGCCAATATTTACATTTTAATAGTATAGCACATGCAATCCTTTAGAGCATTACTTTGGAAGAGAATAGTAAACTTGATGTGGGAAACTTTTCTCATGAGTTATGACACCCATCTGGGTGAGGGTAGAAAGTGAGGACATGCTAAATACATGACTGATTTATTATTTATTAATGTATTTAGACAGGGAAATATTTGAGAACTATTACTGTGTAATGGGACTGATTCATAAAGAAAAGAATAGAAGGTCAGAAACATGGATGGTTCTGCAGACAAGATTCTTGCTCCCAAAACTGACAACCTGATTTCAAGTCCTAAAACTCACCTGGTAGAAGGGGACAGCTGACTCTTGTAGATTGTCCTCTGGCCTCCACATGTACACCTGCTATGCACCCTCCCCATCAAGCACAGTTACACACACACAACACACACACACACACACACACACACACACACACACACACACACACACACACACAGTAGTAAAAATAAAGACATTGAAAATGAATGGTTTGGGAAAGAAAGAACTACTACAGCAAAATCTCTGAGAAGAGAAAAATGGAGACTTCAGTTAGAATTGACCTTCAACCACCTAGATGGAGAAAAAAAGAACTTGGTTTGAAGGTAAAACATCAAGGAACTTCCTGGGCCATGTTATGGCCTGAATTGTGCTCTTGTGGTCTACAAAGTTCATTTATTAAACCTCTAGCATTTGAACTCATCTTGTTAATTTGAAGGTGTATAGTTCCTTTAAGGTTAATTACATTCACTTTGTCAAAATTAAGAGATACCTAGCTCAACTGTTAGGCATAAGCCTCTTAGTATAAGATAAAACTTTTAAGTAATGTCGGGTTTAAAACTTAGCTATTATTCTTATATTTTATTTTTTTAAAGGTTGATATGTATTTTCTTGGTGAGTATCAGTGTATATAAAATAGGTATTCTGAGTCATGTGAACAAAGATATAAACATTTTTCATCCTCGTTGTAAGCTCTCTCCGGTTCTAGCTTCAATGTATAGAAAGAATAGAGGCTTTGGGGAAATTTAAGCACACATTTACAATCAAGATTGGATATATGAAAAAAGCAATACACCTAACTGCAATAGTCTTGATATAGATAGAAGATTTAAGAGCAATAATTAAGAAAAATATTATAAGTAAGTCTATGTATATAATTAGCAAGCTTCTCCACGCTCGAAGGCTATACACACTCGATGGGATCTTGGAGTTCATTTTTCTAACTGCCTATGTTTCACGTCATCATAGTGATACAGTTGTAAAACAAAAATAAAAACATGTAATGAAAAGCCATGATTCCCAACGTCCCTCTTTATACCTGACCTGATTAATTATATGCTTTACATATTTATTTTGACATTATCTCAGTGTTTATTGAATCATATACAAATGTATATTTTGGTATACATGTACATGTATTTAAAAACTCCATCTGTACATTAGCTGTATGGTAATTATACTCATTTGCATTTATTACATTTACACAAAATTTCATGGTACGTAAATACTCCCATCTTTCTACATCTAACAGATGCAAGTTATTTTCATGTTTCTGCTACTACAAAAATTACTATTTATATATTCTTGAATATACCTTCATATACTATTGCTTTTGATTTTGATGTAGATATAGTCTTCTGATCTTTTTAAGACCTATAACAATCTACACATCCACAGAAAGTTTGGGAATGCCTCTTCCCCTTCCCATTGTTATGTAGTGTAGTGTTGTTTCAGTCCTTTTCAATATCCTTAGTTTATTAGGGAAAAAAAAGAATACCTCGGCATTTTTTGTTTGCTTGTTTGTTTGTTTATTTATTGGGTTTTAGAGACAGGGTTTCTCTGTGTAGCCCTGGATGTCCTGGAACTTACTCTGTTTCACTCAGTTATCCCCAGTCTCAAATTCTAACAAGTGGGAATCTTAGTTGTGGTCAACACTGCACTTGACATTTGATAAAATCATCTTCATAGGCAGATAGGTAGTTAAACAGTTAGGTAGATACTCAATAGATATGTGCATAGACAAGCAAATAACTAGGCATGCAGATGATAGATAGATAGATAGATAGATAGATAGTAGACATAGATACTGAATGGATGAATAGACTGATATATAGATAGGTAATTAGATTATAGATAGATTTATAGACGATAACCAGAAATTGAGAGAGAAGATAGATAAAGATACTATTTTTAAAGGAATTGACACATAATGTGAGACCTGGAATGTCTGAATTTGCTGTGCAGAGCAGTCTGAGACCCATGAGATGCCATGGCAGCTCCATTCAAAAGGCGTTCTGTAACAGAATTCCTTCTTCCAAAGAAATTTTAAGCTGTGAAAGAAATTCTGAGGCTGTTAACAAATGGGGAGAGTATTACCTATGTTATGAAGAGAAATTTGTTTTACTGACTACTGATTTTTTTCATGGCAATATGTGCCCTGTACTACAAAGCCAGGCTGACAAAACTCACGTCATACTATGTGTATTCTTGTGGACTCTGTTTCATTTTGTTTCATCCTTATTTGTTAGTAATGGGAGATTAACTGGAAAAATGAGGAGGGGGTTTCAACTGGGGAAGAGAGGGGAAGTCAATACAGACAGAGACAAGGGACAATTAATGCCAAAGTTGTTTGATAATGGCTCAAAATCAAATTTTATATGTACCAAAATTAATATGTTGTTGTGCATACACACACACACACACACACACACACAGCCTAAAGGAAGGTAATTTACTTGCGATGGCAAGGTTCCCTAAAAGAACCATTGACTAATCAAACTCGAGTACCAACCCTGAGAAACCTCCTTTGGATGATTGCTCAGAGTATCCAGGTAACTTCCAAGACAACGTAGACGATTGATGTAAACCTTCCTTGCTCTTCAGGTTTTGAGAGCTGGCCCTATCTTAAACACAAGTCTCAGATAATTTGATGTTGATCTGATATCAAAGTCTCTTCCCAACAGTCTAGCCTTCGTGGTAGCAGAAAATACTGATGCAAGCTGCCAAGGGAGGACAATCATTAAGCACTTCTATCCATCTACAATACCTATGAACAATGGCAAAGAGCATCATATCAAGATAGCTGTAAAGGTGCAATAAGTGGCTGTCACATGTTGGAAATAACCAATAGCTGTTGAATTAGACTTGGTACTAGAAAACTAGCCAACTTCTTGGAGACTAGTGAGGTCATGGATATTAGAACTATATCTATTGCTACCACTTTGCTAGAGCAGCATAATTCCTTCCTACATCCTTAATCATATTCTTGTACCCATAGACTAGATTCCCATTCTTGAATCCTGGTACGATGTACTTTTCCATTTGTTTAGAAAAAATATGTGCATTATTCTTTTGTTCTTCCTGTTACAATTGCTCTGAGTACTTTGGATAATTTGGACGATTCCTACAGCTGATGTGCAAGAACAACTTCAGATTGTAGCCATACTTGGAATTATGTCAATTACTGGGGCATGGGGCATACACCTGCTCGAACATATATGACAACAGCAAATTGTTATCTAGTTAATGAGGCTAAATTCACTGTCAGCAGCCAGTGAATTCGACCTCTCAGTGTTTGCAGATTTTAGGATATTGTATTTTCTCGTGAGATCTGTAAAATACTCTGTGATCATTGTTAAATCACTAAATCATAAGGATTGTCATATCTTTACTACTTATTTCAAACTATTCAGAGAGGTAGTAGAAGGCACATCAAATGGAAACTAACTTCTTGTGCCCCAACAGGTGTTCCTGGTTTAATTTAAACAGGCTCAAGTTATTCACTGGGGAAAGAGCCAGAGCCTGTCAGGCAAATGAGAGGTCATACTCTAAGACAGGAGCCTCTCCAATATGGCTGTTTCTGCACCAGGGCAGCTGCGTGGGAGTAGAATTACAATTTGCCTAAGGCAAGGCTGATTGAAGCTGAATTTTTCACATTCAAGTAAATAGATATTATAAAATCCCTTGGAATATTATATTACAGTTGGGCTTGTTATTATTTAACATTTTTTTTATGAGAGGGCTGAAGCTAAGGTCAGCTGGATGGAGCTTGAATATCCGAGAGCATTGGTTAATTAACTATTAGTTTTAAGAAGGCTTTTATACTGTTTGTAGGAATGTAAATTAGTCCAGTTCCCGCTGGAAATCAGTGCAGCAGCTCCTTCACAAAGCTGAAAACAGAGTCACCACCCAAGCAAGAAACACCACTGCTGAGTGTATGCTAAAGGAATATAGGAGTCCAGAAGAGGCACCTGTAATTCACTGTTTGTAACAGCCATGCCATCAACCAAGTACCATAAACAGACGAATGGCTAAAGCAAATGTGGTACACACACTGTGGGGTTTCATTCACAAAAGAAAGAAAGAAAGAAAGAAAAAAAAGAAAAGAAAGAAAGAAAAAGAAAGAAAAAGAAAGAAGAAGAAAAAGAAAGAAAGAAAGCTGTCTTTTATAGGAAAATAGATGATATTGGAGATTATCATGTTAAACAAAGTAAACCCGACTAAGAAAGAAAAATAATCCATGTTTTCTCAGATTTTGAAAAACAGTGTTTTTAAAAGTATGAAAGTAGAGAAGCAAGAGTATTTGGAAAGAGGATGGGAACCTGCAGGAGAGGATAAGAGGGCCAAGGGATTGCAATAGAATGCTGATTACCATTAAATTACCAATAGATGATACACGAGTGTGGAAACACCATGATGAAAGCTTTATTTGCATAAATATGCTAATGCTATATGCGTACACACAGAGAAAAAAATAAGAGATATGACAATGGACGGATCTACTTGGAAAAGGGGGGAGAAGCAGTAGGAGGGGGAAGGGAACAAGAGAGTAGTTGATGAATATGACTAAAATATATTATATGCATGCCGTGTAAAACTCACAGTGAAAGCTATTATTTTGTACAATTAACATACACTAATAAAATGTCAAAAGAAGTCTTTTCTGAGTTTGTCAAAAGTAGTTTTTCATATCACCTTTTCAAAGAATGTTGAATTTCATAGCATTAATAAAGTAAAAAA
This sequence comes from Mastomys natalensis, assembly GCA_021653895.1. Classification (NCBI taxonomy): domain Eukaryota; kingdom Metazoa; phylum Chordata; class Mammalia; order Rodentia; family Muridae; genus Mastomys; species Mastomys natalensis. The sequence goes on from JAJTUV010001110.1 coordinate 540,871, forward strand.
AAAAATACTATTCAAAACCACAAGAACAGGTACTTTAAGAGCAATACTTAACCTTGTTTTAAAAATGCACAGTGATGATGGATCTAATTGGATCCATTTAGATCTTTCTGTATATGGATGTGGTGCACATCTACTTATCAGATGCTGTAATCCTTGCACCTCCCTGTGACCTCACCTCTGCATTATCCCAATGCCTAGCAATCACTATGTCCTTTCCTGCTGGCTTCTGGTTCCCACCGGTAAGAATGAACATGGGAAAACACATGACTTTTCGTGTCTGGCTGGCTTCCTTCAGGTTTTTCTCTATTTTGTTGCAGATGGCAGCATTTCCTCCTCTATAGCTCATTAATGCCCCACTGGGCACATGTACCACATTTTCTTTATCCACTTATCTGTGCATAGGTCCTAGGCTCACTTTGTATCCTGGCTATTGTGAATGACGATGTAATTAACACAGGCATGTGAATATCCCATTCTTATGTCTATTACATCTTATTTGACTATATATCGAATACAGCTTTTCACTTAATAAGGAATCACCAATCCATTCCATCTCTTATTCATTCACAATGGAGTATGGATCCGATGGTTTCTATGTGAATTGTAACTATATGCACGGCCATCAGGAATGGTTGCTAAAGAAGCCTGCTACTTTCTTAAAACAAGTCTTATGGAAATGGAAGTGGATGGCGCCCTTTTGCTCTAAAAGGAGACATAATGAATATTTTAGACTCTGTGACTCAGACTCTTGTAGTAACTATCTGCTGTGTCACAGCCTGAGAGCAATCACAGAGCGTACCTAGACAAACGGATGTGATCATGTGTCAACACACCCTCACTAACAAAAACAGACAAGAGATTGTCTTGAGATCAGGGGTTGCAATTTGCCAACCCAGTAAATTCCAAAAAATGGAGGACATCAAGCACAAAACACAGCTCTGGTATTTCTCCACTTTGAAATCATCGTTGTCATGGTCTTAATTAGCATTTATTCACAGGATAACCACACTTGACTTCACGTCCATCATTGGTACTGCGTATAAAGTATCTTTTTTCTCAGGACATGGTGCATTTCCCAGGACTGCTTATGGGAAAGTCTTGATTGAGTCTGTCTGTTTATTTATTGATTGCAGCAGTCCTTCCAGCAGGTGGGAGAAATGTCTGCTCAGCTAGACAAGACTAGTTAAGGCAGCAGATTTGGCAGGTGTTTAAAGCTTTTAAACCCAGGGCCCACGGGGAGTGGGTGAGCCTCTTCCTTTGCACCTGTGGCCTGCTGGCAGCCTCATTCCACCCACTGTCTTTCATGTGCCAGCTCTAGGAGGCAGAGTGCACGTGTTGTGACATACCGCTAGTTCCCACTTCCCCTGCCTCTTGTGCAATCAGCTGTGTCTGGTGTGGAACACCGAGTGTGAACAGAACCAGCGGATCCCTGCAGTTCGTAACTATGAAGAACGATGCCAGACTTGCCTAACCTCACTCAGTAGCTCTGTTCAATAGGACCGTGAGCCATGCACCTGTACAGTTTGGGAGAACACCAACCTTCCCTCTTATTTCTTACGAGCCTGTTGTCTTCTTATTATCCTATATCAGCTCTGACATGTAAGTCAGCATCCTATCTCTCCCTTGTGGCTTCCTCAAACACTTCCAATGGGATTCCAGGATCCTCTTTTCTCTAACCTCTCCTCCACAGCACAGACCTTTTGAAAATACAGTTTTATTGATGCCAGGAATGCCTAAGATGTCTCCCCTACCACCTCTTTGCTTGTAGGAGGAAGTCAAGTCATTTTTTAGCACTCCTTTCTGAGTATGGTCAGGCCCTGGCTCATCTCTGGTGTCCTGTGAGTCCAACCACCCCTAGACTCCAAGTCTCCACTGTGTTTGTGTTGAACTGCTCTCCCTCTACCTCCTCTGTGGGAATCCTTAAAACATGCTCATTAATCTACCTGGACTCTCTTCTCAGCCTCCTTAGCTGGACTCCTTCAGCAGCTGCCTCAATTCCTGCACTAATGATTTCCCTCACAGAAAATGCTGAAGCAGGGACTGAACCTTTGCAAAGGTTATGGGAGGGGGCAACTATTATTGAGTTTATTGCAGAGATAAGTGTGGTTTTTAACCTTTTTTGTCTTATAATATATTCTGATCACAGTTCCCCCACCAGCTCTCCCCATATCCTCCACACCTCCCCACCCATCGAAATCTAACCACTCCTCTCTCATTAGAATACAAACAATAAAACCAAACAATCAGAATAGAACAAGACAAACAAAAAGCCAAGAAAAAAGCACAAGAGACACATACAAATACAGAGCCAAAATTCCACACTAAGAAATTCCATAGGAACACAAGATTCAAAATCATAATATAGAAACAAAAGGTCTGTAAGATTAACAACCAAATAGAAACAAGAAGAGACCTCATAAATCATAATGAAACAAAGAAACTCCAATAATACCATCCAGTTAATTTTGTGTTGGCCATTTACTTCTGAATATGGGGCTTGCCCTTCAGTGTAGCCTGTATACCCACTAAGATTCTGTTGAAGAAAACTGTGTATTTCCCCTTTAGGAACAGTTGTCAGTTGAAGATATTTCTAGGTTAGGGATGTAGCGCTTATCCACTTCCCTGCTTAGTACTGGTAGCTCATCTAGCCTGTGTAGACCCTGTGCATGCTGCCACAGTTTCTGTAAGTTCATGTGTGTGTCAGTCTTGTGTCTAAAAAGGCCTTGTTTCCTTGGTTTCTTCCTTCCTTGATGAATCTTACAATCTTTCTGCCTTCTCTTCTGTGAAGTTCCCTGAGCCCCTAAGGGAGGGATTGATGAAGACCTCCCATTTAGGACTGAGTGTTCCAAACTTTCTCACTCTCTACACATTGTCCAGTTGTGGGTCTCTGTATTTGTTCCTATCTACTGCAGGAGAAAGATTCTCTGATAATTGCTGGGTAAGACACTGATCTATGAATATAGCCGAATGTTGTTAGGAGTCATTTTATTGCTATGTTTGTTGAGTAGAACAGTTTTTCTCCAGGTCACTGGCCTATCTAGTCTCGTTCTTGGCCAGCCAAGCAGTGTCAGGAATGGGTTGCATCTTGTGGAATGCACCTTAAATCCAACCAAATAGTGGTTACTCCCACAACTTTTGTGCCACCATTGCCTGAGTGTCATGCAGGCAGGTCACCATTGTAGACTGAAGGGTTTGTAGTTGAGTTGGTACTTATCTTTCTTTTCTGCTAGTATGCAAAGTACCTTCTTGTACCATTAGTCAGTAGGAGTGATGGCTCTAGGTAGGTACCAGCTCAACTTCTCTGTGTTTAGTGAGTTATATAGGTGTTGTCTTTGGAATTGGATACAGTTTGTGGAAAGGAACCAGTAGTCTTGGAAATAGCTTGGGTTGTTTAGGTGTTTTCATGAAGCCTGCCTATCTAATGACTCAATCACATGTAACCTATTCCTGACACTGGAGGTTTCATTTTTCAATGAGAGATATCTAGTTGGGATTTTGTCTTTCCCTTTGTTTGGTGATTCCACTGAGATTTCTTTCATATATGTATATTTTAAGAAGCTTCTACTGTAGTAAATTTCCATATGACCTCTCAAATGGCCCATAGTTTTAGCTGTCCTTCTCTGTATTCCTTCCCTGGGAGATAAGTGATTCTTATGTCCCCTTAACATACAAGTTTTTTCTTTCCATCCTATTCACCCTCTCTCATCTTTCTTGTCTTTCTCTTTCTTTTAGTTGTTCTATATGCAGACATGTGCATGTCACAGCATTCATAGAGCAGACCAGAGACTACAGAGTCTATTCTCTTCTACACCTTGTAGGGTCCAAGATTGGACTTATGGGTTAGGCTGCTCTACATAGTGTTTCTACCCACTGAGCTATCTCACTGAACCAAGATGTTTCTCTATGGCTGGTCAGTTTACATATTTCTACAGATTTTAACTAATAAATAACTTTTATTACATGAACATAGGAAAAATATAGACAAATTGTGTTCTGTGTGCATATATTTGGTGTGTATATATGGTATATGCCTGTTTTCATTTAGGTATGGATGCATGTGCACATATGTGTGCACATGAATGTGCAGGTTCAACACTGATATTCAGTGTCTTCCTAGGCCACTCTGTACTGTATTGAGGCAGAGTCCTTTGCTAAACCTAGAGTGTATATAGGTTAGCCTCACTAACCAGTAGGTCTCCTGTCTCCGTCTGACCTACAGACTGCTGGGATGACAGATGGCCACCATTTCTATCATTTTTTGTGAGTTCTAGGGGCCAAACTTTGTTTGTCATGCTTGAGCAGCAAATTCTTCATCAGCAGCCATTTCTTAGCCCTGTGAATGCAGGCATCTAATTTAGAAACAGTGGATCTATTCTATGCAAAACTTTGATTTCTTAAATTTAGTTAGCAGTGGGATACCTCACAACCTGGTCTTTGACAGAGCATATTTTCCAAGGATCTCAACTTCTCCTAACAATTTCTGCAAGTCTGATATGCTGCCTATTCAAGTTAGTCACTGTTGGTTTTGGCAGCAGTCTAGAAACAAAGCAGAAATTCAATTCTTTTAGTTTTTAACCATACATTCACCCAGTCTTGTAAAATACTCCTTAGTTGGAGTCCTGAAATAATAACATTACCAATGGCAATAGCTTTTTAAAAAAATGTCAATTTTGGAACTGTCTCTGGTGAATTAGGCTGGAAAAAGCTCTACATTTATACAATATACAAAAATTGTATAGATTATTTACCTTATAATGGCGTACTTTCCTATCCAAGAAGCAAATGTATTACATTAGTTTCTCTGATACCAAATACAGGATTCAAGTTGCTCCTTTGCAATTCTTTAATTTGCTATAGATTTTTTTTATGAAAGCATGGTAATTTCAGTCAACACAGTTTCTTCAAATTGCTTATAGCAGATGAAGTTACAGATACAGTTACAGATACTACACTTTGTAATAATGCTCCAATTGCCCGCCCATAGACGCTGTCTTGTACATCATTCCAGAGGAAAGCAGTAAGGAATGAAATCAGTTCTATCTCTGATGCATAGTTGAAAAGGTTAATCTTCACAGGAGGAGTCTTCCACATATCAATTGATAATATTCATTTGTTGTTATGTTAATTTGCAGTTATTCAATAGAAATAAGATTAAAATAGTTAAAATATAGTGAATATATCAAGACTTCTGCTTTTGATTTCTGTGGATCCCAAATATATCTGGTAATAAGACATTACATTTATAAAACTTAACATGTGACACTAATTAGAAAAAAATATATGATGATATCATTCCCCAAGCAACAAGATCATAGGAGAAAATGGCTGTATCAGGGAATAATATGGTATAGTATTTCCCACAAGCTCATTCATTTTGGATTTTTAATGACCAAAATGTTATTATCATCAATGAGCAAATGAGAATTTCTCACTTCATACTGTTTAATTCAGCAACTTTGACTGAATATCAGGCAGGCGAAAAGAACTCTGGTCTCACAGTGTTAGAAACAGTCTCAAGTGATGGCTTTTAAATTTGTTCCTGTTTGTCTCACAAAATCTCAGTTACTTCCCTTGAAACTCAACTTGCCCTTGTATATAACAGGACCATCATGGCAACTTCACTCTGATTTATTCATTCAAAGGGTTAATTTATGTAAAAGATTCTCTGCTTGGTGCAAGAAACAAAAGATTCAACCAATTAAACTTTTCAAGGAGGAAGAGACATTTACTCATTTTTATAGAGTTCATTAGAGTCAAAGAAGTCAAAACTATGCTCCTAAGAATAGCACGGTGATAACAGAGTGTGTGGTGTAACTCAAGATTTGCTAGCATTAAAATTGTCCATGACTGTGAAATGAAGCTCTCTGTACTGGTCAAGCAACTGCGGACACCATTATGGGCTTGAATCACAAATTCTTTCTTTAAAAAAATTGTTAGATATATTTATTTTATTTTATGTGTATAAGTGTTTGCCCTGTATGCATATCTTTGTACCAGGTGTATGCCTGATGCCAGTGGAGGCCAGAAGAGGGCACTTGTTCTCCTCGAACTGAAGTTACAGATTGTTGTGACAAACCATGGAGGCTGGGAATCAAACCTAAGTCCTCTTGAAAAAAAAAACAAGTGCTCTAAACTGCTAAACCATCACTCTAGCACCCATAAACTCTATCTTTCTATAAATACTCTCTGTTAGGCAGGGGGAGAGAGAGAAAGAGAGAAGAAAAGAGAGAGGAGAGAGAGAGAGGAGAGAGAGAGAAAGGGGACTGTAGAAAAATAGTACTGCTGCAATGACTACCCTCATATCCTAGTGAGTATATTTTTATACTGTATAGTAAATACTAGGTAGGACAACTTCCATTTTTAATAATAAGACCCATTCCACACAGAAACTTTGAATTCTGATCTGATCTTTATAACTTACTTGCTTTCAAGTTAATAGATAATATTAGGATTCTTCTTAAAAACAAGATATATAAATAATATATTTAGCATTCTTTTTCTGATTCACTCCTACACCCACAGCTGGAGAGCAGTGCACCAATGCCACCTAACAATTACACTTGCCTCAGGAGGTTTGCTCTAACCTGAGACTCACGGGTGCAGCATCTCCTCACTCCAACTCCCTGCCTGCTGGGACCCTAGCAAGCCCAGTAGTCATGGGATTTACCCTGCCCTATCCTGCTCCATCCTCCTTCCTGTCTGCAGTTGCTGATGGGTGCACTGTTCTCCACCCCACAGTTCCGCCTGCCCCTCAGGAGTCTTGCTCAAACTCAGGACACTCAGTTGAGCCAACCCCAGAAACAACCATAGGGTGAAAGGCAACTGCAAGAAAAAAATTAACTGAAGCAAATTCATTATGGCACCACCAGAACTCAGTTCTCCTACGACAGCAAGCTTTAGATGTCCTAACATGCCTGAAGAGCAAGACTGTGACCTTAAGTCCCATCTCATGAATATGATAGAGCCCTTTAAAGAGGATATAAAGAATTCCATTAAAGAAATACAGTAAAAACACCCAAGATCCAAAAATGGAAATATCACCAATAAAGAAAACACAAATGAAGGCAACCCTAGAGACAGAAAACCTAGGAAAGAGAGAACAAGATCTTTAGACACGAGCATCACCAACAGTATACAAGAGATGGAAGAGAGAATCTCAGATGTAGAAGATACCATAGAAGAAACTAAGCTCCTAACTCAAAACATCCATGAAGTTTGTGATACTATGAAAAGACCAAACCTAAGATTAATAGGAACAGAAGAGGGAGAAGATTCCCAGTACAAAGGGCAAGAAAATATTTTCAACAAAATCATAGAAAAAAAACTTCTTTAACATAAAGAGATGGCTACAAACATACAGGAAGCTTGCAGAACACCAAAGAGATTGGAACAGAAAAGAAAATCTTCCTGCCACATAATAATCAAAACACTAAATGTACAGAGCAAAGAAAGAATATTGAAAACTGCAAGGGAAAAAGTCCAAATAACATATAAAGACAGACCTTTTAGAATTACATGTGACTCTCAACAGAGACTCTAAACTAGACTGATGTCTTGCAGACCTTCGAAATGCCAGCCTAAGCTACTATATCTAGAAAAAACTCTCAATAACCATAGATGAGAAACCAAAATATTCCATGACATAATCAAATTTAAACAATATCTTTCTACTAATCCACCCCTACAGAAGGTACTAGAAGGAAAACTCCACCATAAGGAGGGTAACTACACCCAAGAAAACACAAGAAATGAATTATTTTACAGTGAAAACCAAAATTAGAGAATCATACACTCACAGTAACATGGCCCATATTAAAATAACAGAAACTAACAATCATTGGTCATTAATATCTCTCAACATCAATGGTCTCAGTTCACCTATTAAAAGACACAGGCTAACAGACTGGATATATGAACAGGATCCATAATTTTGCTGCATACAAGAAACACACTTTAGTGACAAAGACAGACACTTCTCAAGGTAAAGTCCTGAAAAAGGGTTTTCAAGCAAATGGACCCACGAAACAAGTGGGAGTAGCCATTCTAATATCTAAGAAAATAGACTTTCAACTAAAAGTTATCAAAAGAGATGGAAAAAGACACCTCATACTCATCAAGGAGAATCTACCAAGATGACATCTAAATTGTGAACATCTATGCCCCAAGTGCAAAGGCATCCACATTTGTAGAAGAAACATTACTAAAGCTCAAATCACACATTGAGCCTGACACAGTAATAGTGGGGAGCTTCAATACCTCATTCACACCAATGGAAAATTCATAGCACTAAGTGCCTTCATCAGAAAATTAGAGAGATCTCATGCTGTCAACATAAGGGCACACCTTAAAACTCTAGAACAAAAAGAACAAACACACTCAAGAAGAGTAGATGGCAGGAAATAGTCAAACTCAGAACTGAAATCAATCAATTAGAAACAAAGAGAACAATAAAAAGAGTCAACAGAACCAAGAGCTGGTTCTTTGAGAAAATCAAAAAGATAGACAAACCCTTAGCCAAACTAACTAAAAGACACAGAGACAGTACCCAAATTAACAAAATCAGAAATGAAAAGGATATAACAACAGAAACTGAGAAATTTTTAAAAAAATAATTAGTTCTTACTTTAAAAGCCTGCATTCCACAAAACTGGAAAATCTAAATAAAATGGATAACTTTCTAGACAGATGCTACTTACTAAAGTTAAACCAAGATCAAGTAAACTATCTAAACAGACCCTTAACTCCTCAGGAAATAGAAGCAGTCATAAAAAGTCTCCCAACCACAAAAAGCCCAGGGCCAGATTATTTTAGTCCAGAATTCTACCAGACATTCAAAGCAGAACGAATACAAATACTCCTCATACTATTCCACAAAAAAGAAACAGAAGCAACACTACATAATTCATCCTATGAGGCCACAATACTCCTGATACCTAAACCACACAAAACACCCAACAAAAAGCAATCTCTTTTGTGAACATCAACACAAAGTACTCAATTAAATCCTCTCAAACTGAATTCAAGGACACATCAAAAATATCATTCACTACATTAAAATAGGGTCTTCCCAGGGTTGATGGTGTTGTTCAATATATGAAAATCCATCGGCCCAGGCATGGAACAGATCCCGGGCAGCAGCTCTACACCCAAACTCACAGAACCCAGGGGAAGCAGGGCTCCCAGGAGCTCTAACCCGAGCAATATCTTAGGCAAGGAGGCAGCAACACTTGCCCCAAACAGGGAGTAACCAGGACCCACAGGAATCCCGGAACTGACTCCTGGTCCAGAGCACTGGTTCCTTCTAGTCTGAGCCCAAGCATCTAACAGATCTTGGGCCACAGCTCTAACCTCAGCAGAAACACCCAACCCAAATAGTTCTGACACTGCCAAAAGAATAGGAAAGACAGGCTCCAGTCAGAGACAGCACAGGTAGCACCAAGGAGAACCAGATGGCAAAAGGCAAGTGCAAGAACATAAGGGACAGCAACCCAGGGCTCTTGACATCATCAGAACCTAGTTCTCCCACATTAGAAAGTCCCGAACTCCCCATATCACCAGGAAAGCAAGAGTCAGATCTAAAATCACTTCTAATGACGACCATACAGGACTTTAAGAAGGACATAAATAACACTCTCAAAGAATTCAAGGAGAACACGGGTAAACAGCAAAGGAATTGAACAAAACCATCCAGACATAAAATGGAAGTAGAAACAATAAAGAATCACAAAGGGAGACTACTCTGGAGATAGAAAACCTAAGAAAGAAATCAGGAGTCAAGACGCAAGCATCACCAACAGAATACAAGAGATAGAAGAGAGAATCGCAGGTACAGAGATACCATAGGAAAATTGACACAACTGTCAAGGAAAATGCAAATGGAAAAAGCTCTTAACACAAAACATCCAGGAAATCCAGGACACAATGAGAAGACCAAACCTAAGGAAATAGGTATAGAAGAGAGTGAAGATTCCCAACTTAAAGGCCAATAAATATCTTCAACAAAATCATAGAAGAAAACTTCCCTAACCTAAGGAACGAGATGCCCATAATCATACAAGAAGCCCACAGAACACCAAATAGACTAGACCAGAGAAGAAATACCTCCCGTCACATAATAATCAAAACACAAAATACACAAAACAAAGAAAGAATTTTAAAAGCAGTAAGAGAAAAAGACCAAGTAACATATAAAGACAGCCCAATCAGAATTACACCAGACTTTTCACCAGAGACTAAAAAAGCAAGAAGATCCTGGACAGATGTGATACAGACCTGAAGAGAACACAAATGCCAGCCTAGGCTACTATATCCAGCAAAACTCTCAATTACGATAGATGGAGAAACCAAGATATTCCACGACAAAACCAAATTTACACAATATCTTTCCACAAACCCAGCACTACAAAGGATAATAACAGGAAAGCCCCAATACAAGGAGAGCAATCATACCCTAGAAAGAGCAAGAAAGTAATCCTCCTCCAACAAACCAAAAGAAGATAGCCACACAAACAATGCCTCCACTTTTAGAAAAAATAACAGGAAGCAATAATCTCCTCTCCTTAATATCTCTTAATGTCAATAGACTCAATTCCCCAATAAAAAGACATTGGCTAACAGACTGGATACGCAAACAGGATCCAGCATTTTGCTACATACAAGAAACCCACCTCAGTGACAAGGACAGACACTACCTTAGAGTAAAAGGCTGGAAAACAATCTTTCAAGCAAATGGTCCTAAGAAACAAGCTGGAGTAGCCATTCTAATATAGAATAAAATTGACTTTCAAATTAAAGATATCAAAAAGGATAAGGAAGGACATTTCATATTTGTCAAAGGAAAAATCAACCAACAGGAACTCTCAATTCTGACCATCTATGCACCAAATGCAAGAGCACCCACTTTCATAAAAGAAACCTTACTAAAGCTCAAAGCACACATTGCACCTCACACAATAATAGTGGGGGATTTTAACACCCCACTCTCAGCACTAGACAGATCATGGAAATGGAAACTAAACAGAGGTACAGTGAAACTAATAGAAGTTATGAACCAAATGGACTTAACAGATATCTATAGAACATTTCACTCAAAAACAAAAGAATATACCTTTTTCTCAGTACCTCATGGTACCTTCTCCAAACTAGACCATATAATTGGTCACAAAACAGGCCTCAACAGATACAAAATAATTGAAATAATCCCATGCATCCTATCAGATCACCATGGTCTAAAGCTTTTCTTCAATAATGGCAAAGACAATGGAAAGCCCACATTCACATGGAAACTGAACAATACTCTACTCATTGAGAATGGGGTCAGGGAAGAAATGAAGAAAGAAATTAAAGACTTTTTAGAATTTAATGAAAATGAAGACACATCATACCAAAACCTATGGGACACAATGAAAGCAGTGCTAAGAGGAAAACTCATAGCTCTAAGTGCATACAAAAAGAAACTGGAGAGAAAACACACTAGAAGCTTGACAACACACCTGAAAGCTCTAGAACAAAAAAGAAGCAAATACACCCAAGAGAAGTAGACAGCAGGAAATAATCAAACTCAGGGCTGAAATCAACCAAATAGAAACAAAGAGAACTATACAAAGAATCAATAAAACCAGGAGCTGGTTCTTTGAGAAAATCAACAAGATAGATAAACCTTAGCCAGACTAATCAGAGGACAGAGAGACAGTATCCAAATCAATAAAATCAGAACTGAAAAGGGTGACATAACAACAGAAACCAAGGAAATTCAACAAATCATCAGATCCTACTACAAAAGCCTATACTCAACAAAATTGGAAAATCTGGATGAAATGGACAATTTTCTAGACAAGTACCAGTTACCATTGTTAAATCAGGAGCAGATAAACCATCTTAACAGTCCCATAACCCCAGAAGAAATAGAAGCATCATTAAAAGTCTCCCCACCAAAAAAAGTCCGGGTCCAGACGGTTTTAGTGCAGAATTCTATCAAACCTTCAAGGAAGACCTAATACCAATTCTCTTCAAACTATTCCACAAAATAGAAACGGAAGGAACACTACCTAATTCATTCTATGAAGCCACAATTACGCTCATACCTAAACCACACAAAGACCCAACAAAAAAAGGGAACTTCAGACCAATCTCCCTTATGAATATATATGCAAAAATACTGAATAAAATTCTCTTGAACCGAATCCAAGAACACATCAAAACACTTATCCATCATGATCAAGTAGGCTTTATTCCAGGAATGCAGGTTTGGTTCAATATACAGAAATCCATCAATGTAATCCACTATATAAATAAACTCAAAGAAAAAAAACCACAAGATCATATCTCTAGATGCTGAGAAAGCATTTGACAAAATTCAACACCCCTTCATGATAAAAGTCTTGGAAAGATCAGGAATTCAAGGTCCATACCTAAACATAGTTAAAGCAATATACAGCAAGCCAGTAGTCAACATCAAACTAAATGGAGAGAAACTTGAAGCAATCCCATTAAAATCAGGGACTAGACAAGGCTGCCCACTCTCCCCTACCTATTCAATATAGTACTGGAAGTCCTAGCCAGAGCAATTAGACAACAGAAGGAGATTAAAGGGATACAAATTGGAAAGGAAGAAGTCAAAGTTTCACTATTTACAGATGATATGATAGTATACTTAAGTGACTCCAAAACTTACACCAGAGAACTCCTAAACCTGATAAACAACTTTAGTAAAGTGACTGGGTATAAAATTAACTCAAACAAATCAGTAGCCTTCCTCTACACAAAAGATAAACTGGCTGAGAAAGAAATTACAGAAACGACACCATTCACAATAGTCACAAATAATATAAAATACCTTGGTGTGAACCTAACCAAGCAAGTAAAAGACCTGTATGACAAGAACTTCAAGTCTCTGAAGAAAGAAATCGAAGGAGATCTCAGAAGATGGAAAGATCTCCCATGCTCATGAATTGGAAGGATTAATATAGTAAAAATGGCTATCTTGCCAAAAGCAATCTACAGATTTAATGCAATCCCCATCAAAATACCAACTCAATTCTTTACAGAGATAGAAAGAGCAATCTTAAAATTCATTTGGAATAACAAAAAACCCAGGATAGCAAAAACTACTCTCACCAATAAAAGAACTTCTGGGGGAATCACCTTCCCTGATTTCAAGCTGTACTACAAAGCAATAGTGATAAAGACAGCATGGTATTGGAACAGAGACAGGCAGGAAGATCAATGGAACAGAATAGAAGACCCAGAAATGAACCCCATACATATGGTCACTTGATCTTTGACAAAGGAGCTAAAACCATCCAGTGGAAAAAGGACAGCATTTTCAACAAATGGTGCTGGTCCAACTGGAGGTCAACATGTAGAAGAATGCAAATTGATCCATACTTATCTCCTTGTACAAAGCTCAATTCCAAGTGGATCAAGGATCTCCACATAAAACCAGCTACACTGAAACTAATATAAGAGAAAATAGGGAAAAGCCTTGAACACATGGGCACAGGGGAAAGTTCCTGAACAGAACACCAATGGCTTATGCTCTAAGATCGAGAATTGACAAATGGGACCTCATAAAACTACAAAGCTTCTGTAAAGCAAAGGACACTGTCAATAGGACAAAGTGGGAACCAACAGATTGGGAAAAGATCTTCACCAACCCTACATCTGATAGAGGGCTAATATCCAATGTATACAAAGAACTGAAGAAATTAGATTCCAGACAATCAAATAACCCTATTTAAAAATGGGTACAGAGCTGAACAAAGAATTCTCAACTGAGGAAACTCGATTGGTTGAGAAGCACCTAAAGAAGTGTTCAGCATCCCTAGTCATCAGGGAAATGCAAATGAAAACAACACTGAGATTCCACCTCACACCAGTCAGAATGGCTAAGATCCAAAACATAGGTGACAGCAGATGTTGGCAAGGATGTGGAGAAAGGGGAACACTTCTCCATTGTTGGTGGGATTGTAAGCTGGTACAACCACTATGGAAAGCAGTCTGGCGATACCTCAGAAAATTGAACATAGTGTTACCTGAGGACCCAACTATACCACTCCTGGGTATATACCCAGAAGATATTTCAACATGCAACAGGGCCACATGCTCGACTATGTTCATAGCAGCCATATTTATAATAACCAGAAGCTTGAAAGAACCCAGATGTCCTTCAACAGAAGAATGGATACAGAAAATGTGGTACATTTACACAATGGAGTACTACTCAGCTATTAAAAACAATGAGTTTATGAAATTCTTAGGCAAATGGATGGAGCTAGAAAATGTCTTCCTGAGTGAGGTGACCCAATCACAAAAGAACATACATGGTATGCACTCACTGTTAAGTGGATACTAGCCCCAAAACGCACAATACCTAAGATGCAAAGTATAGACCTCATGAAACTCAAGAAGAAGGAAGACCAAATTGTGGGTGCTTTTGTTCTTTTTAGAAGGAGTATCAAAAGATTCAACCAGAGCTCTCAGGCTCTAAGCCTCCAGCCTGAGAACAGGTAATTGAGGGTGGCCTTGTTAGGCATCAGTAGAACTGGAGGACCATGGTCCCCAAAAGTTTGGATTCCCTAGTGTTGGGGAATCTGAGAGCAGGGAGATGGGTTTGGGAGGATGTTCGGAGCATAAGAATAGGAGGAGGGGGTATGGGATAAGGGTTTAGAGGGAGAATGGGAGAGGAGACAACATTGAAAGGTAAATACGCGAAATATCCAATAAAAAAAAACCATAATGGGTCTGACAAAAAAAAAAAGATAGCTTACTTATTTCAAATTATTTCAAAAGTTTCTAGGAGACGCTAATTGGCTATGATATTATTTTAAACTCTCCACAAAAGAATTTAAGTCTCTGTTTAATATTCTCGAGAGAGATGTGAATCCTAATTTCCCTCAACAATTAATTGACAAAAGAGGAGTAATTTTACAAAAAGTAGAAGAAGCTATTATTAATTGATATATTGTTTGATAAGTTGTTGGCTGTTCTATAACAGTCCTTTGATAAAAGAGATTATTAATGTAGATTTATATTTCTTTAAATAGTGTCTTTATGACTCTCTGAGTGTGGAAGAAGTAGCTGCTGGTGCTTCTGCCCAGATCTTACAAGAACTCTGAAAAATGTGTTTTAAAAATAAAAGAGGGGAAACTGTTCCCCACAGAAGGAGTCTCCTGAAACACTCTCCATCATGCCTTGTTTACTTTTACCTCTCAAAACTCAAAGCTCATGGCAAATCTGCTGCTGACTGCCTCTGGCATCGCTGAGACCAATAAAAACTATGCCATACCTATGTGGAAGGACCCTCTTACCCTTAAATGGAATGGCCTGGACCCAGTTCCCATATGGGGCCAAGGACTGATATGCCTGTTTGATACTACAGAAGGCACAGCTAAATGGCTGCCAAAAAGATTAATGAAATAAATAGATACCCCCACAAAGCCAGGTCCAACTATAAATAAGATGAATAACACGTGACCTCCAGGGAAGAGAAATCTCCCTGAGAATTCCTTTCTTTTTCCTTTCCAGGTAAAAATGAAACACACGAGATGTCTGCCAGTAGAAGTTCTAATCCTGATGCTGGTCTTCTGACTTATACTACTCAGACATTTGATGAGCCATTGACAAGTACACCAAACAACTAGAGATAAACATCACTAATCTGAAGAAATCCCTCGTTTCACTGTCTGAAATGGTCCCCAAAAATTGCAAAGGAATTTATTGGACTCGAATTACTCTTTTACAATAGAAAAGACTGTGTACAGCTCTAGACTGTGTACAGTCCTTAAAGAAGAATGTTGCCCTTACATTGACAAGACAGGGATGGTTAAAGAGAACATGAAAAAGGTCAGAGAAGGCCCCGAAAAAAGACAGAGAGAGAAAAAGAAAGATGAGAGTTGGTACAAGGATTGGTTTTCAACCTCTCCATGGTTGTCAACCCCACTTCCTCCCATCCTGAGACCATTAATTGGGTTATTTTTGCTGATTTCTTTTGGTCCCTGGGACTTAAATAGACTGACTAACTTTGTGATACAACAGATAGATAATTTGGTAGCAAAACCTATTCAGATACATCAGCATAAGTTAGTTATGGAGGACCACGAGACTCAAGATGAGGTTGTTACTCTCTCCAGGCTGTTCCCAAAACCCATCTCCACTCAATCTAAAAGAGGGGACTTCCACCCCTAGACCAAGCAGAGAGGGGCCACCCAGAACCCCCTCTGACTGGTGATCTGAATTCTTGCTTAGGCTGCGAGGCTAAGCACTGCAAGGGAATATAAATAAAAACTAAAAATATCTCTCTGGGTTCCCTGAGGGACAAGCCTGACTGCATAGGGGTTGATGTCAAAAGTATCCCCTCTCCAGGAAAAAGACATTGGGATGGGTATGGCCCTCATGCCTCACTGGACAACAACAGGAGGACCAGAGCCATTACAAGGTCCCCTTCAATCATTGGAGGTCAGGCCTCTATCCCCGCCTTCGCAAGATTAGAATCACAAAAGCCCTTCTATACTTAGAGAAGGGAGAAGATGTCAGAGGCAGCCCTGCTTATACACTGAAGGCCTAAAATCAGCCATAGGCCTAAAATCAGCAATAGGCCTGACATACATACATGCTAATACAAAGTCTTGGGTCTTTGTGGAAAAACACTGAAACAGCAGGCTAAAGGCTATTGTAAACAGGCAGCTTCTGTGGAAACTTACCAGCCTGAGTAGTCATAGATCTTATAAATAAGCAGCCTCGGCGGACAGTACCAACTTAGATAAGGACAAGGAATCATAGGCAGAGTCATAGTGACCTGTCACCTGAACCTTCACCCAACTGATGTCCTGTTCTGAATAGTATCCGTACTCCCCCTGAACACCTATGCTCCAGTGTCATTCCCTTCCCCACATCCTGCCTTTTTGTGTTTATAACCCATGTGTGAATAAGTAAATTAGGGTGTGATTTAAATAATTAAATAAATTAATTAATTAAAAAAAAGAAAATCCATCAATGTAATTCCCTATATTAAAAATTGAAAGAAAAAATCACATGATTATCTTATTAGGTGCTGATAGTACCTTTGACAGAATCCAACACCCATTCAAGTTAAAGTCTTAGATCAGGGATCAGGGATTCAAGATAAATGTCTAAACATAATACAGCAAGCCAGAAGCCAATGTCAAATTAAATAGAGAGAAACTTGAAGCTATTCCACTAGAATCAGGGACAATATAAGGCTGACCACTCTCTCCCTATCTATTCAATATAGTACTTGAAATTCTAGCCAGAGCAATAAGACAGCAAAAAGAGATCAAGGGGATATAAATCGTAAAGGATCACTATTTGAGAATGATATGATAGAAAGTATAAGTGATCCCCCAAAAATCTACCAGAGAGCTTCTACAGCTGATAAACAACTTCAGCAAAGTGGCTGGGTATTAAATTAACTCAAAGAAATCAGTAGCCTTCCTTTATATAAATGATAAGTGAGTAGAAAAAGAAATTAGTGAAACATCCCTCACAATAGCCATGAATTATGTAAAATACCTTGGTGTAACTCTAACCAAGCAAGTGAAAGATCTGCATGTCAAGAACTTCAAGCCACTGGAGAAAGAAATTAAAGATAATATCAGAAGATGGAAAGATCTTCCATGCCCTTGGATCAGTCAGATTAATATAGTGAAAATGACCATTGTGTCAAAACCCATCTACAGATTCAATGCAATCCCTACCAAAATTCCAACACAATTTTTTACAGAACTCAAAAGAGCAATTCTCAACTTCATATGCTAAAACAAACAAACAAAAACAACTATAACAAAACACAAGATAGCCAAAACAATCCTGAACAATTAAAAACACATCTAGAGGAATTACAATTTCTGACCTCAAACTGTGGAATAGTGATAAAAACTGCATGGTATTAGTACTGAAAAAGACAGGTTGATCAATGGAATTGAATTGAAGACTCAGAAATAAATCTACACATCTAAGGATACTTGATTTTTTGACAAAGAAGCCAATACCATACAATGAAGAAAAGAAAGCATCTTCAATAAATGGTGCTTATCTAACTGGATGTCTATATGTAGAGAATGTAAATAGATCCATATTTATCACCTTGCGCAAAACTTGAGTCCAAGTGAATCAAGGACCTTAACATAATACTGGATATACTGAATCTCATAGAAGTGTAAGTGGAAAATAGCCTTGAACATATTGGTGCAGGAGACAATTTCCTGAGCAGAACACCAATGGCTGAGGCTCTAAGATCAACAAGTGATTAATGTGACCTCATGAAACTGAAAAGCTTCTGTAAGGTAAAGGACACTGTCAGTAGTCAAAAACTACAGATTGAGACAGAATTTTCACTAACCTTACATCTGACAGAGGGCTATATCCAAAATATATTTAAAAAAAAATCAAGAAGTTAGCCTCCAACAAACCAAATAAACCAATTTAAAAATGAGCTGAAAGCTAAACAGAATTTTCAACAGAGGAATCTCAAATGTATGAGAAGCACCTAAAGAAATGTTCAACATTCTTAGTCATCAAAGAAATGCAAATCAGAATGGCCCAGAGATTCCACCTTTACCAATCAGAATGGCCGAGGTCAAAATCTCAAGCCACAGAACATGCTGGCAAGGATATGGAAAAAGGGAAACACTCTTCCATTGCTGATGGGATTGCAAACTTGTAAAAAACACTTTTAAAATCAATCTGGTGGTTTCTCAGAAAATTGGAAACAGTTATACCTAAAGACCCAGATACACCACTCCTGGGCATATACCCAAAAGATGCTCTACTATACCACAAGGACACATGCTCCACTAAGTTTATAGCAGCTTTATTCATAACTACTAAGAAACTGGAAATGACCCAGATGCCCTCAACTAAAGAATAGATACAGAAAATGTGGTTAACACAATGAATACTATTGGGTATGAAAAACAAAGACATCATGAATTTGCAGTCAAATGGATGAAGCTAGAAAATATCATCCTGAGTGAGATAACCCAGATCCAAAAGGACAGCCATGATATGTAATCACTTATAAGTGGATATTAGCCATAGAGTACAGGATATCCATGTTACGTACCTAAGACCCAAAGAAGTTAAACAAGAAGGATGACCCAAGCAAGGATGCTTGAAGTCCCCCTTACAAGCAGGAACAAAATTGTCATAGGAATCAGAGAGAGGGAAGAAATTGGGTGGCAGAAGGGAGGATGTGTCAGGATTTCCTGCCCATTGTATTTGCAGTGGAGCCCAGTGATTGGGCAGTAGAAGAGGTAGGTGAAGCTGGGAGTTGGGAGGAGGAATGAAACAGGAAGTAGGGAGGAGAAGAAGAAAGAAGAGAAGCAAGATGGAGGCAGATGTGTGTGTCTCTAGGAGTCTCAGGTAGTTATTCGATATCAAAATGTTAGATATTGGGCTAACAATTTTGATTGTGTGGGCGTCTTATGTATTGAGTATTTGTTAATGTATAAATCCAATGGATAATCTTAAGCATTAAGAGTTTTATTTCTACTGGGTACTGACATTGTTATATCTACCACATGGGGGTGTCGTTACACCCTGGATTTTGGGCATGGACTCCACGAAGCTGATTGGCGGAGTCAGCCCTCACGCTAATGTCTCGTGAGTCTCAGGCTGGCCTCTGTCTAGCCGGTGCAGTGGTCAGAGCAGGAACATAGAGCGAGACCATAGTGGCGGCCAGGGAGCTAGCCAGCTCTGAGCCGCGCCAACGTTTTCACCAATACTTTCCACTAAAGAGGGGGACAGGTATAGGGTGCAGGATAAGGTGTGGGGAGAGACAGGAGCCAGTCTCAGAGGGCTAGGAGAATGAATGAAAATCTGGAGCTGCAGGAGGTGGGGACATGGAACCTGAAGAGGTCACTTCCTGTTGCCACTCAGGATACCCAGCAGAGGGATAAGAAATAAGGACAGGAACCTACCCACAAAACTTTTGACCCCAAATTTGTCCTTTCTAAAAGAAATGCAGGGACAAAGATGGAGCACAGACTGAAGGGATGTCCAAACAATAACCAGCCAAACATGAAACCTATTTCTTGGGTTAGCAGCTATACCTGACGTTATTAATGATACTCTGTTATGGTTGCAGACAGGGGCCTAGCATAACTGTCCTCTGAGAGGCTCCACCTAGCAGCTGACTGAAACAGGTGCAGATACCCACAGCCAAACATTGGAAGGAGGTTGGGGCTCTTATGGAAGATTGGCTGAAGGATTAAAGGCTCTGAAGGGGATAGGAACTCCACAGGAAGACCAACAGAATCAATTAACTTGTACCTCTGAAGCCCCCAACCAAAGAACATATACAGGAATGAGGCCCCTGGGGCACATATGTAGTAGACATGCAACTCAATCTCCATATGGGTGTCCCACAAACTGTAGCAGAGGCTTTCCCTAAGACTGAAGCCTGACTATTTATCCATTACCCAACAGGTCTGCCTTGTCTGGTGTCAGTGGGAAAGGATGCATCCAAACTGACAGAGACTTGATGAGCCACAGTGGGGGATACCCAGTGTAGGCCCCACCCTCTAAGAAGAGAAGGGGAGGGGGAATGGGAAGGGATAGCATTTGGGATGTGAATAAATAAATAATAAATAAATATAGATTTAATAATAAATAAATAAATAAATAAATAATATATTCATACTGACCAATAATGAAGAGTTTTGCTATGAAGTCTAGGTTAACCTTGAGTTCATAAGCTCCCAGCTTCAACCTAGGGTTTGTAGGATTTATAGTTCATAAATATGCAAGTTACAAGTATACTCTAATAACTGTATAATTTGAAGAATGAAGAAAGATACAGAAAAATGTAAAAGCAGTTTAGTGTGTATTCTTAAAGCTCTCAGGAGACATGCAACATACCAAGTTCTTCATCGTTTAGGAACAAGATGCAGAGAAGAGGCAAATGTAACCATCATGTTTATGCCAAGTTTGGGACTGTATCTCCTTTCCTTCCCAATCTAGATTATATAGTCATAGTCTTTAATACACATTTGATGTTTAATATGTATTTTCAATTAGTTTGCCAAGTTTCCTGAAGCTTTACCCACTTGCAGAAGCTTTTTCTGTTAAATCCTGCTGGAGCTCATTGTTGTCAGTATAATGTTTGAAATCTACATGCCCTGTCAGCTCCCTAAGTAAATATTTACACATTTAGAATGCTTCACATGTATTCCTGACACCGTTCTGGACACTACAGCAAAGCAGTGAAAAGAAGCAAGAGTTGTCACTGACACATTCAATAGGGATGTTTAAGTCTGACAGAGAGAGGTGGCTGGCTAAGAAGCAAATCAGACGTAGACTGTGCTTAGTCAGTGACAAAAAGCTGAGCATGAGCATAGCCAGAAGATGGGCGGTGCTGATGATACCAGGAACTTTAAGCCTTAAAAATGCCAGGGGAAGCCTTTCTGAGAAAATGTTAGGAAGGACGGGGTAATGTTCCAGCAGGAAAAATAAGTACAAGAGCCCTGAAGTAGAAGGTTCTTTCTGTACTTGTCCAAGGAACAAGGGCATCTTGGTGAGACTGTGCTGAGGTCTGGGCTTTGTTCCTATGCTGCTCACTGGTCCTCAGGGTGGCAGTGTTGAACTGGTGTCCTCTCCAAGAGGTGCAGTGCTGTGTTAGACAGGTCAGTGGAGGACTCCAAGGAAGGGTGAGTGCCACCTCAAGGACTGAGTTAGTTCTCCTGGGGTGTTACAAATGATGCCAGTTCTTGGTCTTTTGCATGTAGCCATTTCATGTTGAGCTCTTCATCTTGTGATGTGACCAAACAGACCCTCCCCAGACCCGGACTGATGTCAGCACTATGCTCATGAACCAGAGCTAGGATCCAAATGAATCTCTTTACTTTATTAACTAGCCAACTTCTAGTGTTTGTGATAGTAACAGGAAATAACTAAGACAGCTAGGTTTGAGCAAAGGACAGGATAGTCAAAGAAGAGGTAAAGAGCAATAATTAAGACCCTGTCAAGTGGAACCTGTGCCACACCTGACCACTTTGATTTTTGCTGAGTGAGATGCAAAACATAGAATGCTTTGAACAAATGAACGACATGATTTCATTAAACAGCCTCACTGCCCAAACAAAGTTGCACACTGGCTGAGAGAGGCCATGTGGAAGCAGAAAGGACAGTGACAATGTAAGGCAGTTGTTCTAGTGGATGGCAATAACTCCATGGGCAGCCATGAAAAGTGGGAATTCTCTGGGGTGATTTTCAATTGACAGAATCTGGAAAATAAGGAAAGAAGGGAGTAAAAGAACATTACAAGATTTAGGGATTTCAGACTTCGCAATTGTAGTCTTCACTAAGTGATGCTACTTAAGATGGTTGTGAATGAAAACACCAGTAGGAAAACAATTTTAATACCTTGTAGCCAAGGTATTAAAATTTATGTGGAATTGAATACATTGCTAGGTATAAGTCAACCCACCAAAACCAAAGAGAAAATCAACTTCAAAAATTCCATGACGGCTGCATTCTGAGCTGTGATTTTTAAGTACAAATTAAATTTGGTAAACAGCTAGAATTAAATTTACATAATAAAGCTTGTATATAATTGCATTAAGTCTAATAGCTTCAAGAGTACTATGGAGATAAATTAAAACATCACTTAAGATAAATTAAAAGTGACTTAAGTAAATGACATTCTGTACTTCCAACATGGTACTCGCCTCCCATATATGCACAGTCAATGAAACCCAAATCACGGGCCAAGGAGAATTGTTTTATACAAATTGCTAATCTCCTTCAAACTTTTCACCAAAAAGAAGGAAAAACAAAAATAAACTTGAAGATCAAATGAGGAAAACTGGAAAATAGGTTATTAGTCTTTTACAAAGCTGTGTCATTACAGACAAATGAACTTGTAGGTGCAAGACTAGACAAAGATCCACAGAGCCAGGGTGAAGAGAAGGAGGGTGGGCCCACGCATTCAGACATGGCTTGTGATGAAAGAGGCTCTGCTGGCATAGCCATGAAGAAACATAGTTTCCAGTACCATTTGGATGTTGATGTGGAGAAAATAAAAGTGGACAATTCTTTCACAAGATAAAGGAAATTAGTCCTGTTTACACCATAGATGTGATTGGAGAAAGGTAAAATCTAATGTCCACTGGAAAAGTTAATTCCAATGCTAACTTTATGTGTCTGGGCCATTTAAAAGTTTGATTAACTTCCATTTGACTTTTTGCCATTTTTCGTTTCTTGTATCTTTGAGGTCTTGTCAAAAACTCCTTGCACTTTCCAATGAACAAAGTTTTTTCCTTACATTTTCTTCAAGCCAATTCATAGTTTCCTGTTTTTACAATTAAGTCTTTAACCCATTTTAGTTGATTGCTGCGGCTGATGAGATAAGGCTTCAGTTTCTTCTGTTGCAGATACACAATCCAAGATTATTTATTGAATGAACTATGTCTTCCCAAGTGTCCACTTAGCACTACTGTTGAAAATAAGTCGACTGTATGTGCTTGAGTTAGCTTCTATACTCTTGATTCTGTTACGCTGGTGTCTGTCTATGTCTGTTGGTAAGCCACTATCAATCATGACGTTTGATGATCACAGCTTTGCAGTATATTTTGAAGTTAAGTGGTATAGTTTGTCGGTTTCATCTTTTGTTCAAGATGTCTTAGCCAGTGTGCCTGCCAGCTTGCGTGCCTGTGTGTGTGCATGTGTAAGTGCATGTGTGTCTGTGTATAAGAGTCTCAAAAATTGCTTTTCTAACTCTTCGATCAATATTTTTAGCATTATGATAGGGATTGAATTGAAAATTAAGATTATTTGGAATGTTTAAACATTCTATTGGTTTTTCTACTCCATGAATACACAGGCTATCTTTCTATTTTTATAATCACTCTGATTTCTCTCCCTGATGTGCTATATAGAGCATTAAAGACATCTGACACTCACTTGACTAAACTGATTCATAGATATTTAATATCATATTTTAACCATTATAAATGAATACAGATAATTCAGATAATTGTTATTGTTGTTAACACAGGTATGCAATAGAAGCCACACTACATTCAATATGATTTGATTTATGGGGAGTTTTCAGACAGTCAAAGTATATCTATGGTGTTTGAAATAAGACACAATTATTCTTAGTGTATAGAGAGAACTGCTGACCCATATGGGGTATCCAAAAAGCTTATGGGAATGAGAATATCTTATCTATCTTATTTCTTATGTATTCATTTTATATATTTATTTGGTACTAATTTTTTAAGCTGTGTGTATATAATAAATTCTTTTTTTAATGCTGAGATAAATTTAATGTTCAAATAAAAATTAACAACATCTGAATCTCAGGTTTTCACACTTCCTATAATGGGTATCTGTCTAAATGTGTATTAAGTAGACAGAAGTAATTGATGGTCCTTGGATGCTCAGTAAAATGATAATTCATTCAATGACATTTGTGTTTGAAGGTTAAATTTGAATTGAGACCTGCATCATAAGCCCAAAAGCTCAGAGTGTGTGCAGGTTTTCCATGCGTTTCCATTATTTATGCTATTCTTTTCGACTTCTTTTAATCAATAGTTTTATGAAATGATTGACGCAAGGGCCTAGAAAATCTTCATGTAAACTGAATTGATGATTCCTTCTTTGCTGTAATGGAGGACATCATTCTTCTTTTATAATGCTAAATGCCAGTCAAAGACAGGAATATTTATACTTTGGAACACAGCGGTCGGTGCTGTTACGGGTTCAGATAATTCCTCTCATCTTTTAAAGGTTATAGTCTGGACACGAGGCTGTTTTTCAAGGCATACATCTTGCTGGACTGTCTGAGGCAATTGCTAAATCAAATCATCATTTTGCAGCAAATACCCAAGGCCTTAAGGACATGCCTGTTATTTTTAAGGCGCCTCTGATTGTTAATTACAATGCTAGAGCTAAGTTGGGGGTAGAGGGGGGGAATAAACCATATTTCCACATCTGAAGCTTTGGGGGTACATTTTTCCTTTATGATATTTGATCATGATGGAGTTATATTTTTTTTATTGAACTGTCTCTTCTGTTATAGGACAGTTTTGTCAAATTATATCTCATGTAAGCATTACAAGCATTGCATATCCTGTGAACAATTAACAAACTTCCATTGACTTCCATGACCACAAATCTCACAGCTGTATTTCCTGGTGGTCTCTACACTTAAATAACTTTCCTTGATTTCTTTGTATGTTGTGATATTAGAGGAACTGGGCCTTATGGAAAGGGGCAAAGCAAATGAGACAATGGCTGTTTAGTGTGCTTTAAAGAGCACTAGAAGTATTCTTATACCTAGAAAAACTCAGAGAGATCGTGGCAGTCAGTATGGCTCAAAGCTGTGAAAGTAGAAACTTGCTCACGTCTAGATAGATGGCGCAAACGTCATTGTGCACAAGAGAATTTCAAGGCAGGAATGTCATGAAGCCCCTCCCTTCTCTGAGGATATGTAACTGGGAAATAATCTCAGGGGGGGCAGGAGATTTGTTGCGTAGTATAGGCACCAGCAAGCTGCCCACTGGTGGCTCAGCAAGCTAGACCAGAGTAACTGTTTCCTTGGTCAGTTGTCTTCTCTATCTGTGGTGACTAGAAACAAAACCTCTATCCTATACCATGTAATAGTCACCCAGAGCCTGGGTCCCCAACATCTGCTGTCTCTCTTGTTCTTTCTGTAGCACTTCTTTGCCTCAGCTACTGTTCCTTGAATAACATCTACTTTGATTTATTTCTTTATGTAGATAGAACCCGATTCAGTGCTTGAAATGGTAGATACAAGCGGTAGATAAAATAGAATCCTCTAGAGGACTTACAGCTGTCTATGACAAATTCCTTTGTTATAGTTATCAGTAATATTCTGCGGTTGCTATGTTTGTCCTATAAACATTTATGAAAACATTTTATCTACGAACTCTCTCGTTTGCTGGGGCTTGGCATGATGGTTCAGAAAACACGAAATAAAAGCTGCTCCACTCTCCTAGGCTCTACAAATAAATGCATAGCCATGGGGGTCTGCAAAGGAACGCAAATCCAGACTTTAAGTTCTTCTCTACCTTTACAGTGTGTCCATGTGGAAAGATACTAGGAGCAGGTGCTACAAACACTAATACCCAGAATGCCATGTGACCCTGTTCTTCAGGGTGGAGAAAGGAGGTCATTCTCAGACCATCACACAGCAGTCTCCCTGGTACCCAGGTCAGTTGGTCTGGGTGTGACTAAAAAAGAAATTGTTTAAGTAGTCCACAGTTACTTAAGTGCTGAGCAATCTGGTGACTGTCTACTGATGGCTTTTCCATGTGTGTGCCTTTTGAAGCAGAGGAGCTCAGGAAGAGAAATCAGGAGTAATTATGTGTTACAAATACCTGGCTTCACAGTGGGGTGGAAACCCACCTGTGAACTGCACCTTAATCCGTTTAACCTCCTTTTTCTCTTGGTTGCACAAAACCATGCCCATGGGAAGGATCTTTTAAGCCATTCCTTTTTATCCCTGCACTGTACTATCCTCAGACTCTAGGTGTCTCCCTGTCAGTCTTTGAACTGTGCCTCTCTCCCAGCCCTGCAGACTTATGCTTGGCAAACAGAAGTTGAGGAACAGTCTTGAGGGATATCAGAGAAGAAGATTTCATCAGATCCAGCAGACAAATCCAGGCGAATATGCATAAGTTATTTTAACCTGTGTGGCTAATTCTGTCTTTGAGGCTTTTTTCTGTAATGACCTGTTAGTCACAGAATCTAGTTGACTGTCAAATTTAGTAAATTCAATAGAGTGGGGGGCTCATTATCATAAATGTGATTATACACATACACGAACTGAGAGACATGCATGCACTTTGTGTACACATACACTCACACACGTTGTAGATTGTTGTTTGTATTTTCTGTTCCTTCAAGAGACGTGCCCCAATGAGGAATAGATCAAGTACTCAAGTGAGGTCAGGTGGAATCTTAATTGGCCAGATAAGGCTAAAGCTTGTGATTGGGCAGTGGAAGGAAAAGGTGGAGCTGAAAGTTTTAGAGAAGAAGGATCAGAGAGAGGAGATGGAGGGCGGAGGGAGATGATGGAGTAAGAAGAAGATGAACCAGAATCACATGGCCTGGAGGAGTTGCAAGTAGCTAGGGATTTCATAGCTGTAATAGGGTAGTGAAGTGGTGTATTTGTTTAATCTAAGCTTGTAATTATATTATTGAGTTATGTGTTCTTTGCATGGGCATTTTGGGGTTGGAGATTTACCATTATAAATCTGGCTGGTATATTGTAAGTCTCTAGTGTTTTCATTTCACTGGGCTAAGGGAAGCTGAGTGAGCAATAGCTGGCATTCTGCAAGCCAGCCACAGGGGTGGATGACTTGATGAATGCAAGCTGCCTGTTCTAGGTATTTTCAGGGGAAACTAGTTTGGTCAGCACAGCAGTCATGCAAGGGAACCAGGGCCTGATGGTCCCTTGGAGCTAGTTGAGGGGCACCAGCAAGTTGAGACCCAGACCGAGAGATTGATCTCTAAGCTCCGGCGAGTCTAGCAGGAATGGAGAGATAGCCAGATGAGCACGGGTTGGTGGGCTGGTGAGAGTTTAGTCACAGAAAATGAAGCCTGTAGGCAGGCTGCTATAACAGAGGAAGACCAGAGCAGGTTAGCACCGAGCTAACCATGGTGGCTGTGCATGACATCAATGCTGGCAATTAGCCAGATTTGGCATGAGTTCATTTTAAAGCTACATGCTACACAGAAATACATACACACACACACACACAGAGAGAGAGAGAGAGAGAGAAGAGAGAGAGAGAGACAGAGAGAGAGAGACAGAGAGAGAGAGACAGAGAGAGAGAGAGAGAGAGAGAGAGAGAGAGAGAGAGAGAGAGAGAGAGTTGTTTCTTGGAGGAAGAAATTAGGTCAGCATTGTGTTTCGGGATGTCTGGGTAACTATAGCTCAGTACCATCTTATTAAAAAGCTTACAGGGAAGAGCGTTGGTAGTGAAGATGCTTCATAATTTGGAAGACATTTGAGATAAGAGTCATAGTTGAAGCAATCACAGTGTTTTAGGTGACTGGTCAGTATCTCACACTCAGCCTGACTTTGCTTTCTTCCATGGGCATTGTTGAGTTTCCCTCTCTCCGACATCTTAGAGTGAATGCATGGGTTTTGGGGGTTCCTCAAAAAAGTACACCACAACAAAGAAAGATGCAGGAAGTTGACTAAGGCACGCTGCACTCTGGCACCTGGGGAAGGAGCATTGAGGTGAAATTTGAGATGAAATTTGATGTATTTGTATGACAGCTTCAAGCCTCCAATCTATGAGTGTTCAAAAATGAGAAAAATGGTCCTTTGAAGCTGCTCTTTGAGGATGTTGACAGACTACCATGAGGAACTATTTAAAGGAAGCTTTCTCTTACTTCCTGTGGTGAGATTCAGGCAGAGAGCTCTCTCTAGCACTGCCCCAATAATAAAGAAATAAGTTCTGGTGGGTTTGGAAGAGATCTTCTACAGAGTGCTGTATGATTGAATCTTGAACTCTCTTGTGCCTGCTTTTCTACAGTATATGCTTCAATCTGTTGTGTTGTTTTGCAAGATCTCACATAGGCAGAATAACTATTCTGTAAGTCCTCATTAGTATTGGATGACATTGTATGGATAAGAAATGCAAATTAACACCTGGAATATGTGTGGCTTCCAGGTGAATGAATATTCTTTCCAGAGTGAATGGATTACAGTGTAAGCCACTTGCTAACACAGGGGTATTTGCTGTCTTCGTTTATTTTTTCCAATTAGGACTCCAATATAGATCTTCCTTGTTAGCAAGTTGAATAATCAATGGTGGTAGTAGTTAGCCCAGAAGTTTGTGTTAGTATCCATGTTTGTTGCACCATATATAACTTTCATCCCTTCCATAATTGTTATAATCATTTTCTCTATTTGCTATATCTGGTATTGTAATGAGAGAATCTAACCAAAATCAGTCATCTAAAGCATTGTGCCTATGTTATTTCAGAACTAGCCTTTCTTTGGACCCTTAGATATTATGAACATTATTGTTTTTCTTTGTTCCTTGCTCCTATGTTGAAGTTTTATTTCATGATGCTTAATAATATAACTGTATTTGTATATAGAGTATTCCCCCTCCCAAAAAAAAATCAAACTGAAAATACTAAATCAGACTCTCCAGTGTGTCTGGGATTCTCTAAGGAAACACAGAGAAACACCAAGGGTGTGTAGGCACAAATTGAACAACTGTCATTTGTCAACAAAAAAAGTGGTCATCTGTAAGCTATCATGAGAAAACACAGATTGCTGGCATCTTTGTCTCTGATTTGCAGCATATAGAACCATGAGTTAAAGGGATGTATTATTTAAAACTAGTATATGATATTTTTGTATGACAGTTCTGTAAAACTAAGAGGGAAGCTAGGCAAACAACCTAGGTCATTTGGTACACTGTCTGAGGGTCTCAGGCTACTTGTCTTTTCTAACTGATGATTAAGTGTACCACCAAAGGTAGATCAATGGTAGGACTTTCCCTTGTTGCTATAATTCAAAGCCACCTGGACTTAGTCCTGTTTCTCTTCTCTCATGCGTTCTGAGCCAACTTATTTCTCAATCAAACTCAGCTCCTAGTTCTCTCATTGACTATAAACTATATCCATTTGGTGACATACAGATATCTGAGTAAAAGGAAAGGTCTCAGAGGTGAGTGCTGTGGGAGTCTGAGCACCGACACTGTGGTTCACGAGGTTATATCACCCTCCAGACATGCTCATGCCAACGACAGATAAACCCTGAATGCACAATTTCAGTGATATACTTGTCATTTACCTCTGTTCCCATATCGTTGCTTTTAATCTGAAGGAGTAAGGCATATTTTCAGGAGCAGACCTCATGCAGCAGCCCTTCCATTCTCTGTGTGGCACTTACAGACATCAGCCTTCCACATGACTTAATGAACGGACAGAGGATTTTCAGATGTGGTATATGTTGCCTTAAGAACTCAGACTGTCTTATCAGATAGCGTGGTTGCTTTCCGGTGGCTAAAGAATGTGATAAAATCTTTTTGTCTTTTCCTTTGGAGTGAATGGATATTCTGTCATGAATGATCTAGATGGTTAGAATATGTCACTAATATGTTAGATTCTGAATCTCCATAGTTTGTTTTCTAGTCAAACATATGCCTTACTGAGGACTGGAGTACAGTTGACACAATCTTACTGATCATGTGATCCACGGCCACTTTAATATTCTGTTATAAAGAAAAAAAAAAAGGTCTAGATCTCTTCAGACTGTATTATGCTAGAGTTCTACAAAGCTACCACTCTTGAGATAATATTATAAATCTTGAGAAATGAAAACTGCTTCCAGTCTTCCTTCTTGATACAGAAGGGAAAGAACACATTTCCCAGATCTGTGTACTGGATCTCACGTTCGTCTCTTTAAAACAAAGATATTATATATAACTTGACAGATATAATTGATAATTTTACTTAAATTAGCTTAAAAAGAGCTTCTAGCATCATTCAATTTTTGGGAAAGTATACTATTAAATTAAGTTAGGATATAATAGATAGGTATTATTTCCTTAGCCTTCCTTATTGACTGGAGTAAGTTCATTTTGGAGAGTTCTCCTTGACTTTGCCATGACAGTGGGTTTAATCCTTCAGACTAAAAGAAACACTGTGAGAGCATGCTCATTGCCATGTGTGTACCCGGTTTTGCAAGACAGGGCTTAAAGAATGATCAAAACTAACATTCAGAAATGATAGAAAATATGTGTTTTTCTTTCTATGTCTGAATTATGTCTCTCAGAATGATTGTTTGCAGGTTTATTCTTTTACCTATGTATTTCATTTTTCTTAAAAGATAATATATTATTGCATAAATATATCACATTTACATTATCCAGTCATCTGCTGAGAACATCTAGGCTGTTTCTATTTTTTTAGCTATTGTGATTAGATCAGCATTGAACATAAATAAGCAAGTATCTCTGTAATAGGATATGGAGTCCTTTTGGTTTATACTCAAAAGTGACTTATATTCATCATGGAACCAAGTTAACTAGTGGTTTCCTGAAAAACAGACTCTAAAAGGGAGTGAAGTGGAAATGTAAGGGTTATTTGGAGAGTCAGTTGTGTTGGATAGTGTTTTGCTGGGGCAAACACATGAAGGAATGTTTTCCTGAAGCAGACACAGAATAAGGAATGTTCTGCTAATGGAATAGAATTGAAGACCCAGAAATAAACTTGCACACCTATGGTTACTTGATCTTTGACAAAGGAGCTAAAACTGTCCAGTGGAAAAAGGACAGCATTTTCAACAAATGGTGCTAGTTCAACTGGAGGACAAGATGCAGAAGAATGCAAATCGATCCATTCTTATCTCCTTGTACAAAGCTCAAGTCTAAGTGGATAAAGGATCTCCACATAAAACCAGATACACTGAAACTAATAGAAGAGAAGGTGGGGAAGAACCTTGAATACTTGGGCACAGGAGAAAAGTTTCTGAACAGAACACCAATGGCTTATGCTCTAAGATCAAGAATTGACAAATGGGACTTCGTAAAATTGCAAAGTTTCTGTAAGGCAAAGGACATTGTCAATAGGACAAAACGGCAACCAACAGATTGGAAAAAGATCTTTACCAATTCCACATCTGATAGAGGGCTAATATCCAATATATACAAAGAAGTCAAAAAATTAGACTCCAGAAAACCAAATAACCCTATTAAAAAATGGGGTATAGAGCTTAACAAAGAATTCTCAACTGAGGAAATGAGAATGGCCGAGAAGCACCTAAAGAAATGTTCAGCATCCTTAGTCATCAGGGAAATACAAATCAAAACAATCCTGAGATTCCACCTCACACCAGTCAGAATGGCTAAGATCAAAAACTCAGGTGATAGTAGATGCTGGCGAGGATGTGGAGAAAGGAACACTCCTCCATTGTTGGTGGGATTGCAAGATGGTGCAACAACTTTGGAAATCAGTCTGGTGGTTCCTCAGAAAATTGGACATAGCATTACCTGAGGTCCAGCTATACCACTCCTGGGCATATACCCAGAAGATGTTCTAACATATAGCAAGGACATATGCTCCACTATGTTCATAGCAGCCTGATTTATAATAACTAGAAGCTGGAAAGAACCCAGATGTCCTTCAATAGAGGAATGGATACAAAAAAAATGTGGTACATTTACACAATGGAGTATTATTCAGCTATTAAAAACAATGAATTTGAGAAATTCTTAGGTAAATTGATGGAGCTAGAAAAATATCATCCTGAGTGAGGTAACCCAATCATAAAA
Source organism: Mastomys natalensis (assembly GCA_021653895.1). Lineage (NCBI taxonomy): Eukaryota > Metazoa > Chordata > Mammalia > Rodentia > Muridae > Mastomys > Mastomys natalensis. The sequence goes on from JAJTUV010001110.1 coordinate 573,159, forward strand.
GAACACACATGGTATTCACTCACTGATTATTGGATATTAGCCCAGAAGCTTGAAATACCCAAGATTCAACTCACAGACCACATGAAGCTCATGAAGAAGGAAAACCAAGTGTGGGTGCTTCGGTCCACTTAGAAGGAGTAACAAAATACTCAAGGGAGCAAATATGGAGACAAAGTGTGGGACAGAAACTGAAGGAGAGGCCGTCTGGAGACTATTCCACCTAGGTATCCATCCCATGTGCAGTCACCAAAGGAAGACGCTGATGTGGATGTCAGGAAGTGCATGCTGACAGGAGCCTGATATAGGTGTCTCCTTAGAGGTCTGCCAGAGCCTGAAATATACAGAGGTGGAAACTCACAGCGAACCATTGAGCTGATCATGGGGTTCCCAATGGAGGAGGGAGAGAGAAGACTGAAGGAGCTGAAAGGGTTTGTGGCCCATAAGGAGAGCAACAATACCAAGCAACCAGAGCTCCCAAGCTCTAAAACACCAGCCTGGGAGCACTTAGGGATGGATCCATGGATCCAGCTGTATATGTAAGGGAGGATGGCCCTGTCAGGCATAGGTGAGAGAGGAGATCCTTGGTCCCATGAAGGTGGACGCCATGTATGGGGGAATTCGATGGTGGGAAGTGGGAGGGAGTGTAAGAAGGGGCACATCTGCAGAGAAGCAGGAGGAGGGGGATGGGATAGGGGTTTCTGGGCATGGGGGGGTGGGAATGGGGTAAGGGGATAACATCTGAAATATAAATAAATATCCAATAAAAATGAAAAAAAAAAAGAGTATGTTCTGCTAAAGCAAACGTGTGAATGGACACATGATAAAAGATTCTTCACAAACGACACACATGTAGTGGTCCACATTACATTTCGTAGTTGAGCAGCATTTGTTGGGACTCCATAGAGAGAAATGCAGCACAAATCTTCTGTTGGTGTGCTGCAGGTTCTTGCCACTTCCGTGTACTCAGGCTAATTGGCAGAGTGATGCCAGCTGAGACAGACATAGGTGCTGATGCAAAAACACATGATATTTGAAGAGTGTATAAAAAGGACTCGATGGACAGTGACAGAGGCAGCACTTGGCTTGCCTATAAGCTAGTTGTGAAATGCTTGCAGGTCTAGAGTCTTCATTGATATTCACTTCCCTGAGAGAGGTACAGCTGAAGACTTCTCCTGGCCTTCCTCCACGTCCCTCCTGCTGACTCAAACCGTGGCTGTCTCTTCTAGGTAGTGCCTAGCAGATTCGTATTTGCTATGCTGACTCTACCAACTGGACTGCTGGTTTATCCTTGAAGTGTTTGTGAGTAGTTCGAGCTGCTGCTGCTGACCTGTGAACTGGACTACTGATTTTCAGACAACACAAACAGGAATTGCTCCAAAGTACATTTCAAAGCAGGTCCACTTCTACTTTATCCATTTTTTTCCCACTACCTCTAATGGGTGGTAGACTAAAAGGGAGATTAAAGCCCTTAAGAACCATCCTTAATAATAGGTTTTGAAAAATTAAAGTTACGAGGGAGATTCAACATTTATTTATGATAATGATGGCTAGTCTGCATTGTTGACTTCACTGGATTTCAAATCACTGGATTTCACCTCTAGCAGTGTCCTCTGAGGCTGTTTCTTGATAGGTCTAACTGATGAAGACCCATTCTGAATAATTGTTAGTACTATTCCATGGGCTAGAGTACCAGATTGTGTATGAAATTTAAAATAGAGAAAGCATAAGCAATAATAATTCTCTGTTTGCTTCTCTACTGTCTATAGCAAGTGACCAGTTGCCTCATGTCCATACCTCTTTCATGCATACTGTGATGAACCCCTAAAGCCATAAGCCCAAATAAACCTCTCTTCTTCATCTATCTATCTATCTATCTATCTATCTATCTATCTATCTATCTATCATCTATCTATCCATCATCTATCTATCTATCTATCTATCTATCTATTATCTATCTATCTATCTATATCTATCTACAGAGGCTTATTATGTTGCTCTGGCTGGCCTAGAACTATCTATATAAACCAGGCTGGCCTCACAGAGATCTGCCTGCCTCTGCCTCCCAAGTACTAGGATTAAAGGCATGTATCATCACAACCTTGAAAACCCTTGTTTCTTAAATTGTTTATTATTGTTGCGTATATATGTGTATGAGCATGTGCACATGTGTGTGTGCCCCGGTCCTCGGGGATTTGACGAGACCCTAGGGAAGGGGAGGCAAAAGATGGGACAAGAGACACAAGGAAGAAGCACAAGTCTGAAAGTCTGATCAAGTGCTTGAACTTTATTGTTCGGGTCACCTTATAAAGACAAGCAGGGAGGAGGGTAGAGTCCAGGGCCTTCCGGTAATTGTCAAGTTCTTTGCAAGCATTCCTTAGCCCAAACCACTTTCTCATGAGCAAGAGGGCAATAAAACATTTGTTAGGCTCAAGTTGCTAATTTTCTCTCCAGGCAGGAAGGCTGATAAGGTCTTCCTTAACTCAGGCTATCTACTTAACTGACATTTGTTCTCAGGAAGAAGGCAATGAGACATTCCTTAACCCAGGATATCTTCTTAACTGGCATTTGATCTCAGGAAGAAGAAGGTCTTGGCTCCCAGCATGTGTGTTCGTGTGGTGTGTGTGTGTGTGTGTGTGGTGTGTGTATGAGAGAGAGAGAGAGAGAGAGAGAGAGAGAGAGAGAGAGAGAGAGAGAGAGAGAGTACATGTGAGGATTCAGAGGACAACTTTGCTCAATTGGTTTTTCCCTTCCATCTTTACATGGGTTCCAAGAATTAAATCAGGTTGTCCTTTGACAGGGGGTCAGCTCAGGTGTGATGTTCAGCAGGCCACAGATGCAGAGGCATGTGAGGGAGTTTATTTTTAAAGGAATAATCAATTGCTTTGGCTATAATTTGGCTTGCTAAGATAGATTGTCCTATTAATCTTAAATTATCAGGGAACTTTAGATACCATTCACTACTAAGAGATGGCCTTTGAATTAGGGACACATCTCAAGCAAAGATTAGATTCCTGCTTTGCAATCCATTGCTTTCTCCTCATTTACCATACACTACTGGACTTGTCCTCTGATGTATTGTTTGCCACAAAACATGGGGAAGTAGGGAGAAAATGCTAACAAATGTAAGAGTACCTTAGCCTCCACTAAGTATGATCTTGTTTAGGAAGTGAACACATTCCTACAACATCTAAGCAAGAAGTGATCTAAGTGGAGAGTAACCATCTCCACTTGTTGGGGCACAAAGCTCCTTGTTCCAACAGAGCACTAGGGAACATGGGGTGTTAAACATGGAAGGGCTACTCCTCAAATGAGGAATGACCTGTTTTCTACCCAGAATGCTGGGAGTGGATACTGTTAACAACCTTTATGCTATCTGTAGAAGTAGGCATCACCCACTTTGTGTTATAAAGGCAAACTTCACTCAGGACATTTATCCCAGACTCTTCTCTCCCTCAGCTATTTACTTTAGTTCCTAGCTAATAGAACACATCCATGGTGGTGGTGGTGGTGGTGGTGGTGGTGGTGGTAGTGTGTGTGTGTGTGTGTGTGTGTGTGTGTGTGTGTGTATGTGTGTGTGTGTGACATGTACTGCTAAACTCTATGCTAGCTCTGTCAGAGACCACATTAGATTCTAGGCCATTTAGTTATAGAACCCACCCTCATGGTTATATGGACTTGGTAAAGGAGTTTCTAAGTAGCCATACCTTAAGCTATATTGTACACCTGGAATTGAAACTATTGCTACCTAAAAACTTTTCTCCAAATTATACAGTGTTTAAATATGCTAATAATGAATTGCTTGACATCAGACTCTTCAAGTTTGATCCAGGTTGACGAATTCAATCTGAACTAAATTTTTATTCTCATATCTTCATGGTTTCCATCCGTGCCTTGACACTTGCAGGATGTCCCCCTCATCCACTGATCAAAGCATTGTTGCCTCTCTAATGGGGCTGATATAAACAAATGAGTAACAATATTCTTCAGTATTCTACCAGGGACAAATCCCAATATAAATATACAATGTTCATTTTCTCAGTTTTCCCTCATGTGCCCCTTTCTTAAAATGTCTCCATTCACACTTTTGAATATTAAAAGAAAAGTTTAATTCAGTTGAGACTTTATGTCATGGAAATAGGGTTGGAATTATTTAAATACTATTTTAAAAGGGGAAATACTCATGGAATGAATGACAGCGTTAGCAATTGTCCCTCCTACGCTAAGGGAATGAGGTGGCTTCTGATCACATTTCATAGCTAAGAGACAGAAAAATTCTCACCGTTGAGACAGGGGGTCTCACACTTGGCAGAAGTTAAACCTGACTCAATAGATGGTCAGTGAAAATTTTCAGGATGAAATAGCTGTGGTGTTTGACCAAAGAATGTCTAGGACTTCATTGTAAACATTTTTTCTTTCTCTTCAGTGTTACTCAGATTGTAAGGTTGAGTTGTGTGCTTGGCAGTGTTCAGGTTTGTAGAGAAATGTCAGTGACAGCAAGGAAAGCAACAGTTATAGGAGATGAATCCAGGAAAGACACTTGCAACAAGTAATAATCAGAATGTTGGCTCTTTAGAAATTCTGGGGGGAAAAACATTTAAGCACCAATCATCTTGTAAGACATAGAATAATGGCTTGTGCTGTTTTATTATTGACACTGAAGGAAATCAAAGAAACAGAAATTAATGTAAAATGAAATTCTAATTTTCTCTATTAAATTAGAATTTACAAAAATGATTTAAAATTAATAATGAAGTTGGGTAAAGACAAAAACAAACAAACAAACAAATAAATAAATGAGCATTCAAAATGCTGGTGAGCAAAAAGTTGTTGCAATTATTCAGGAAGGTGACTTTGTTATACTAACCAAGTCTTGAAAAGCTGTATACCCTGAAACCCTGGAAGTCTACTTGTTTGAATTTCTCCTAGAGAATAAGACTGCCATCTAAGCAAGCTATATAAGGAGTCCATTGCAGCATTGTTTAATTCAAAGTTAGAAATGCCCTAATTGTACATTACTATGAGATTGGTAAATAACTTCTTTATATAGTATGTCCATACAAAATTTTTAAAACTGATAGAAAATATTAGCTTATAAAGCCATGTGAACAATATTATCCTATTTTCCTAAAAATTGTGTATCCACCGATGAGGAAAATGCTGTCTCTGTCATTAACATATGTTTATGGCAATGAGATCATAAGTTACTTTTTGTTAGAATGAGTTTTTATAAATCACATGGTTTATTTTAATAGAAAAAATAAAGCTACTTCTATTTTGATAAGCAAGGCTTAAAAATGAGCTAATAACTCAATGCTAGCTAGTATAACTTTGTATTTTTTAGTTAAAGATAATAGCAACTGAGGGGTTCCCAGTAGTGTAGTCTCTCCTTTGAATATGTTGGAGCCTGCTGAGGACTTTCCGATCAGAAGGAAGCCAGGCAGTTTGCTCTGAGGTCTGCCTCTCAATTCTGTACAAATACCTTTCTAGCTACCTCATTATCAACCCTGTACTTCCAAGGGAATGCAATCCTGGATGAGACCCTGGTTTCATTGCCTGTGATGGGTTCCTGTGTAATGCTGTCATTTACAGGAAATGGAGAGAAAATCTTTAAGATTAAAATGAGTGCCAGTTGCTTCCTGCTGGAATTTAATCTTCCCAGCAGGGCCTTGCCAGTTTCCAGCAGCTGAGGCATGCTTTTGGGAACTTCACTGAGTCCACTAAGACTATGCCAATGCCAACATGTTACAAAGGCCTGATGTTGCTACAAATGGGTTGGAAGAACACTCTAAACGTGGGTTCAAAACTGTGTGCTTAGCCAACGTGATAATCATTCTATCTATTGGAAGAGATAAAAAAGACTCAGCATTTTACAACTCAGAAGTCTTCAATCCATCTAATTTCAGCTGAACTGTTGGCTGAAATGGAAAAGCTAACACCAAAGGTGTAAATTGAGGAGTTTCCAAGAAGCTGGCTTAGTACAGACAGTATTATGGATAATTTAATTTTTTGATGTGATGACTTAACTGTGCTATGAAAGAATTTAATAAGGGTAGTCTTAGAGTAGCACAACATTAAAAATAAAGTCTGGATTTTATTCATGTTTTTAGGACACTGGTAATTAGCTTTGTAGGCAACTCAAATATATTTTGTGTGTGACAAAACTGTCGATATTTATATAAAATTATTTTGTAAGTTAGAGCCAATTCTATGTGTCAATTAGAATTTAAGTTAATTTTTTAGTGTGAAGAATTAATTCCAGTTATTTTTAAATAGTTATTACTGTTCCCTGATGAAAATTTTATTTTAGAAATTCCTAGACATTTTTGTCTGAAATCCTAGAGGATAGAAAACATCTGTCAATGTACATGTTAATAATGCTATCTATAGTTACTTGATATATAAGATAGATAGTGAACCATGCTCTTAGGAAAATTAAACACCAAAAGACAAATAAAACAAAACCTGGTTTTGTTTGCATTTGTGGGCTCACATGTAAGTATATGTGTATATGAGTGTGTGCAGGTATGTATATTTGTCTTTGAATTTGGAGGCCCAAGGAGGATATCGGTATTCTGCTTCTGTCATTCTCTACACCTATACCTTGGAAACTGGTCTCCCACTGGACTTGGACCTAGGCTTGGGGCCAGCAATTCCTAGCAATCCTCCTGTACCTGTCCCCAACTGCATTGAGATTTCAGGTGCATGTGGTCATCCCTGGCTTTTTATTTTATTATTTTATTTTTTTTATTTTATTTTATTTTATTTATTTTTGGTGAGTGTTGCAATTGAAACACATGTCCTCATCCTGCACATGAAGAGCTTTTACCCATTGGACCATTTCCCTGGTCACTTATATTTAACAAGAACTGTGTTTGAGCCAAGTTTTCTACTTCCATCCTAACACAAATACATCCTCTTTAATGACTGTGTGTGTGCAAGTGCATACACACGGAAGGCAGAGGTCAGTGAGGATGCCATCTCTCAAGCATTATCTACTTTAGTGTTTGAATATATTGAACTGCTCTGGAATATATTGCTACCAAGCCCAGGGATGGGTCTGCCTCTGCCTCCTAGAGGTGGATTAGAAGCATGCATAAGCACATGCCCTGCTGTTTTTACATAGGTTCTGGGGACTGAATTCAAGTCCTCCTGCTTGTGCGGTTAACACTTTACTGGCTAAGCCAGTTTTCTCAGACATACTGTGTAGTCTTGAAGCCTCTTAATATTTGTTGAAGGGAAATATTGCATAGGTCATTAAATAAAACCTGACTTGGTGAATTCTGTTTTGGAAAGATGATATTTTTGATCTATGTCATGGATTTAATAATGACTCCAAACGTAAAATGAATATAAAACATTTCAAACTACCCTATTTCTGTAGAACTTATGACTGGAAATGCTGAAAATATTCAGGTGACCTTGATTAGCCTTTCTGAAGTCTGTGCTGATTTCCAACCCTCTGACTCCCTTTGTTTATCTGTAGTACATGCAGCTCCTTTGTTTGGAAGAAAAAGTTCATAATGATTTATGGGAAACATATTTGAGTTTCTAGATCAGGATACAGGGCTACTTTTATAAACAAGCAGAATTTTCAGTGAAAATTAACAGAGGGGGAAAAGGAGGGAGGGAATAGCCAGAAGAAAATATTTTGGATTGTCTTGATGCCTGCAATTCTTTGAAAATGATTAATAACTTGATAAGATCCAAATATAGTGAGTTGTTTACTCCTTGGCTCAGAACACATTTCCATTAGCTATGCAATCAGCGGGATGTTTTCCTTTTGTCTTTTTCCTCATTTGTGCTTCACCATCAGAAATTTTGCTAAAATAGCCCAGAGATAAGCTGAACAATGCAGCGCCTCCTCTAAGAAAATTGGCTTTGTCTTAGCAGGACACTACCGTTTTCAGATTGGCTATGTCAAGGTCGTTATAGTTTGCAAACTGGGCATGGTGTTTTACAGTGTTCTCTCTACCAAATTTTAGAAGCTTTCTTCACTGAGGTGGGGTGAGGTGTCATTCTGGGTCAATCCATGGGCTAACTGACTGGAGGAAATGGAAGAAGGATCCGGGGTTGGGATGGGGTGGGGTTCAGTGGCTGCTTATTTCTGAATGTCTTAGTTATCTGGAAGATGACTGCATTTTAAAATCGCCAAGCATGAAGTGGTGGGCAGTCAGTGTGTGTTATGTGGGTAGTGTTCTAGCTGGAACTGCAGTTGTAATGGAGTGAGGGGAAGACCGGCTTCCTGCTGTAAGTGTTCTGAAACCCTTGTTCTTCATAAAAGCAAACACAAAGACTGTTTCTTTCTGGGTAATTGCAAATTAGCAATGATTTAATACTTTCCCATATGGTTCACAAGCAGACGATTCCAAACTTAAGTTTTCTATCTCATTAAGGACCTGATGAATCTCTCTGGCTTTTATGTCTCTAGTCCCTTTAGCCCTAACAACCAAGCATCTGTTAGATGTCTACTTTATTGTCAGCAGGTTTCAAGACAATTAGCCTATGATACTCAACTTAGAAGGAATTCACAGAAATTCAGATGGAAATACAAGACAGTGAGAGAGGTTCCCAGAACATTCTTCTTGTGAAGTGATGATGACTCAGTATAATGTCAGACTCACAGTTGTGATTTGGTACACTGAAAGGATACAAAGTTGGTTAACAAAGGCAAAATTTGCAGGCAGCAAAACAGAAAGTAGTTCACAGACTTCCAGGTATCTGCTCCTGTCTCCCTGGATGCTCTTAATTTCTCTAGCAATGGATGGACAACTACCATTAAGAGCTTCCTAGAGAAACTCCTTCAGGGATTCACTGGTGACCAGCCATGGGGGACAATAGGCTCTCTCTGCCTAGTACATACCCAAATCCTAGAATGTCAGAAGGAATGTCTTTATCAGTTGCAACATTTGAAGAAATAGCCTGGGCACCATGGGCCACAGTTGTGGGCCAGGCATCTGGAAACCCATTTGGAATTCGCTGTCAGAATCCCTAAGAGATGTTCTTAGAAGCAGGATTTTAAAAAGATATTAATATCAGGCCTGCAGTATTACTTTTCCTCCCATACAAATAGTATTTTTTAAGCATAAAGATGAAACAAAAGATAAGTATGTGGCAAAGTTGGCATAAGGAGAGATATGTAGATTAATGGAGCAGAATAATGAATCTAAAAATATACTCATATATTCAGTTACCTGGAGGATGTTTTAAAGCAATTCAGCAGGAAGAGCCGTCTACTAAATGTTGCAGGAATCACTAAAGGTTCATACATAAAATGATGAATTTCTCTTTTTACCTGGCATGGCGTTTGAATATAAAGTCAAAAGTTTTCACAGGCCTGATATAAGAACTAAAATTATAACATTTCCTGAATATACAGAAGATAAAATCTTAGTGAACTTGGGTTATGCAAACATCTTCAACACCCAAAACATGAACTACTAAATGACAAATGAAGAATTGTTCTTCATTAAAAATTAAAACATGTTCCCTGTGAAAGACACGGGGAAGTAAAAAGAGTGAGTTACAAGTGTTTATATATGTTAGGTATGCAAGTATTTATTATTTGCATATAAAAAAGTTGTATACATATAATTAGTAATGTGTGTAACTGTTTTTAGATTTGTGATTTTATAAAATAGTGGAATTCACATTTGATCATGGGAAAGAGTTGAGAAGAAGACAGTGCATTTCAAAATATGCAAAATATTTAATATCACTAATCATTACAAAAATATTTAAAACAAAACCAAAGGAGTGTTTCTTCACATCCACTAGCCTACCTATGACTAAACTTCACAATACTACCAAGTGCTGTCAAGAATTGAGAGCAACCAGAACTTCCAGACATTGGTGGTAGACTCACAAAGTGGTCAGACCATGTGGAAAATATGTGACAGTTTCTAATCAAGTTAAACATAGACAAGGCATCCATTCCAGACATGCCATGTTTGTTTTAAAGAATTACTTATTTAAAAGAATTGACAGCACATGAACATGGGGACTTGTAAGCAAGGGCTGAGGTGGAGCTCAGTGGTGGAACACTTCTTAGGATATGAGAAGTCCTAGATTCAATCTCCACCATAGACACAGAAAAAAAATTAAAGAAATAAAAACCAATTATTGCTTCTAGAGCCAGGGATGAAGGGCTTGACTGGAAGAGGGCATAAGAAAATTTGGGGAGATATTAGAAATATGTTCTATGTTGTTTGTGGTAGTGATTACACAAGTACTTTTGCAATGACATATATAACAAGTAGACAATTAGTTAAGCATAATTGATTTTTGATAACAATATATTATATGTGAAAATGCTTCATATAGTATTTTATATTATACAAACACTTATCAGAACAATAATATTTTGATGTGGGGCATTTGGAGTGTCTTTAGGAGCTGCAGAACCTTCTAGGTTCATGGTGAGCTTAGCTCATGGGTCACGATCTCTGACACTCAGAATTACATCAAACTTCTAATGAGCCTGTGAATTTCTGGCTTTTGTTTGACAAATTAAAAGACTGAAATTGATATTTTAACTTAATTTTGTCTGAAAGTTCTTCGTTACTAAATCTTTCTTAATACCGTTTATTAAACATAATTTTTTTTCTCATACAATAGAATCTGGTTAGAGTTTCCCCTCTATTGGTTCCTCTGATTCCTCTCTAATTCCTTTTCAATCCATGTACACTCTCTGTCTCTCATTAGAAAAGAACAGGCTTCTGAGAGATAACAACAAAATAACAAAATAAAATATAATAAAAGAAAACAAGAACCATCACATTGAAGTTGGACAAGCCAAAGCAACAGAAAAATAAAAGAGCTCTAAGGACAGGCAGAGGAATCAGAGATCCACTTGGTCACACATTTGGGAGTCTCATAAAAGTAGTAAACTGAAAGCTATAGTATATATGGAGAGGACCTGGAGCAGACCTGTGTTGGCCCTGTGGAATTCATACTTTAGAAAGTATTTGACCATGAGGACCTAAAGAGAAAGCAATAGAACTGTTGCATAGGAGTTGTTTGTGCTGTGTGATACCTTTGAGGGCTACTGCCTTGGAGCTGTCTAGATGAAGACATGGGATGAGGAGATGTGTCAGCCTGTTTCCACTCCACAGGTGTCCAGGTACCTTGTGGATATATGCTTTGTGGGACAGGGATGCTCGTCTGGTGGCACAGGGAAGAAAAGAAAAATCTCTTATTCTATTTTGACATCCCTGGCCTCTGGCCAGGACAGAATCAAGGACATTTTGCCTTAACATTTCTGGGATCTTCTGACCTCTGGTAAAGGTAATGCTGCCAACAGGTCAAAGGCATTTCTGACTTTTAGTCAAGATATGGTGTATGTGGAGGAGGGTGTTCACTTTGGGGGTTCTGAATTCTAATTGTCCCAGATCAATTTCTAACCTCTCAAATGCAAATTGTAGGTACTAGTGTTGTTACATGATCTCTACAAATTAGTCTCTGTAGCCCTTACAGGATCCCTCAGTACTTGGGTTCACCGTGGCCTCTGTGAGGGAGAATGTTGGTTACAGAAAGGAGCTTTACTTCTCTGAAGAATGTGAAAGAAGAAAGACAAGGAAGAGCTAGGCTAGTCTGCTTCTTGTGTATTCACCCACACTGCCAGAGACATCCTTCCACTTCTGATACTGCCTCAGACTCAGGCCTGTCATGCTGCTGCTGACTCATGAACATCTAGATGATCCCAGTCTCCTTGAGGCCAGTGAGGACTCTTTCTTGTGGCATGCACATCATTAGTGGTCTTGGTTCCCTACTGTGAATCCTGATTTTCATGGTATTTCCTTTTACTTCCGAATTAGTAGTAAATTGATGGTCTCAGTCAGTGGCTTTGCCCAGAGCAGAGGCACGCCAATCTCCGTGTTATGAACCAGGGAAGGCAAATCGGCAAAAATGCTAAGCCAGGTTCTTGCTTGGGAGCAAAACAAGTTTTCTAGGCCGGAATTCAGAAGCACAATCAGGAGCAACAATAAATCTTATCAAGTTGGACCTCTAGAGAGGACTCTGGTTTTTGTTGGAAAGAGCCTCTAATGAAATGAATACACTGGAAGAGAAGGTGTGAGCTCAGAGGTCAGCTCATAATCTTCTCGTATGGGTTCAGCACAGTGGAGCCAGTAAAACCCAGAGAAAGAGGCTAGGAGGAGAGTCTCTAAGACTGTGCTGCCTGCTCACCACAAGGGCTGTGGCTTTGTGGTCATGCAATTAACCTTTGGAAGCTTGAGTTCTTCCCTTTTATCCATAACCAGTTAAATCTAAGAATGGGAAAGAGATGATCAATCAGCACATAGAAAGTCTGAGTAAATGGTATCCTAAGGATGAAGCAGAAGGATTTCCTAACAGCCCCTGGCACCAGTTTCTAAAGCAAAAGCATCTGAAAGGTGCGGGTTCCCACCCCTGCTCACAAGGAGCTCAGGAATATAGCAGTCAGTAAATCAGACAATACATTGAGATCTCAGAAAGCTACAGCCAATGGGCAAGGGGCTAGAATCTCCTAAGAGGGGTTGCTTCACCTCTCTGAACATCGGTTTTCTTATCTATAAATCTGGATTTGGTGGCATTTTACAAACCTTTCAGCTCTTACATGTTATGACTCTATAAAAACGGAATGGATTGTTGAATTATGACAGGAATACTCTCACACTTTATATGACCTTGGAAAAGAAAGATACCCTCAGATGATCTGACATTTTCCAGTTCTGACTTGCCTCATTAATTTAGGATGGGAGCAATAACAGATGGGATTGACAGTAAAACTGAAATAGAAATTAGCACATAAACTGTACAGAACATTATTAATGTAGTAGAGCAACCCCACAGACGTTCACAAAGTTTGTGGGGAAAACTTTGTGCAGTAGTTAAAAGTGTATCAGGGCAGTGCTAAGGGAAATGTTTTCTGTAGGGAAAGATGTCTGGGAAATACTATCAATGGAGAGATGGCTCAGCTGTTAAAGGCTAGGCTTACAACCAAAAATATAAGAGACTGTAGGACCAAAGCTTTTTACTTTCATCAAATTTGACAACTACTCATACAGGAGAGTAGCTCTGTGAGACCCGAGTTTCAGAACATAGAAAGGAAAACCTCTGAGGAACAGATATATTGAAGAGGATGAGAAGAAAAGCTTACTGCTATCCATGTTCCACTTTCCCAGACGATACATCTCCATGTCCAGGGAGACCTTTCCCCCACAATTTTTCCCACAGAGTAAGTAACAGTGGATGAGCATCCAGATGTGTTGTGAGATGCTACCCATAAGCCCCACTTTTTTTTCTCCCTCCACAAAGATTATTAAGACAAATAGCATGGTTGAGTGGTTTGCTTAGTGGGGACAGGGAAGAGAGAACATAATGCTAATTAACATTTGCGTAGACTCCATCAGAACTCTCGGAACACCATGCAAGTGGATGCTTCCCATCCAACTGGTTCATGCAACTTCAAATATTTCACATTCCTTGCCTTTTCCTCTGTTCAACTTCTCCAGGATGCTCCCACTCCCAGTGAGAGAAGGAGTCTGACACACACAGATCAACACTGTGGGATGCGAGGGTGGAGGGGGCAGCTTAATCACACATAACTGGACAAAAGCACACACTGAAGAACTTACCAAGAGGGAACAACAGCAGTATACGGTTATGCCTATAGCAATGACTTTCAAAAGAACTCCAAGTTCTTTACTGGGGCCCATTGATGAAACTGTTTCCTACTAACTTGGTCAGCAAGGACTTAGAGGAGGTATCTGCTTTTAAATGTGTAGATAGCAATGCAAGAGTTTAAGAAAGATAAAAAAATCAAGCAACATTTACAGCAGTAATATACAGTAATGTTCCAGTACTTTACCACCAAGAAATAGACACCAATAGTATGACAAAGAATTCAACATAACCATTCTCAATGGAACACAGAATGCTCTAGAGAGTATAAATGTACATCTCAAAACAGTATCAGAAAAGCAACACATGAAGCCTGGACTCAGTTGCTAGTTCTTGCTCCTGGCTATGTCTATGATCTTCATCTTCTCCAAAACTTACAGTTCATCTGCAAGATTAGTTCCAAATGTATAGTATTGTTGTGAGGAATGAATGAGATCCTGGATATACACACATTACCCTAGTGGCAGGTCCCACTGTTAGTCCTCCAGAATTGTTGTGGGCATGATTGAGATACTGAGTACACACACATCACCTAGGAGTCCTCCAGAAATATAGCTTTCATTTTTGTATTATTGTTTTGGATTGATGTTGGGCCAATATGCTGATAATATTCTGTTTTCAAAGACATGCTTTCATTTATATGTATGAATGTTTTTGTGCATCTGTGTCTGGGCACCACTTGTAACTGGAGTTATAGGATGGCTGCGAGGTGCCAGAAACTGAAGCTGAGTTCTCTGGAATAGGATCCACCACTCTGTCACCAAACCATCTCTCCAGTCGAGATAGTATTCTTAACCACAAAATCACTTGTCAAATTCTAAATGGAAGAGAATTTGATTAGGTAGTTAAGACTGTGGAAATTAGAAATGCATAGGAGAACCAGTATGCTTAGGAAAGTATCAAAATATACAATGCTCATACCAAGCACGGTAAGATGGGTGTGCACCACACACGTGTTTACTGAAGAAGAGAAGACTCAGCTATGAACCCAGTATGTATGAGAAGTAAGTAGAGCTGCACAGAAAAAGAAAATCCATGTGCACTTTTAGGTGAATCCCTTGGCTTTTGAAATCTACTAAAACAAATTATTTAAAAAATAGTTTAGGGAAACAGTGAGCTGCTTCAGGTGGTAAAGGCACTGGCTGCCAAGCCTGATGACCTGATTTTTAACCTGAGACACACACGGAGAAGGAGAAAGTCAACTCCCCCCCCAAAAAATTGTTCTCTGACCTCTGTGTGTGCATGGAGACACATACTGCATGTGTGTGTACAGGGGTGAGCACACACACACACACACACACTACACACTAAAATTATAATTTAAAATTTTTATGAAAAATTAGGAAACTGACCAGTGGGATTTGAGGCGTCCTTTCAGCTAGTTCAGAGAATCTGGGCGCCATTACAGTATCAATGAATACTGTAACTACATCTAACTCTAAAGGTGGCGCAAGCTTTAACCACAGAACGCAGAAGGCAGACGCAGGTGAATTTGAGGCCAGCCTGGGCCAGAGTCACAGAAAAATTATAAAAAGAATATTGCATTTTTAAGTAACTGAGAATAGTAGACAATAGTCTAGCCAAAGGCTGCCATGTAGATAAGAGGGAAGAGTTTATATAAATAAACATGAATCAATAAACATGAGGAAGTTTCAAAACTTAATTACAAAGAGTTTTGTAAGTTAGTAAAGAGTAGCACACATAGTTGATTTCCATATGTGCAAATGGCTACTGATACAGGCATACCATTGGGGACAGCTAGAATGTGAGCCATAGAACATATCCTTTACCAAAGTAACCAAGAAGGGCTCTTGCCTGCTCTATTCACTGTAATATTCCCTGCTCAGAACAATGGGTGGGAAAATATCAGGCATTTGATGCATATTCTTTATTCATGTGTGCATGTGGGCATGTATGGTATATGTATGTGTGTGGGGAAAGAGTAGACACAAGTCAGAGGTTGATACCAGGTAAGTTCCTTATTACCTTTAACATTAGAATTTGAGGGAGTCTCTCACTAAATCTGGAGCTTGGCATTTTGGCTAGACTGGACTGACCATCAAGACCTTCTAGGATTCGAAGTGTGCACTGCCATGCTTACTTTTTATATGTGCAGCTGGAGTTCAGGTTCTCATAAAAGCAATTTGCTCACTATACTATCTCCAGAGACCCCTCCTCCCAGTGTATATTCTCAAATAAGTGAGAGAACCTAAAGAAGATTTTCTGTCTCTGAGTAACTTGAACAATAAATACTAAAATAATAAGCTTACATTTAGTAGATTAGTATAGACCTATTGCAGATACAATGTTTGAGAAACTAATCACATGTACCATTTTCCAAATGCAGATTGGTCAAGTCAATTTAGAAAAAAATAAATTACTTTATCTTGAAAGATAAAAAAGTATGCCCTTCATTTAGCAGTCCAGTGCCTGAAACTTCATATGCATGTAACTATGTAACACCCATCCACTTATTTTTAAAGATATGTGTGTGAATATGGCTATGCATACCTTTCAGCAGTAGCAGAAGTAAATTATTATTCATCGAAATTGTGAACTATTATATAGCCATTGGGGAAATATACTGAAACTATAATCGTGGACTGGTAGCTATTTCACAAAGTACTGTTAGCTGAAGCCATCGAGGTAGAGAGAAGACTGAATAATTCCATTTATTATGTAAAAAAGTGCTATCTTGGTTACTTCTTCATTTCTGTGGCAAAACACCATGACTAAAGAAACTTATAAAACATTCAGTTTAGGTCTCATGGTTACAGAAGGTTAGAGTCTGGCCATCATGGTAGGGATCATGGCATCAGGCAGGCTGGGCACTGGTGCTGGTTCAGTAACTGAGAGCTTACATCTAATCTACAAGCACAAGGCAGAAAGAGAAAGCTAACTGAGAATGGCATGGGCTTTTGAAACCTCAAAGCTCACCCCCAGTGACATACCTCCTCCAACAAGGCCACACTTCCTAATTCTTTCTAAACAGTTCTACCTACTGGGAACGAGGTATCCAAATACATGAATTTATAGGGGCCATTTTCCTTCAGCCACCACAATGCGGTCAATTCTCCAGACCTAGGCTCAGATAATAGTGTCATCTTTGGTGTCACTGTGGTTTCAGACTTAGGAAGCAATGGGCAGAAGATGTCATGATAAAATTCCTGAACCCCAGGGATATAAGGTAAGTAACTTGTATTTTATGCCTCCAGAAGTGTGGTAACATGATTACGTAGCAGACCATGGCTTTTGATGAGGAGCTGGTGTTTGCAGTTAGCAAATTATACAGTCATACAAAGCATCCCTGAGTGGAGAGGGAAAGAGAAATACACAAAAATGTTAAGAAAAGGAGTATACAAAAATCTCTATTAAAAAAGTCCTGTTTGTGTTAAATTATGTGAACATGCACTAGTAATTAGAAGATTAATGCTCAGAGGAAATTAGACTGTGTGTATGAATGCATATGTTAAGTTAGGTCAAACAAACCATAAGACTGAAATTCAAGCACAGAACAGTCTTACATTTAAGTAAAAGAACGTAGAGATCACAGTAAGCCCTTGGGCCCATGGTCTTCAGTTCTTTGTAGCACAAAAGCTCTGCTTTGACAAGTAGATGCCTAGGTTTGTATATGATGACATCCTGAGGACTGGACCCACATGTGACAGATTTGGTGACATTTCAGTTGAGGTGTCACACAACACTGTGATTCCATTATAAGAAATTGTCTTTGATAATATCTGCTCCATTAAATATCATTCTTCTGTGAGTTGCTCAGCTTGGCCCTCAAACTCGCCACTCTTATGCTTTCCCTGTCATTTTCCTGTCATTAAAGACACTTGCTATCCAAGACAGATGCCATTCAAATAGGCTGTCATTTGCTTTATTCTTCAAAGTCTGATGGTGATTGAACTGAGAATTTTTTGATTAGTTTGAATTCCTTGGATTTGGAAAAGCTAATGATTCATTTTGATTCATTGTTATTTCTTATTTTTCACCCTTGAAAGCACTTCCTGAATAGGCTGTTCACTTAATTCTTACTTTACAAAGAATTAGCATTTCCTTTTTCTTTTACAAAGGATCTTGAAATGACATTTTGCATCAAAGCAATTCTAGAAAAATCACAGGAAGAAAAAAACTGGTCTCAATAAAATGAACTGGGTTTTTTTATTATTAAATTTATTTGTTCTCTTTACAAGTCTTTCCTCTCCTCCCAGTACCCCATCATGCAAGTCTTTCCCCTAACCCCCTTCCCCCAACCCGCTCTGGGTGTCAACTTCCCATCCCTGGCACTTCAGTGTGCTGGACTAGACACATCATCTCCCACTGAGGCCACACAGGCTTTCCATTTGGGACACAGGATCCACAGGCAACAGTCTCAGGGACAATCCCTGCTCCAGTTATTTGGGGGACCCACATGAAGACCAAGCTGCTCATCTGCTCCATACAAGCAGGGGGACCTAGATGCAATCCATGCTTGCTCTTTGATTTGTGATTCAGTCTCTGGGAGCCTGCAAGGGCTCAGGTGAGTTGACTGTATTGGTCTGCTACTACTCAGCCAGTAAAAAGAAAGACATCATAATTTTCACAGGCAAGTGAATGGTACTAGAGAAAACATCATCCTGAGTGAGGTAACCCAGACTCCAAATGAAGAATTTTTTAATAACGTATTTTTTTCTAACTTTGGCATTCACGGATCACTGGGTTTGCAATCATGGCTTCTCATTGCAAAAGGACAAAGAATTTTTTTTTTTAACAATGAGGGAGAAATAATTATATGTGTATGTGATGGCTTTGAAATGGTATTTGTGCATCAGAACGTAGACTTATATCATACTCACTGGCATCATTGTGTCTTTACAATAATGTTTGTGAAATAATATAATCAAAGTCTGTATGACTTGGAACCAAAATATATATCAATTTAAGATGTTTCTGGTTGTAGATCTATGGGTATCATTCAATTATTCACCTAGCAATTATAGATAATAGTGAATTAGTTGAAATTTCTGTGACAGTAAACACAAGCAGTCCAGAGGTAGAGAAAGACTTTTAAGAGTTGTAAAGAATGTAAGGATGTAAATGCATAAGAAATGCCATGTATCCTATTGTGAAGTCTCTATTGCTCTAAGCCTCTGTGCCATGTCAAAGATATTTAGGTTTCTTGATGTTCCAGTCAAGATTAAGATTGCTGAGATAAAACACACATGACCAAAAGCAAGGTGGGAAAGAAAGGGTGTATTTGATGTCTCAGTCGATCAATGAAAGAAGTCAGGACAGGAACTCAAGACAAGAACCCAGAGGAGATGATACAGAGGCCGTAGAGGAGTGCTGCTTACTGGTTTGTTTCACATAGTATGGTTTGAATAGGCTTGGCACCCAGAGAGTTGTATTTGAATGTTTGGCTCATAAGGAGTGGCACTATTATGTGGCATGGCCTTGTTGGAGTAGATTTGACCTTGTTGTCAGAAGTGTGTCACTGTGGGGACAGGCTTTGAAATCTATGCTTAAGCTCTATCCAGTGTGGAATCCAGTCTCCTCCAGGCTGCTTTTAGATCAAGATGTAAAACTCTCAGCTCCTCCAGCACCTTGTCTGCCTATGGGCTACCATGCTTCTGCCATGACAATAACGGACTAGAACCTCTAAAATTGAAAGTAAGCCTCAACTAAGTGTTTGCATTTATAAGAGTTTCTGTAGTCATGGTGTCTCTTCACAGCAATAAAACCCAAACTAGGACACATGGCTTGTTCAGTCTTCTTTCTTTAGAACCCAGGAACACTAGCCCAGGTATGGCACCACTCAGTGGGCTGGGCCCTCTGCATCAGTCACTAATTAAGAAAATGCCATATAGCAGAATCTTATGGAGGCATTTTTTTCTTGATATTCCTTCTTTCAGACGACTCTAGCATGTGTCAAGATGACATAAAACTAGCCTGCACAGTTAAATAAATGAGGCTTAAGCCAGCTCCGAATCCAGAACTGGAATGATATTGGTTAAAGTACATGGGAGCTATTCCAAGATGGAGGAAAAACTCACACAAAGCCTAGAGTGTAAAAGGGTCCCCAGTGGTCAGGCTTAGTGATTACTGGGCAGCAGTAATACTATGATAGGAAAAGAGTGTTGGAGTGGGACTGTGATGTCCACAGGGCAATATCAATGCTTCTTAAACAAGAAATACCTGAGAAGTCACCTGGATAGTAGGAAGCCACTAAAGCTCCATTAAAGGAAACCCTTATGAGCAGAATTCCAGACATGTGTACAAAGCTTCCGCAGATATATTCTTGGCTCTCTAGAAACTCAGAACCAATGAATGTACATATAATCCACAAGAGTTATTTGCTAGATTACCTTATATGATCATAGGTTGAAAAAGTGCCACAGCATTAAAGTCTGTATTTGGGGATTAGAGGAAACCCACAGCTGCTCAGCTGAGATGCTGGGACCTGGAAGCATCCGCAGGGGTCCAATGACGTTGCCTATCTGAGCTAGAAATCACCTGGAAAGTTTTTGTTGAGGGAGTGAGTCTACATTTCAAAAACTGAAGCCTAATGTCTTTGAATAACCAAATAACTGACAGTATCAAAATAGAAGAGGAAGATGAAGAGTAAGACAAAATGGAAGAGGAGGAAGAGGAAGATTAGGGTGGAGGTGGAGGAGAGAAAGGAGGGGAGAAGGGGAAGAAAAGAAAGAGGAGGAGAAAGGGGAGAAGGGAGAGGGAGAGGGAGGAGGAATAGATGACAAACAGAAAGACAAACACTATACAGCCAAAAGATTCACATTTTGGCCTGCTGTTTTTTCTGCCTGTTATCCCATCCAGGACCCTGGCTATACAAGTGTGTCTTGCCCATAGTCAGAGCAGGTGAGACTCACATGCTGTCTTGAGAAACCCTTCAGAGACACACCTAGCAATGTGCTTTATTAAGTTTATCTAGTGCTTAGGTATTTCTCAATACAATCAAATTGACAAATTAAGATTGAACCATGGGTTCTGAAGTCCAGCTACTGTTCAGAGATGTAGGATAGGTCAGGTGACCTCAAACTATAGTAGGATCCTGATCATTTTTTCCTTGAACTGATGTGTCTGGGGGAGATCGAGCTCATGGGTCTCTCCATGTGTACTCTTCGGTTGGTGGCTTAGTTTCCTAGGAGTTTTGGGGGTCTGGTTGGTTGATGTTGTTGTTCTTCCAATAGGGTGGCAAACGCCTTCAGCTCTTTCAGTCCTTTCTCTAACTCCTCCATTGGGGTCCCCATGCTCAGTCCAATGGTTGGCTGCAAGCATCCACATCTATATGAGTCAGAATCTGGCAGAGCCTCTCAGGAGACAGCCATATCAGGCTCTTGTCAGCAAGCACTTCTTGGCATCAGCAAAAATGTCTGGGTTTGGTGTCTGCAGATAGGATGAAACCCCGGGTGGGACAGTCTCTGGATTGCCTTTCCTTCAGTCTCTGCTCCACTCTTTGTCTTTGTATTTCTTTTAGTCAGGCACAATTCTGGGTTAATATTTTGAGATGGTTGGGTGGCCCCATCCCTCAACCAGGGGCCATACCTAACCTCTGTATATGGTCTCTACAGGTTCTCTCTCCCTTTTGGATATTTCAGTAAATGTCATCCCTGTTGGGTCCTGGAAGCCTCTTGCTTTCCGGGTATCTGGGACATTCTGGTGACTACCCACAGATCCTCATCCCCCATTGCTACACACCTTTGTTCAGTTTCCTGACCCTATGTACATCCCCCATTCCCCATCTCCTCCCACATCTGATCCTGTCTCCCCTTTTCCCCTCCCCCTCCCCTCTCTCTCCCAAGTCCCTCCCACTCTCTACCTCTTGTGATTATTTTGTTCCCTCTTCTAAGTAGGACTGAAGCATCCACACTTTTCGTTTCCTGTGAAGTCTTAAATCTTAATCTAGGTAACTTTTTTTTAGGTCTGTCTTGTTTGGCATACTGTGTGTCTATGCACCAGAGTGCTCATGTAACTTTCTTTAATTCTAGGATGTTCTAACTCATCATCCTTCAACCTTTTCTTACCTATGTGTATATTTCCCTTCCTTCCAAAAGTCAAATAATGTAAGCCTTATAATTACATGTGTGTGTAATTCAGAGAGAGAGAGAGAGAGAGAGAGAGAGAGAGAGAGAGAGAGAGAGTTTCTATTTAACATTTTCCTTCTTTCTCCTATGCTGAAGCACTGTGGGAGTTCTTCATCTTAATCATCTAGCTCACTAGCTCATAGTCATTGTTTTATAATCTGCTTAAGCCATTCATTCCTATTTAAGTAAGAATGTTTCATCCTAATATCTCCCATGGTCCCCTTTCTGAAATGGTTTGGTATTACATTACACTTTCTACATCCCCTCTATCTCTGTGAGAATAATACTTTATTTTGAGCACCTGTTTTCTATATTGAATTTCTTGATTTCAGGATATAAGTTTTTCATCTGCAGTGGGATTTTTCTTTATTCTCTGTACCTGGGCTTCACACATGTGTTAAGTGACAATATTGCTTTAGGAAGGAACTAAAAGTAGCCTAGGTCTTTTGTGTCCCTCAATCACTCAGGTTGTTCAGAGGAGGTGTGTGTTTAATACCTATAATACTGCATTCTGAGTTCACATGCCATGTCCCTCCGTCCACCTCTCTTTTCCTCTTTTCTTTCTCAGCTGATTTAGGGAAAGACTTCAGATATCTAGAGCCAAATATCTAAGCAGACCTTCTTGCAGATGACTCTAAATCGAAGTTTAGTTCCGGTCTGTTCTGGTGTGACCTGTTGCTCTCAGATTTTGCTATTGCTTTTCCTGTCCAGTGAGAAGAAGTGGAGACAGTCTAGGCCATGGTGCAGAACGGGTGCAGCTACAAGCTCTTTCCGAACCCATCACCTGGAACGACAAGTCCACAATTTCCCACTAACTATCAGTGTTCCTGTCCTACCAGGAACCCAGTCTCAGGCTTCTTGTGGCTTCCTCTTGGTTTACTGAGCAGAATTTTGAGACCCATCAGGCTCCCCCTTTCTGCTGCAGAGTCTCCACTGTTAGACTAGTGAAGAGAATAGCCATTAGTACTGCTCCTGGCTTTATTAAACCAACTCCAGTCATTTAAAAATCTATCCTGAACAAGGCTTTGGTCAACATACAACAAGAGTCATTTATCTATAATCTCCTAAAACAATCTTTACTCTCAAAAAAAAAAAAACTCTTGGTTCATCTCCGGAGTTGTTTCTAAATACCCTCTCCTAGATTGTTTTACTCTTAGAAGAATGTGAATTCTGTGAGATTTCCAAGGAACAATAGGCATTACATTTCATAGGAAACAACAGTTCTTGTTGTTTTCTTTCATATGATTCCGATGTTCTGACATGACTTACACAAATGTGAATTTGATGAGTATTTAAAATGTGCACAGATGCATATATAAATGTATCCACGTGAACTTGATAGTGTCATTATATATATGGTCTTTAATAAGTCATTTGCTACTTGCCCTTATATATTTTTGACTTAAAGCTATATGTCAATATTTTAAGATTTTTTTTAAACAAATGAGATAATATATTTCATATAGGAATCTAAAGCATTAATATCCACCATGGTTTGATATTTAGCTACATGCTTCCTTTTTCTTTTCTTCTTTTTTTTTTTGTGTGTCTTTTCCTTATATCATCATTCTGACTTTTGCCGTATGGTCATTTTGATTTGCTGATGACTCGTTGACTTTTAAATTAGTTGTATACTGTTTTAAGTTCATCATTCATTTTTTAATAAATATTATTCAGAGGTGAGCATGGTAAAATGAGGCACTGTGTACCATCCCTTCTCAATCTCCCACTATTTAATTATTTGTTTATTTTCAGACACAGAGGGACTTCTAGCCTTGAGTGCAACCTGTGATCTGCCTGCCTCAAACTCAAGCTCTCCCGTTCGTCTCTCTCGCTCCAAAGTAGGAGACTGTGGGCAGGGACTGCCGTTCTCCCATTCCCCTTGCATATTTATGATGATGTAGACTTTTCATAATTTTTTCGTGATTCTTTGTGAATTTTACATCACGTACTCCAACTCCGCTCATTTCCCAGTCTTTCCATATCTGTACCTCCACCCTTGTAATCTATCCTCAAAGGAGACTAAAAAATAAAAAAAAAATTTTAAAATGAAAAGTTAACCAACCAACCAACTAACCAACCAAACAAACAAAATCTCACAGTGGAAGCCACTGGGAGTCATGGTATATCACACAGTCTACCCTTTGTCCAAACAGTTTTAACTGTAAATGGTCATTGCAATGAGTCATTGCTTTGGTTCAAGGCCCCAGGCCTCTGTTACACCATCAATACTGGACCCGCGTCAGGACTTCCCTCAAATATCCTGGAGATTCTGTAGCTTTCGTTCTGCAAGCCTGGCTTCTTCACAGGCTCCAGCAGATGATAGGTGGGGTAGATGTTGGGGTGGGCCAGCTCAGAGCTCTGTATCTGAGCCTCAGTGGGAACTGAGGTGGTCAACCTGCAAGGTCTTCTACCCTGTCAAGATGAGGGGTGGGGCCAGCTCTCCTACATGCCACACCTGGAGAGGACATCAACATGGCTTCAGGTGGCAGTGGCAGCACATCAGGTTTTTCCTCATCACCCTCTGATTTCCAGTTTCTTCTCTCTTCATACAGCACAAACTGTTCTGCTTTTCTTTATCTCCCGTGTCTCCACCACATACTTGCTCATCTTAGCGGTGCCCACTTCCTAACGTCAGGTTTGGCTTGTGGCCTCTGGCTTATGATATGGACTTTTATACTGAGACTTATTATTTTGCTGCCTTTTATTTAAAAGAAACCATTTTAACAATATTACACTTAAACCCAGAATTATAACAACCGTGTCATTTTGCCAGTTCTCGGCTCATGGAAATGCTGATCACCAATTGTTTTATGCATAAATTTTCCATTCTTATTAAGCTGAGAAACAGCATAAATTTTCAGGATATTTAAAAATAGAATTAAGGATTACTTACTTCAAGTATACACATGCTGCTCTACGGAGTCATCACTTAGTAAAAATAATCATATTTGTTTCCACTTGGCATGCTAGAGCGTGAATATTAAGTTGGCAAAAATCGTTTATAAAACTACTAGTGATATTATTGATAATTTTTTTTTGTTTTTACTTTTTTTAAGATTTTTTTTTTTATAATTTCATTTTTTTTATTGGAAATTTTATTTACATTTCAGATGTTTTCCCTTTTCCCTTTTTTCTCCCTCCCTCCCAGGAACTCCCTATCCCTTACCCCTCCTTTTGCCTCTATGATGGTGTACCCACACCCACCCTTCCCCGTACCTCACCTCCCCACCCTGGAATACCACCCCACACGATGTCCAGCCTTCATGGGACCAAGGATCTCTTCTCCCACTTATAAATAGCTCCCTTGCATATATAGCTGGAGCCATGGGTCCCTCCCTAAGCGCTCCCAGGCTGGTGGTTTAGACCATGGGGGCTCTGGTTGGTTGATATTGTTGCTTTCCTCATGGTGTCACAAATCCTCTCAACTCCTTCAGTCTTTACTCTCTCTTCTCTGTTGGGAACCCCATGATCAATTTAATGGTTAGCTGTGAGCATCTGCCTCTGAATATGTCAGACTCTTGTAGACCTCTAAGAAGACAGCTATATCAGGCTCCTGTCAGCATGTACTTCCTGACATCCACATCAACATCTACCTTTGGTGACAGAACATGGGATGGATACTCCGGTGGAACGGTCTGCAAACGGCCCCTCCTTCAGTTTCTGTCCTGTACTTTGTCTCCATATTTGCTCCCTTGAGTATTTTGTTACTCCTTCTAAGAAGGACTGAAGCCCCCACTACTTGGTCATCATTCTTCATGAGCTTTATGTGGTCTGTGAGTTGAATCTTGGGTATTTCAAGCTTCTGGGCTAAAATCCAATAATCAGTGAGTGAATACCATGTATGTTCTTTCATGATTGGGTTACCTCACTCAGGATGATATTTTCTAGTTCCATTCATTTACATAAGAATTTATCAAATTCATTGTTTTTAATAGCTGAGTAATACTCCATTGTGTAAATGTACCACATTTTTTGTATCCATTCCTCTTTTGAAGGGCATCTGGGTTCTTTCCAGTTTCTGGCTATTATAAATAAAGCTGCTATGAACATAGTGGAGCATATGTCCTTGTTATACGTTAGAGCGTCTTCTGGGTATATGCCCAGGAGTGGTATAGCTGGGTCCTCAGGTAGTAATATGTCCAATTTTCTGAGGAACCGCCAGACTGTTTTCCATAGTGGTTGCACCATCTTGCAATCCCACCAACAATGGAGGAGTGTTCCTCTTTCTCCACATCCTCACCAGCATCTACTATCACCTGAGTTTTTGATCTTAACCATTCTGACTGGTGTGAGGTGGAATCTCAGGGTTGTTTTGATTTGCATTTCCCTGATGACTAAGGATGCTGAACATTTCTTTAGGTGCTTCTCGGCCATTCTCATTTCCCTAGTTGAGAATTCTTTGTTTAGTTCCATACCCATTTTTAATAGGGTTATTTGGTTGTCTAGAGTCTAATTTCTTGAGTTCTTTGTATATATTGGATATTAGTCCTCTATTGGATGTTGGGATTGGTAAAGATCTTTTCCCAATCTGTTGGTTGCCATTTTGTCCTATTGACAGTGTCCTTTGCCTTACAGAAACTTTGCAATTTTATGAAGTCCCATTTGTCAATTCTTGATCTTAGAGCATAAGCCATTGGTGTTCTGTTCAGGAACTTTTCCCCTGTGCCTAGGTATTCGAGGGTCTTCCCCACCTTCTCTTCTATTAGTTTCAGTGTGTCTGGTTTTATGTGAAGGTCCTTTATCCACTTGGACTTGAGCTTTGTACAAGGAGATAAGAATGGATCGATTTGCATTCTTCTGCATGCTGTGCTCCAGTTGAAACAGCATCATTCGTTGAAAATGCTGTCCTTGTTCCACTGGACAGTTTTAGCTCCTTTGTCAAAAATCAAATGGCCATAGGTGCGTGGGTTCATTTCTGGGTCTTCAACTCTATTCCACTGATCTTCCTGCCTGTCTCTGTACCAATACCAGGCAGTTTTTATCACTATTGCTCTGTAGTACAGCTTGAGGTCAGAGATGGCGATTCCTCCAGAAGTTCTTTTATTGTTGAGAATGGTTTTCGCTATCCTGGGTTTTTTGTTATTCCAAATAAATTTGAGAATTTCTCTTTATAACTCTGGGAAGAATTGAGTTGGTATTTTTTTAGATTGCTTTTGGCAAGATGGCCATTTTTACTATATTAATCCTGCCAATCCATGAGCATGGGAGATCTTTCCATTTCCTGAGATCTTCTTCAATTTCTTTCTTCAGAGACTTGAAGTTCTTGTCATACAGATCTTTCACTTGCTTGATTAGGTTCACCCCAAAGTATTTTATATTATTTGTGACTATTGTGAAGGGTGTCATTTCCCTAATTTCTTTTTCAGCCTGTTTATCTTTCACGTCGAGGAAGGCTACTGATTTGTTTGAGTTGATTTTATAACCTGCCACCTTGCTGAAGTTGTTTATCAGGTTTAGGAGTTCTCTGGTGGACGTTCTGGGGTCACTTAAGTATACTATCATATCATCTGCCAATAGCGATATTTTGAATTCTTCCTTTCTTATTTGTATTCCTTTGACTTCTTTTTGTTGTCTAATTGCCCTGGCTAGGACTTCCAGTACTATATTGAATAGGTAGGGAGAGAGTGGGCAGCCTTGTATAGTCCCTGATTTTAGTGGGAATGCTTCAAGTTTCTCTCCATTTAGTTTGATGTTGGCTACTGGTTTGCTGTATATTGCTTTTACTATGTTTAGGTATGGGCCTTGAATTCCTGATCTTTCCAAGACTTTTACCATGAAGGGATGTTGAATTTTGTCAAATGTTTTCTCAGCATCTAGTGAGATGATCATGTGGCTTTTTTCTTTGAGTTTGTTTATATAGTGGATTACATTGATGGATTTCCGAATATTGAACCATCCCTGCATTCCTGGGATAAAACCCACTTGGTCATGATGGATGATTGTTTTGATGTGTTCTTGGATTCGGTTTGCTAAAATTTAATTGAGTATTTTTGCATCGATATTCACAAGAGCGATTGGTCTGAAGTTCTCTTTCTTTGTTGGGTCTTTGTGAGGTTTAGGTATGAGTGTGATTGTAGCTTCATAGAACGAATTGGGTAGTGTTCCTTCTGTTTCTATTTTGTGGAATAATTTGAAGAGAATTGGTATTAGGTCTTCCTTGAAGGTCTGGTAGAATCCTGCACTAAAACCATCTGGTCTTGGGCTTTTTTTGGTGGGGAGACTTTTAATGACTGCTGGTTTTTCTTTAGGAGTTATGTGACTGTTTAGATGGTTTATTTGCTCCTCATTTACCTTTGGCACCTGGTGTAGAAAATTGTCCATTTCATCCAGATTATCCAGTTTTGTTGAGTATAGGCCTTTGTAGTAGGATCTGATGATTTGTTGAATTTCCTCGGTTTCTGTTGTCATGTCTCCCTTTTCAGATCTGATTTTATTAATTTGGATACTGTCTCTGTGCCCTCTGGTTAATCTGGCTAAGGGTTTATCTATCTTGTTGATTTTCTCAAAGAACCAACTCCTGGTTTTGTTGATTTTTTTGTATAGTTCTTTCTGTTTCTACTTGGTTGATTTCAGCCCTGAGTTTGATTATTTCCTGATGCCTGCTCCTCTTGGGCATATTTGCTTCTTTTTGTTCTAGAGCTTTTAGGTGTGCTGTCAAGTTGTTAAAGTGTGCTCTCTCCAATTTCTTTCTGTGGACACTTAGAGCTATGAGTTTTCCTCTTAGCACTGCTTTCATGGAGTCCCACAAGTTCTGGTATGATGTTTCCTCATTTTTGTTAAATTCTAGAAAGTGTTTAATTTCTTTCTTTATTTCTTCCTTGAGAAAGTCATTATTGAGTTCAGTTTCCACATGAATGTGGGTTTTCCCTTGGTTCTGTCATTATTAAAGACCAGCCTTAGTCCGTGGTGATCTGATAGGATGCAAGGTATTATTTCAATCTTTTTGTATCTTTTGAGGACTGTTTTGTGACCAATTATATGATCTATTTTGGAGAAGGTACCATGAGGTGCTGAGAAAAAGATATATTCTTTTGCTTTAGGATGAAATGTTCTATAGATATCTGTTAAATCCATTTGGTCCATAACTTCTGTTAATTTCAGTGTGTCTTTGTTTAGTTTCTGTTTCCACAATCTGTCCATTGGAGAGATCGGGGTGTTAAAATCCCCCACTATTATTGTGTGAGGTGCAATGTGTGCTTTGAGCTTTAGTAAAGTTTCTTTTATGTATGTGGGTGGCCTTGCATTTGGAGCATAGATGTTCAGAATTTAGAGTTCATCTTGGTAGATTTTTCCTTTGATGAGTATGAAGTGTCCTTCCTTATCTTTTTTGATTACTTTTGGTTGAAAGTCGATTTTATTTGATATTAGAATGGCTACTCCAGCTTGTTTCTTGGGACCATTTGCTTGGAAAATTGTTTTCCAGCCTTGTACTCTGAAGTAATGTCTGTCTTTGTCACTGAGGTGTGTTTCTTGTATGCAGCAAAATTCTGGGTCCTGTTTATATATCCAGTCTGATAGTCTACGTCTTTTTATTGGAGAATTGAGTTCACTGATGTTAAGAGATATTAAGGAAAAATGATTGTTGTTTCCTATTATTTTTGTTATTAGAGGTGGAATTATGTTTGTGTAGCTACCTTTTTTGGGGGGTGTTGGAAGATTACTTCCGTACTTTTTCTAGATTGTAGTTTCCTTCCTTGTGTTGGCGTTTTCCATCAATTATCCTTTGAAGTGCTGGGTTTGTGGGAAGATATTGTGCAAATTTGGTTTTGTCATGGAATATGTTGGTTTCTCCATCTATAGTGATTGAGAGCTTTGCTGGGTATAGCAGTCTGGGATGGCATTTGTGTTCCCTTAGGGTCTGTAGGATATCAGACCAGGATCTTCTGGCTTTTATAGTCTCTGGTGAAAAGTCTGGTGTAATGCTTATAGGTCTGCCTTTATATGTTACTTGACCTTTTTCCCTTACTGCTTTTAGTACTTTTTCTTTGTTTTGTGCATTTGGTATTTTGATTATTATGTGATGGGAGGTATTTCTTTTCTGATCTAGTTTGTTTGGTGTTCTGTAGGCTTCTTGTATGTTTATGTGTATCTCGTTCTTTAGGTTGGGGAAATTTTCCTCTATAATTTTGTTGAAGATATTTACTGGCCCTTTAAATTGGGAGTCTTCACTCTCATCTATACCTGTTATCCTTAGGTTTGGTCTTCTCATTGTGTCTTGGATTTCCTGGATGTTCTGGGTTAGGAGCTTTTTGCATTTTGCATTTTCTTTGACAATTGTGTCAATGTTTTCCATGGTATCTTCTGTACATGAGATTCTCTCTTCTATCTCTTATATTCTGTTGGTGATGCTTATATCTATGACTCCTGATCTCTTTCCTACGTTTTCTATCTCCAGAGTAGTCTCCCTTTGAGATTTCTTTATTGTTTCTATTTCCAGTTTTAGATCCTGGATGATTTTGTTCAATTCCTTCACCTGTTTGGTTGTGTTTTCTTGCCATTCTTTAAGGGATTTTTGTGCTTCCTCTTTAAGGGCTTCTACCTGTTTACCTGTGTTCTCTTTCAATTCTTTAAAGGATTTTTGTGTTTCCTCTTTAAGGGCTTCTACCTGTTTACCTGTGTTCTCCTGGTTTTCTTTAAGGGAGTTACTTATGTCCTTCTTAAAATCCTCTATCATCATCATGAGAAGTGATTTTAATTCTGAATCTTGTTTTTCCTGTGTGACGGGGTATCCAGGGCTTGCTATGGTGGGACAACTGGGTTCTGATGATGTCAGGTAACTTTGGTTTCTGTTGCTTGTGTTCTTGCGTTTGCCATCTGGTTGACTCTAGTGTTACCTGTGCTCACTGTGTCTGACTGGAGTCTGTCTTTCCAGTTATCTTGCTTGTGTCAGAACTCCTCAGATTCCAGATGTCTCTGTGTTCCTGTGATCCTAAGTTCCCTCTGCTCTGGATGCAGTAGGTCCTCCTCTGCTCTGAATGCAGTAGGTCCTCTAGGATGTCTCAGGATCAGGTGTTTCCACAGGAGCAGACCAGCTAAGTGTCTTCCCCAAGCAAAAGGACCAGGCTCCGGGCAGGTGGAAGGGAGGTGGTATTCCGGAGGGGTGGGGTTTGGGTGCCTGGTGGTTCCTTAATCCCCACCTTGCTCCCAGTTGTAACTCTGGGGCATGGGGTAGTGGGCAAGGTGTCTTACCCTCTGCTCTGAATGCAATAGGTCCTCTAGGATTTCTCAGGATCAGGTGTTTCCACAGGAGCAGACCAGCTAAGCGTCTGCCCCAAGCAATGGGACCAGGTTCCGGGCCATTATTGATAATTTAACACATCAAAATACATAGTTACTCAAGTTTTTATAAGAAATATAAAGAATAATTCCCATATCTTGTATGCTCAAAATATTTTGTCATTTTAATCAACAAACTCATTTATACATACAACCTTTGTAAATGCTTTTAAAACATTATATACTCTTACTTTCGATTTACTTTTACATTTATTGGAAGGTAGAGAAATGCAAGGTGACCCATATTCAGAGCCAATATTGTCTGCCTTCTTATTTCCTTTTCCTCTTTCATCTGATTTTCTGTACGTCTCACATAGCCCGTGTTCTCACCTTGGTGTAAATGTATTTCTGCTCATTATGTCTGTGATATGGTTGATCAACTTTGGTAAAGCTTTGACATATAATAATAATGACTCAATTTTGTTCAGGAAACCCCAGGTCAGCAGGGTAGTTGTGCTGATCTGTCCTATGCCTGGCTGCTCTCTTCTAGAATTGCTTGTGTTGGGAATTTGTGTGTTGACATTATTGCAGTTAGCTCCATGTAAGATGATTCCTCTCTCATGCATGCCCTTGGGTGTGCTACCACAAGCTTATTTCCATGATCTCAGGGAGGTAAGAGGAGGGAAAGCACAGAAGCCTCATGAAACCTGGCACAGTGTCACTCACACTGCGTTCTATGAGCCAAAGCCAGTCACAGGAGCATCTCCTATCTCAAGATGTGGAAGTACACTCTACCACAGGCAAATCTCCATGAGTTTGATACCATCCTAGTCCACATAGTAAGTTCTAGGATAGCCAGGGATGTGTAGAGAGACCATGCCCCCCCCAATAAAAACAATAAAAACAAATAAAAAAGAATAAGAAAAGAATTACTTAGGCAGTATGGTACTTCAGACACTGCATGTAAGTTTCAGCTGTCTCTCTCTCTCTCTCTCTCTCTCTCTCTCTCTCTCTCTCTCTGTGTGTGTGTGTGTGTGTGTGTGTGTGTATGGACATGTGCATTCATGGTATACTGGTATGTGTCCAGGTACACATGTCAGTGTGGATGCATGAGCACATATGTGTTCATGAATCTGGAGGCTACAGGACAACCTCTGACCTCCTTCCACAAGCACTGCTTATGTCATTTGTTTGCTTTGCAATGCAGCATCTCTCTTTGACCTGGAACTCACTGTGTAGGTTGGACTGGCAATTTATAGAGTCCCAAGCGT
The DNA here is from genome assembly GCA_021653895.1 of Mastomys natalensis. Classification (NCBI taxonomy): domain Eukaryota; kingdom Metazoa; phylum Chordata; class Mammalia; order Rodentia; family Muridae; genus Mastomys; species Mastomys natalensis. Next base: position 605,395 of record JAJTUV010001110.1, read on the forward strand.
CTACCTATCTCCAGCCCCAGTGTGTATCATCAACTGTGACTGGCAATTTTGTATGGGTTCTGGGGATCAGATTAAATTACTTGTGAATGCAAGGCAAGCATGTTACTGAGTGAGCTATCTCCCCAGCCTGTGTTCTCTCTTTAAATAAAACAATGATTTCTTCAGCTATTCAGCTTGTCATGATTTCCTACAATGAGAGTGAATTTCAGATGTACTTTGTCATTTCAGTTGTTATTCCTTAGAAATATATATTTGTTGAGGTTGGTCTTGTGCACTGTGTATTCAGATGCTGAGTGCTGGGCCCCAAGATCAGGAAGCAATCTGGACATGGGCATTGTATTGAATAAAGTGCTATTAAGAATGCTCTCTAATATTCTCTAATATTCTAATAAAAAGCTAGAAGCTTTGACTGAGCAATGGGAAGAAGAAGATAGAACTTCAGATCAAATAGGGGAGCTCAGGTAGAGACCATGAGGAGAAGAGACAAAGGAAAAGGAGGAAGGTCACCATGAAGCAGAATGGCCAAGAGACACCCTATGAACACCCATGGAACAGAGCAAGACTCAATTGGCAAGTAATGGGGCATTTATCTTGTTATTAATAGACTAGTTGGATTAGAATAGCTCAGAATCTGTCCAGTTTAGATTTGCAGATGGTTAACAAAAATACTAGGTTTCTTAGTCTTTTATTTGGGAGCTCTATGGGCTACAGTGGACATAGAAATGCCCTGTAGATATCTGAGAGCAGAAGGAGGTATAGTAATATCCCTATAAATTACTTCAATATATATTTTGTAATAAATATATTGAATATACTTATACATATCTACATATATATGCACAGTAAAATGTAACATATATTATATATTCATATAATACATATTATATAAGGCAAATTATTTTATACAATGCATATTATTTTATATAATATATAATATATATATATTATACTTTGATGCATATGCCATGGTTTCTGTATGGAGGTTATAGGACAATTAGAAACAATCAGGTTTCTCTGTTAATTACTTGGGTTCCACTAAGAGAATTAGATCATCTGGCTTGGTAACAAGTGTCTTTCTCCACTGAGCTGTCTTATTGGTTGTATTAATGGTTCTTTTAATATAATAATGGAAAATAAAACATTTGTAACACCTATTGTAAATTTTTAATCTAAAACTTAGGAGATGGCATCCCAAGCAAAATGAGAAAGCATTCTAATTTAAGCAAAATTGTATGTTTTTTTCTAAGGACATTGTTTTTGCTACTTTTCTTGTTTCTGTGATAAAAATGCTTGACAAAATCAACCAGAAGGAAGGAAGGAAGGAAGGAAGAAAGGAAGGAAGGAAGGAAGGAAGGAAGGAAGGAAGGAAGGAAGGAAGAGTTTTGTTTGGCTCAAAGTCTGAAGGTACCATCTATTGTGACAGTAGAGTCATGGCAGCAGGAGCCTGATGTAGCTGGCCACTCTCTAGCCACAGTCTAGAAGCAGAAAGCAAAAATACTGATGCTTAACCCACTTCCTCCTCAGTCTTGGAGCCCAGCACATGAACTGGTGCCAACCACATTTTGAGTGTTTTAGAGTGTCTTAATTAATCCAATCTAGAAAGTCCCTTACTACTAGCTTAGAGGCTTGTCTCTCTAGGTCATTCTAAATCTTGTTGAGCAAGACTCATTTGGCAAGTAATGGGGCATTTATCTTGTTATTAATAGACTAGTTGGGTTAGAATAGCTCAGAATCTGTCCAGTTTAGGCTTGCAGATGGTTAACAAAAATACTAGGTTTCTTAGTCTTTTATTTGGGAATAAATATATTAAATATATAACTTTTAAGCTACATACTCTGTCTCTTGTCTCTGTGGGTTTATGTCAAATCATGATGCAAAATGCATCCAGTCTAACTTTAAGAGTCCCTAAAGTCTCCAACACTTCCAACATTTTGTAAAAGTCCAAAATCTAGTCTCTTATGATACTCAAGGCAATCTTTCAGTGCAGTGGCATAATTAAATATTGACATTCCTAAGGAAAACAAAAATGGAACCATGGCAAAGAATGGTCAGATCAAAGCAAGTTCTCAATTCAGCAGGGCAAATACTACCTGGGGCTTGTGATAGAATAACCTGGACTTCCAAAAGCCCTACCCCACCATACCTCTGAGGCCTGGAGCTCACCTGACCTCTTTCTATGCCTTTGGTTCCTGTAGTTGATGTCCCAAGGTTCTGACATCTTAGGATCTTCATGGTAAATTAGGCTTCACCTTCCTTGATGCAATGGCCTGCCAAGGTCTCTATAGGGACTCCAGTACTTCCAGGCACTGCCTCAGCAGCTCTCTGGAAAGGACACTGCATCAAGTGCCCTTCTCATGGTCTAACATTTGTTAAGGATTAAAGCTATTTCTCTCCACCCATCTTGTCTACAATTTAAAGCTTTTATATATTTCTTTTAAAAGGGACTCTAGCCAGCTTGAGCATGACAAACATATTTCTGACAGGCCTTGCCCTTTTCCCCATTCCCTCTGCCTTGCTAAACAATTACATTACATTCTGAAAGCTAGCCACCAGGATCTATTCTTTTATTTGGCTACTTCCTCCTCCTGAGACTGAATATCGAGGTCTAGCTATCAAAGTGTTAGTCCCCTTTGACTCATCAATTAAAATTAAACACCTCATCATAACATAGATCATCCTAAATCTCCTTAAAATGACGTATTAACCATTATAGGTGTGAAGAATATTCTTTCCTATATCACGCGAAAAACAAAGTTATCTATGTCTGCAGAATAAAGTTATCTCTATAAAATAAACCTTAAAAAGATAGGGTAGAAAATACTCATCATTTCACCCATGCAAGTGCTGAGGAGAAAGTAGTATCCAAGAGGAAGGAGGCTTTCAGGAGATAGACAATCAACCGGGGGAACTTAATCATGGTCCTCTAGCTTGAGAGCGAGAAAGAGATACACTTACGGTGTTTATAAGCCTCTTTGTCTGAAGTAATGTTTGCATAGATGTCTGGACAGATTATTAACACCAGCCAGCTACATGACCACACCTAAAAGCCACCTGCTTGTTACAAGATGAAATATCTTTCAGACAAGCTAGTTAGTCATCAGCTACTGCAATTCCTTTCTCGCTCAAGAACAATGAGGAAATGTTAGCATTTGCTTTTCCATTAAGCAAACAAACAAAAAAGGTGACTGAGTCCTAAATCATACTTTTTATATGAAGTCTCTCCAAACAGTGACTAAATAAAAGCAAAATTAGTAAAGATGCTACGAACTGATATATGTTTTAAGGTCTATGTACTTTCTGTTTTAAGGTCTATGTACTTTCAAAAGTTACTGTTACCATAGCCTAGACCACAAACTCAAATGGCAAATTTTTGAGCCAAGAACTGGCTGTTGAAAGTCAAGATGTCTCAACAAACAGTAATCATGATCACAGACAGTATTAGATGTAGGTGAGTTCTTCTTGATAAAGTCACTTCTATTGCTAAACCATATCCTCCAAGCTTTAGGAGGCTATATAATAAGTTTGTCAAATAATAATAAAAATCAAAGACAATAAAGTACATATTTAAAATTATAACATGGTCATGCACTCCCAGAATAACACAAGAGTTAAAAATTCAAAACAAAGCCAAAAGCTCACCATTCTCAAACAAGATATAGGCAGTACATAAGCTTCAAGAGCAGGTGGGAAGGCTCTGGGATTCTCCTCAGAAAGTCCTCACCTGTGCCTACGGCATGGTGTGGTTTTCTCTAGCAACTTCATATCTGAGATATTTTTTAGTAAGGCCTTTGAGTTGTCTTGAGTTGTTTAGGGGCAGGTTGTTGTGGGGGGAGGGAGTTTCAGGGTGAGAAATATCGATCCTAGTGTTTATTGTTTCATATATGGGTACCCAGTTTTCCCGGACCATTTAGCGAAGAAGCTACCTTTCCTCCAGTGTGTATTTGACACCTTTGTGATTGGATGACTGTATTATGTTCTGTAATTCTGAGCCCTATTCTTTTCTATTGTCTCCTTTCCTATCTTACCCAATATTACTCAATCCTATTTTATTCTCAGTACAATACAGTTTCTGTTGCTATGATTTAATATCACTTGCAATCAGGTATTATACCTCCAACAGCACTCTTTATGCTTATCATTGATTTGGCTGTTTATGCATCTTTTGTGCTTTTATGTAAATTTTCAAAAATCTTTTTCCAATAGTATGAAGAATGGTGTTAGAATTTCGGTGGGAACTGTGTGTAAACTCTGTTATACACTAGATAATACCGATAATATAACCTATGTAATACAGCTATTTGAATATAAGAAATACAATAGGGTGATACTCTGGGGAGATTATATTATGCTGCACAAATATTTATTTTTATTTTGAGATAGGCCTCCCTGTGTAGCTCTGTCTAGACTTGAAATTTGAGGCAATTCTCCTGCCATAGCTTCCCAGCAGCTATCATTACAAGTGTGCATCATAATACCTGGTCATGATGAGAGAAAAATGTCAAAATCAGATCGAGGGGAACTTAGAAACAAGGAGATATGATCAAATCACATGAAGATTTTTGAAATTGAAAATTGTGTAGCTGTCAGGACTATTTAAAACAATAAAAATAGAACAAATGCTATTATAAATATTTTGAATTAAAAAAGAGTGATCAAATTCCAGACTTTGAATTTTAATTTTTTTCTTTGCATTCTTTTTTATTTTGTATTGAGATTTTTAAAAATAAGAGTTGTTTTTACTTTCAAAGCAAGGCCATAATTTTTTCAGAAGCCTTAATGTCAATTTCTGTTTTAACTTATAATGCAAACATAAAGGGTATACACAAATATGAGTTACAGTAGTCTCTATCAGCACTTGTCTAGGCCTATTAAGCAAAGCTATCTTTTCCTGGTCAAAAGAATAGTATTTACCTCTGTCTTTCTTGGGAGATATAACACACAATTATTTCTTCCTTAAGAATTAATTCATCTGGATCAGGTGAATCAAGCACTTGGCTTAGAGACTGCCCCTCAAAAGGGCAGATACACTAAAGTCTTGCTAAAGGATGAATTGTCCCCTTAATGAAAAATCACACGTTCTCCTAATCCCTGCTACAGAAGATCCTGTTAGATCTGTCTGTTCACTGTTCAGATTCTGACTCAAAAGGACTAACTTTCCTTTGTCTTCTCTTTCTTTACTTTGCCAAAGTACAAGTATGCTCCTCTGGCACTTTGGCTTCTTGATCTTATCTGAAACTACTCCTTTTGCCCTGTGGTGTTCCTTAAACTCTGAGCTAAATCAAGAGTCAAGCCTCATTTCTTTCTTGTCCTCTTCCTCCTCCAGACAGTTACTGAGATCTACAGCTTGCTCGCTCAGGAGGGGTTCTTTTAAATTCTATAAAATTGTTCTCAAGCTTCCTTGTAAATCTATTCTTAATTTTTTTAATTAAGGAAACCAAGAAGCCTGAGAGGAAATCCTGGTTTCCTCAATAACAAGGGGATTCTCTAGGTGAGATTCCTAAAAGCTTCTGGTAGCATATGTCTGTTTGGCAGATTTATTACATACACATGTGTATACACGCATGTGTGGGTGTCCACATTTGTGTGTTTGTATAGAGGCCATTTCCTGGCACAGAAGGAATTTGGGAGCAGCCAAATAAAACTAGTGGATACACTATGTTCTATTTCATATATTTCATGGTTGCTGACATAGGCTTTTATACGCATGCTTGTTCTTTGCATAGGCAGACACTAAAATTATCTATAAGACCATCACAGTGTTCAGTGTTTTAAAATGTTGTACTGTAGATTTTTTTCTTATCTAATTTTCTATACATTTCAAGCTAATATGACTATTTTGGGATGGAAGAAGTTTAATAAGCAAATCAACTTACATTGCTGAACAAATGGAGATAAATATTGATGGTTCTTAAGAAATGTTCTGTCTTATTTTCTTTGCACATGAAAATTTGCTGAAGAGTTAGGTAATTTACCTGGTTCCCTAGTTTCCTAAAAGAATGCTTTTGTATAGGGTGAAGCAAAGAATCACACAACAAACAAATCATTATAACTTTGCACAGAAACCTTCCACTTTGCTTTAATTCTTGTTCTTAAAAAACGTAACAAGAAATGCTTTAGCTGATGTGAATAGACTGGGTGATTTTTCCCACTGTGCAATGCCAAAATTTTTATGAAATCTCCTCAGGCCAATCAATTTGTTCTTTTCACTTCATTGTGCCCTCGTTTGCAGTATTATTTACTAACTAGATTACAGTCTACTGCTCCTTCCAACAGTTCCTCAGCCCCACTCCCTTGCTCGCTTGCTTTCTTTCTTTCTTTTATATGCGAGTTGCTTTTCCTCCAGCATGCTAGTGACTCAATCATTCAGATTTCAGTGTGGAGAAAATAGCTACGTAGCAATCTGAAAACCACAGGCCAGTGTCAAAGGTGTTTCTTAATCTGTTTCACAAATGATTATAACAACCGGGAAGTGAGTCAAGGGCAAGAAATCGCCTTTCCAGGAAGGAATTTATTGTCCACTCGGGTCAAAGAAAAATCCAGCTCGTGGGAATGATTATATATTTTTTTATCTTAAATCTAAAAGACTAAAAGAAACACAAAAGAGAATGTTTAGCATTGTTCTGTGAATATTTCAGTGTAGCCTTGTTAGGGAACTTGGATTTGCCTTGGACTAGAGTCAGAAGAAGACAGAAAAATGTTGATATGGAAAAACACCTAGCTTGATTTAATTTATAATTTTTCTCTTGAGTATTATTTTTATTTTATTTTGATTTTGCTGTTGTTTTATTTAGATGATATTGTACGAAGTTAGATAGTCCTACCTGACGAAGCTTTACTTTCCTTGGGAATAGAAGAAATAATACTAAAATTCATCATACAAGTATGGGAATAAATATTTTATTCCAATGATACCACTTTTATGGATAATATATATTCTTAAAATGTGACATGTATTTAAATATAAGTATGCCTAAATAGTAACTGCTTTCTAATATTAAAGATTTGATCTCTTTTGAATATTGTTTTTTCCAAAATCAGAATGGAATTTGTGTGTTGTTCACATCTGCATTGACCCACTGTCTCTGTCAGTCACTATTGATTTTGCAATCCAGCCCATGTGCCTCACAAAGCCTCCTTGAGTCTACACAGTCTATATACTTGCTGCTTTCTGCCCTAAGGCTTCTCCAATATAGGAATGTGTGGGTATGAGTGGGAATTCACATGGCACTCATTCATGGTGTGAATATTTTCAGACAATAGAGAATGTACTCTAAGGTGGCAATATGTTGCCTTTCTTCCTGCAAGAGAAAACACCAGGGACTTATTTACTAATGCCCCCGACAAAGATTAGCCTAACCAGCACTTGTCACTTGCAAAATGTCACCTTCTCTCCTCCACTTTTCTTTACTATCAGTTTAGCTCTCTGGAATCATTTTCTAATCAAATTATCCACAAATAAGCTTTTGTTTCCCTGTATTCAGGGAAACTCCAGTTTAAATGAATACTTCAGGGTTAACTCCAGAAACCACTAGACACATTATGAACCAGGCCATAATGACCAGTTACTGATGGTTAGTGAAGAAGACAAGCTTAGTCCTGTGGGGGGAAAAGAGTAAAATAATTCAATCCCTGGCAATGGGCAAAGAGACATCTTCTTGGTGTTGTTGTTCTTATATCAGTCAGGGCCAGAGCAGATGGCAGTCCTTTGTTCATCCTAGCTTGATGCCTGGCATAGTGGCCAACACTGTTTTATGCCTAGGACTCATAAAAATCAAATCAAATCCAGGCAGCATAGCATGGAAGAAGGAAGACAGACAGAGACACAAACTACCATGCCACCCTGCCCTCCAGTGCAAGCCACAGGTGGGCCACAGATACCTGTTTGCCAACATGCCATGCAGCGTGGGTGGAGGATGTCACCCAGGGCCTGCCAACCATGGGACCAGCCTGCAGCTGGAGCCATCACAATGTTTGAGCACGTGGTGATCAGATGAGTGAAAAGAGAAGTGTAGCAACTTGAGCATTATGAAGAGAGATGGAACTGGAGACTCAAGCATGGAGAGGAGAAGCCTGCTGTGAGGGGTCAGCCCTGCTCCCTGTGGCCATGGTGGGGTCCTGGCCCAGGCTGCTGCTCTGAGTTCATGGCTATGTAGTGGCAGAGCTCAATGTGAATTCGGTGGCTCCTATTACTACTAGAGAACATGGGGATGTCCCTGATACCACTTGGATGTCTAGGGCTGCAAAACTGACCTCGACTCCCACTGGATTCAGTACTCTGGAGAGATGGCCCTATCTCACACTGTTGGCAGAACTTGGGAGAGCAAGCTTTATGCTTCTCTCAGGCAGCACAATGAAGCTGGCCCTGATGGTGAGAATATGGGTGAGCCTTACCTGAGGGCACATGTATGGAAGAGCTGACCCTGCCACTCGCCTGCCATAAGGTGGCCTGGGTGTAGAGGTGATGTCCTTGAGCCCTGCTCCTCACCACCTCCGGGATTCAGGAAAGCTGCCTACAGGGTCATGCACTCTGGTGAGCTATCCCTGCCCGTCACCAGCTGCATCATTTGGGAGAGCAGGCCCTGAACCTCACCTGGACAGCACAGTAGACACAACCATGGTAGAAGTGGTGCAGGTGGGCCATCCTGAAGGGCAAAAACATGGGAGAGTTGGCCCCATCACTAATCAGCTGTGAGGTGGCGTGGGTGCAATGGTGATGTCCTGCCCCACCCACTTCTCACAACCTGTGGAAGTCAGGAGAGCTGGCCCTGGGGTCTGGAGAGCAGGTGAGCTGTTCCCCAGCATGAAGTTGACCCCACCTACCACCAAGGTCAGCTCTACTGTACTGTTCAGGCAATATAAAGGACTTGCTCTTCCAAGTGCTGCAGCTGGTGAGGGGCAGGGCTAGCTTTCCAGACCTCATGACCCCGTGGACAGCTTTTCTGAATGGCATAGTGGCAAGGGGCACCATCACCTCTATGCCTGTACCACAGGACGGCACACAAGTGGTCAGCTCTCCCACACTCATGCTTTTTAGGGCAAGCTCACTCACACCCTTGCCATCAAGGGCCAGCTTGTGTCGCCTGATCAAGTGCTATAACAATTGAAAGTGAAGGCCCGAATTAAATTCTAGAGTGTCAAAAAAAACAGAAAGTGAAGGCCCTGTGCGCCTTCTGGTCAGCACAGTAGTGCTAGCCTCTCAAGAGATGGGTGAGCCAGGTCTAAGAATAAAAGTGAGAGAAAGCTGGCTATGTTATTCATTTGCCATGAGCTGGTGTGGGGATGGGTATGCCCTCCTGCCCTTCGCCCCTCACCACCTGCAGCACTTGGGAGAGCTGGCCCTGGGGTCCTGAAAGCAGGAGAAAAAGCCCTCTTTCTTCCCTGGCTGTAGTACTCAGGAGAGTGAGTCCTGAACTTCACCTGGACAACACAATGGAGCTGGCCCTGACAGCTAAGACAAGACTTAGCCAGCTCCAGGGGTGTCAGAACAGGAGAGCTAGCCCAGCCCATCACAGGCTGCAGTATTTGTGAGAGTGGGCCTTGACTTGAATGAGCAGCAGAGTGGAGCTGGCTTTGGAGGTGTGGGTGCAGATGAGTTGGTCCCAAGGGCACGAGAGCAGGAGAGCTGACTCTGCCTCCTGAAACTGGACGCTGGCCACCATGATTTCCCAGCACTATAAGTGTCTGTTACAGAGTCTGGTTTCTCAGAAATTCTCACCTCCCAACCTTCTATCTTAAACCTCTCTGGACTCCAACCTCCACTTCCTTTCCCCAAGCTTCCCTTTTTTTTTCTATTAAACCAAGTCATGTTGGCTGCAAGCTCTCTTGGTTCTCTTTGTCCACTTAGTTGCCTTAGCCACTTGGTTCTTCTCCCTCTCCTCATCCCCTCTCTTATCCCCTTTTTCTCTCCTTCTCTTGCCTCCACCCCACTCTTCTCACAGCCTGGTCTGTTCTGCTAGCTATGTTCAGTCTGGCTTCTTCTAGATGCATTGGTCTGTTCTTTCCCTCATATCTACAATAAAAGCCTTATCCTCACCCAGCCTTTGAAGTGGTCATGACCTCATTTTCACTCAGTGAGCTGTGTTAAGAACTGTCCATTGCACAAACATGCTTCTCTGATGATGATGGAGAGCTATACTGATCTATGTGTATAGGAATACATATTTAGAAGGCAGTTCAAAGCTGTTTAGCTAGAAAAACAGTAGTAGGTTCATCTCAGAACAATGAGTTCCTCAGCTAATAGTTGGGGGTCAGATATTAAAAAACAGGCATGCGTTTCCTTCTGTGGCAGAGAGCTTACATTGAATCAGACAATAGTTGGTTAACTCCATGCCTCTATTGCACCCAGGGTGTGGTGATTTGAATAGGATTGGCTCCCATAGGCTCATGTATTTGAATGATTGACCCACAGGGAATGGCACTATTAAGAGGTGTGGCCTTCTACAAGTAGGTGTGGCCTTGTTGGAGGAAGTGTGTCATTGTAGGGGTGGGCTTGAGATCTATGCCTAAGCTCTACCCTGTGTGGAATCAGAGCCTTCTCTTGGCTGCAAACTGAAGACAGAAAATCCCTTTTGCTGCATGTGGATCAAGATGTAGAACTCTCAGCTCCTCCAGCATCATGTCTGCCTGCATGCTGCCACGATTTCTGCCATGATGAGATTGAACCAAACCTCTAAACCTATAAGCCAGCCCCAATTAAATGTTTTCCTTTAAGAATTGCCTTGGTCATATTGTCCCTTCACAGCAGTGAAGCCCTAACTAAGACACAGGAGCATACATTGGTTAGCTGGTTGTTATTGTAATTTGCAAGATAGTGAGCTAGCTAAGACGGTTCGTGACTTTCTCCCATAGATGCCTTTGCAGCATCTTCTGGTACCATGAAAGCTAGCTACGTGGGAAGAAGCTTCCGAGTTTGTACCAGCTTGATTTCTCTAAGTCCCCTAACTAAAGTATGTGATGTCTTCAATAGAGCTTTACCATCAAGTTCTGAAGACCAACCAAGAGCAATGGAATACCTTGCATTGTTTGGGTTTGGGAGATTCCCCAGGGGTCCTCAGCAAAGAATTTGAGAAGAGGCATTCCACCTCTGGTTTTGGCTTTTTTGGGGGGTGTGGGGGAGGGCTAACAACCTACAACTTGAAAGAGGAGCACTGTGTATTAACTCATAAATATGAATTTCAATGTACTCAAAATTTGGAAATATAATAATAGAGAGTGTGGCATATTCTTTCTCAGACACAATGGGGCATCTCACTAACAAGCCTGTCCTGAGAGATGAATTACTCCCTTCCAGAATACACTTGGGCTTGACCTCATGATTTTTCTAGGTAATGGAAAATCCAGAAGCCCTAAAATACTAAAGGCAACATTTCTCTCCTGTTGAGCCCAGTGCTTACATCTTATATAGACAACTACTTCTGTGCTTTCAAGTATTCATATAACTGGTTCCTGATATATTTTCTGATTCATGTTTGAGACTTTTCTGGTCATATAAATAAAGAGTTAGGCCAGGTAGGCTGTTTATGTCTTTATTTGCAATACCAGGGGCACAAAGACAGGAGTATCACTGTGAGTTCAAGACCACTTTGGTCTATATAGAGTTCTGGGCTAACCATTGCTGCACAGGGCAACTCTGTCAAGAAAGGAGCAGCATCTTATCTGTAGCTTATGCATTCATTCTGTATGTGTGTAAAAGATTTATCTTCATTTCTTAGATTTCAACAGAAACAGTTCATATTCTTATTTATCGACTTCAACAGCTTTGATAAAGGGCTAATAACTGAAAAAGCTCAGGTGAGCCGAGAAACTCTGGACATGAAATAACGTCTTTAGTAGGAAGTTAGCATGGGGGAGCTCCTGATAAGACATTCCAACTACTGACACTGCTATTTGTGACTTTGGGAGTGCAGGGAAACAGATCTGCAGATCGAGTCTTCCACTCCCAAATCTGCTGCTGCTCCCTCTGGTGCTTATTACACCACAAGCCTGCCACCAAAGCTTGCACACTTGGGAATGGTCTTCACTGCACATCATACAGCCTGATGCTGGAGAGTGCTTTTCTCTTCTTCTGCTTCCATATTGTGCCCACTAATCCTGATTGAACACAAGCCACGGATGAATGCACTTTACACAGAGTTTCTCCTGGTGTACATGACACCCCCTCCCCATTTTCTTTTCCTTCTTATAGTTCTTTGTGTGTTGCTAGGGAGCCAATTCAGGACCTGTATTAATACTGTATTAATCACAAGGAAGCAATCTGAGTTACACCCCAATCCTAGACACCAGCTTCTATGAGTAAACAGAACCACCCCTTCTATCTATCTATCTATCTATCTATCTATCTATCTATCTATCTATCTATCTATCTATCATCTATCTATCTATCTATCTATCTAATGGAAAGAGTGCTTTAGCTTCACAGCCAACACCAACCTCCCTTGTTCATTTAACAGTCAGATGACCCAGAAGGTCATCTGGCAGATGCTGTGGGTGTTTGTTACTTCAGCTGTTTAGGTGGTCTCAGTCTTTCTTTCTCTCTCATTGATATCCTTCTGAAGGAGTATACGGGCACCTGAAAGATCGGAATCCAACCAGCAGCCCGCCAAAAGGATTCAGAAAGCATTGGGAGCCACTTGTTTCTTGAAAGTGTAAAAATCTATGTGCTATGTGACAGGGTCACCAGCACTGGTGAGTTGTTACCAAGGCAGGAAACCCAAACGGGTGGTAGTAACACTGTCTTCTAAAGTCATTTTTTGGCGCTTTTGTCCCTGTGAAGCCAGCATACCATCTGGCAGGTAGGCACAGTGCCACTAAGCAGATGGGACCAAGTGGAGAAGGATCTGCCACCATGCGCTGCTTTCCACCCTGGTCTGCATGGGGTTTTCAGTAGAAAGCAGCCAGCCCTCTGAACCGCATGCTTTAGTTTCTCATGAAAGGAAATGCTATTCTTTTCCTTGAGGAAAAGACAGACAGATACATCCTTTCTGGAAACAGGCCCTCTTCCGGGAGCAGGCCCTGCCAGATCTTACACAGGCTATTCCCTAGTTTTCATAAACCGACGTTTTATTAATTCTCTTTAAAAACTGTTAACAACAGCCTAATATTTAGAATCTTAATTCAGTACACATAAAGAAGCTTTTGGATCTGATTTAAAAACAAAATAGTTTCACAATTTTTTCTCTTCTAGGTATCTTACTTGGACTGAGGGTGAAAAAAAATAGCAGTCATTTGTTGCTTGGAAAAAAATGTCAGTAGGCACTTTACTTCAGTGGTATATATTCTGATTCAAAGAAGCAAGTTTCATAATTCTTGCCCTCTAGAGATTTACTAGCTTGTTGGGGAAATAGAACATATGTGTAAATGACAGTAGTCTTCTCCCATTACAAAATATTAGAATCAACATTTCTTCTTCTATGATAATAACCATAATTGAAATAAAGCATTTTGAAAATACAGGAATATAGAAGGAAAATGATAACACAGGTTCATGAGCTAAACTAGAAGGTCACCATTTTTGGATAAACTAGGCTGCCAGCTAGTTCTTGAGATACACCTGTCTCTATCCACCAACACCTAGGTTATAGAAATGAGAAGTCATGCCCAGATTTTATGTGGGTACTGGGGATTTGAATGAAAGTCCTTATTCTGTACAGCAGTTCTGTGCCCACTAAGCTGTCCCTCATCTCCAGAAATTATTATTTTTTCTTTTTTAGAAAGTATGTGTATGTGTATTGCACATGAGTGAACCATAGAGGCCAGAAGAAGGCATTAGAACCCTGGAGCTGGAGTTACAACTCAGGCCTCCCCACATGGGTGCTAGCAACCAAACGCAATTTCACTGGAAGAGCATCAGACTCCCTTAACTGCTAAGAAGACATCTCTCCATTTCTTTATTATTACTTTCAACATATGTTAATGCAAATAAAGCTTTCATTAACATATTTGTAAATACAGTTGTCTCTGCTTTTGCAAGTTCTTTTTCAACACCAGACATTGCTTCTATTTTATTTCTTATTTCATCATTTAGTGGGATGCAACAAGAAGCCAGCAGGCAGGGTCCATCGATCTAAAAATACAGTGACACAGAACTACTCCAGGTCTGTCGAAGGTCTGAGGAAGCAGCGACACTGAAACCTGTCAGACTCCACATCAAATCTGATGGGTGGCCAGGATAACACAAGCGCTATGTTCAAACCTCTTCAATTGTAGAAACAAAACGATTATGAGAAAAAGAACTGTCTACGAACCATGTATGTTTAGGCTCTGCATGCATGGCCTTTCTCTAAGCATAAGTACAAAGGACCTGAGTGCTGGCAGGTCTGAGTTGCCCTGTGGTTGCTCTGTTCACCTCGAGTCCTGAGCTCAAAGCTCATTGGCTGATGGCAGCAAAGCTGAGGACCAGGAACCCCTTTCTCGGGCTGGTGGCAAGTGAACAAGTGTGGTCTGGAGCTAGGTGAGGGAAGCCAGGTTCTCCCATCCTCATCTGATGGCTTCTTGGAACAGCAAGTGTTGGTGGTGATGGGCAACAGATTAGGAGGAGGGGAAAAGAAAGCTCGGCTTGAAAAAGTGAAGACCTGAATTACACACCCAGGCTAATTTCAGAGGGAGGCAGGGTTAGATCTAAGCCTTGGCCAAGGGTCAGGGTGGAAAAGTGGGGAAGAAGAAAGAAAGCAGAGGTGCAGCCGAAGCCCCCTCACGGACAGCAGTAGTCTAGTGGCTGCTACCTGAATCCTTCCCCATCTATTCTAAGTGCCCCCATGCAGCTAGGGTAGGAGCACAGGGTTGGCAAAGACAAACCCGGCCGTGTGTCAGCAGCAGGTGATTGTGTGTCATGCATTCGCAGTTGCATTTCCTGTGCTCACAGCTCCCAAAGGAAACCAATTTCAACCTATCTTCTTGATCCCAGAAGTTCAACTAGGCAGACAGCCGTTCCATTTGACAGACAATGTTGCGCAATACCAAGGAAGATGTTACAGAGCACAATTTAGGTATTTCAAAAGACCAGTATTGGAACAGTGTCTCAGGATGAAGTCTAAGTGAGGATTCCTCTTCAGTATATTGAAGTCTACAGATATGTGGAGAAAATTCACTACTGTGGAAAATCAAGAGTTGGGTTGGATCGGACAGGGAAGGTAACTGGACTAATTGGACTAACTGTCCTGGCGGCTGCAATAGATCCTCTTTTGACATTATCAAGCTCCCAAGCTCCTGCAGGACGATTTTGATGCTGTAGGAATTCTTCCACTTCGCCAGCACTGCAGTGGCTCTAGATCCACCACTCCATTTAAAGTCTTCATGCTGCTCATATTTACTTTTGTTACAAATTTTACAGATGGAGTGCTTCTGGGTACCTAGGCTCATGTTCTACTTTAAGGCTGTGTATTAGGTTTTTATAAATTGTTCTCGGAGGCCTAATTATCATCCCTGACCGTCTTGTGTCATGTCTCTGGCCTCCTCTAGACATCAGCTAACTGCGCCATTGCCTATGCCTTTCTGGTCTTCTTCTAGCTCATCCAAAAGTCAGAAATTTCCAGGGACTTTTGCTCCTAGGCCTCTGGTGGCTACCATCTTGCATCACTGTCTTATAATTTTCTTAGAAAATATTCTTAGAGGCATAGTTTCAGTATTAAAGTGAGTAAACAATATTGTTAATTATTGGAATAGGGGATAGAGTGTTTCAGTAGTCAAGGGTACTGGCTGTTCTTTCAGATCTGGTCCCAACTCCAGCATCCACATGGTGACTCACAGCTATCTGTAATTCCAGTTTCAGGGAATCCAGCATCCTATTCTGGCCACCGCAGACACAAGGCACTCACATAGTATACAGATACACACACATGCAGGCAACACATCTATATTAACAAATTAATTTTTTTAAAAAAGAATCTTGATACATGATAAAATATCTTCTTACATACTTATTAAGTGTATAATTTATTTAACATATTTTGTGAGACATTTACATTCCGAAATTGTCTCTTAACATTCACAACTTCCATGATAGATCAGACATTTTAAACTAATTTAATTGACAATGAAACCAAGAAAGCCAGTAGTGATTAAAATTCAAAGATCATGTCTTGCCTTAGACTTTTCCTTCAGATTTTCTTACATTCACTCCTTTCCCCTGATTCCTTTAGATTAGATATATTTAAAGGAAGACAATACCTACTTTTTCATCTATTTTTAAAAATTCAGTAGTATAGCTTACTTGTAGATAAACAATTTACTTCCACTTGGTTCTGGTGCTGTCTTTTATCTCTATGTGAAACCATAATCTTCTATCTCCTAAGCTAACCTTCTTTACAACTTTCTATAGACCAAGCCTATGTCTAATGTTATGTAATCTTGTTAGAAGAAAGAAAATTACCATTAGTTGTAGTGATTTGCATAATAAATTACCACTGGTTGTAGTAATTTGCATACTGGCTAGCAAGCTTCCTGGACAAGGGTTGTTATAAAATTGCTCCCATAAATTATGTTATTTTAACCTGGTGGCTTTGAAGCATAAATCCCTTAAGAGGTTGGGAAATAGACAACAATGAAAACTCTTGTGTATTACAACTCAAGTCTGAGTTTTATTGTTTTGTATCTTAAAAAAGATGCATTTGATTCACTGGTATCATTATTTGTGAAGTTTCTCTGTGTGTTGTGTGTGTGACTCATTTTCTCTCTTAGTTATAAGATTTTGATGTTAGAGTCAAGTCTCACTCACTACAGTTCCCAAACTGAAGACTCACTACAAATATTCCTGAAACCAGTTAGGTTACTTACATTTGATACCATTTCTTTTATTGTTGTTTTTGTCTATAGTCCTAAAACATCACCAAGCTACAAAAATATTCAAACAGCTTTTATACAGAAGTATTACAGATGAGATGTTTATAATAACTTACCTTTGTTCTTACTAGATGAGATTTATACTATTCTTGGTATTTAGTTAATGCTCAGAAGGGCAGCCCTCACAGCTTTGCCCTGCTTTCGCTTGGAGTCATTTAGGGTGTATATATTATTTATTTCAGAGATTAACTTGTTGAAAAATACAACTGGTGATTTAAAAAAATTTTTTTTCAGTAGCACCAAAACCTCATCATGCTACCCAATAATTATGGAGGAAAATATACGTTTGATGTTTTGTTTTAATTATAAGAACCATATAAACTGAAAATCTGTAAATGATCATTAATAGACTATAAGATCACGGGGGAATGGAATAAAATATAGGACATGGCTTATTTCTCCAGTGGGGTGAGTTTATACTGGTTATTACTCTCCTGTGGCAGCAACAGCTACCAGCTTTCATTTTTTAATCACCCTGACAGAACAGCTCCCTGAGGCTCCACTCCTGAAATGTATCAAAAAATACACTTTTGCTAGTAGGAAAGAAGACGTTTGCTCACATGCTTGTATTTGCAAGAACAGTCTTAGAATTAATGAGGACATGCACTGTGTTGAACAGCAGTATCACCTTCCTTCTCAGCGGTATGATGTCACTGACGATGACCCTTTTCAAACGAACTGAGACACAGCCTGCTTGAACAGTAGTCCATCTTCTATTACAAGATTGTTAGATTTCCCTTCTCAAGGACCTGTTCATATTCTTGTAAGGATTGGCTTCCTCCCCCTTATAAAGACTATTGCTATTCTTTTACAATAAACTTTGGTGAAAACTTTGAACAGTTTCCTTGAGTGTTAGTTTTCACATCCCAAGGAAGCTTTTGTGCAAGATTGAGCAGTAGTGTGTCCAAGGATTTACAAGGTTCATGATGGAAAACAGGCATGCCAACAAAGAAACATATATACGTCCTAAGTACTAAATGAAAAATAATTAAAATTAATTTTATAGTTGAAAGTAAATAAATATAACCTATTTGTTCCAGAGAAAATTAAAGAGCCATGATTCACAACATGAATAAATATCAAAAGTGAATACTTCATAGAAAACACGCCGTATTCACATGATGTGAACCCACTTGTATGGATCTGAAAAATAGTAACATTGAATGAGTGCAAAAATTACAAATAAAAGGTATGAAAGATTAACTGAAAAATCAGGTTATTTCTGGATCATAATACTACCATAATAGTCAATGTTTTTAAACTCTTTGTGTGTGGGGGGCATGCATAAGTTTATACAGGTGTGTGTGTGTGTGTGTGTGTGCACGTGCGTGTGTGCACATGTGCATGCACATACTCAGGATGAAGTGTGTTCTGCTACTGGGTTATATGCACGTCAAAACATCTTAAGATTGTTGATTAAAATAAACGACAACAACAAAATAGTGTCTTCTTAAATAATTTAAAATAATGTATAATATAATAGTGTGTAAATAATGAAATGTTCTCCTATGAGCTAGACTTAGAAGTCAGGTACAATTTGTTGTGGCTACTGACTAGAAGAGCTCTGGGCTTTTCTGATATCAAATTTCACATACATTTGATTTTACTGAATTATATGATTAAATATAGATTATGGAGATAGAGATAAATATACTTTTTTTTTGAGACAGGCTTTCACTATATAGCTTTGGCTGTTCCTGGATCTTATAATGTAAACCAGACTGTTCTCAAATTCTCAGAAATTTGCCTGCTTCTGCCTGCCAAGTGTTAGGACTAAAGACATGTGCCACCACACCCAGCAATATTCTGATATTTAATTTAAGAATAAATCATGACTTTTGCTGTATGACAGGATTACTGTTAGGTTCAGGTAAGGTCTTTACTCTAATAGGAACTTGTATTGTGCAAATGTAGAGTTAATATTTTTGTTATATTTTGTATTGATATAAGAAACGCTAAAATTATTCATATTAATAAGATGCCACATGACGTTCAGATGCATGAATGCATGATACAATATCTAACATGAGGTTAAATATATTTATATTCTCAAACATTATTACTTTCTTATTATTAATTGATCAGTTTTCCTTGACTCCTTATGTTGATTCTGCAAATATGGATTTATTGGGCATCCATCTGTAGTATGTTGGAATAAGGATGTATTTGAAGCTTTTAGATATGCAATTGAATCTATAACTAACTTTTCATGGTTCGGTTGCAAGTGAAATTTTGCCTGTTGTATAAGAAGAAATGACTGCCTACCATGTGACTTTTGATTATAATGCTTCTGGCAAAGCAGATACCCTAGTCTTATAATTGATCAATGTATTAGTGGATAATTTTCTGAGATCAATTTTGTGAAAGCCACTCTGCTGAAGAATCAATCTTTAAATTGGAAAACACATTAAACAAGGCAAATATCCTAATCTGTTAATTTGTTTCAGAAAGTGTTAGTGTTTTCCTCAGATGATTAAACGCAGCAGTATTATAGTAAAACTATTCAGTTTATTGAAAATTGAGCAAAACACTGAGTACTTTGTCATTGAAAATTACCCAACACTGAGTACTTTAATCTGCTTTTGAATTATGGCCTATTCTTATTTATTTCTTTTCAGTGATACATAAAATGGTACAAATTTTGGGATACTATGCAATATTTGGATGCATGAGTACATTGTATAAAATCAAATCTGAGTAAACATATTTATCTTTTGAATAATTATTTTTTATCATAACAAATACATCTCATAACATATGTATATATGTACACTTAAAATGTGAACAACACATTTATTTGGTATAGTCAATAGAAATAGTATTTTAAATATTTTTGAAACTGAAGTGGTAGGTAAATCTGACAAGTTGGTTACTTACTAAGTAACCAACCTTTGAAGACTGACGTTTTGATTGGTTAGCCTGCTTCTTTTGGCAGGACCAGACAGGTCCCACTATGCTTTATAGCAAGATAGAGTTCCAGAAAGTCAGTGTGGGAAGAGAAAAGTTTCAGACAAAGGGCTTTGGAACTTTTAACTTACAGTACCAACTCACGATAGACTGAACTCACACTAACCAGAGATTTTAGCTAGGATCAGCTTCATGAATGTAAGGTAATACACAGCCACACAAACTCAAGGTAAAGAATCATGTCCTTCCTTTGATGGCGGTCACATATCCCTGACTCACCATTATGGGACACAGTAGACAATGTTTAGGTTGTAAAACATCTGAATTCTATACTCCAGACTACTGATTTGTTGATACTGTGTTCTTCATAGAGCTATACTTCAAAATCTGCAGATCTTGAGCTATTGTAAGTAATGCTTTGACTTGAGATAGTTTACGAATAGCATCTTATAGATATGATCTTTTCATATTTATATGAAAGTTGCTCATGTATTCACATCATATGAGTTTCTATATGAGTCTTGTTCATGTATTTTCTTTTTTTTTTTTTTTTTTTTTTTTTTTGGTTTTTCGAGACAGGGTTTCTCTGGTCCTGGCTGTCCTGGAACTCACTCTGTAGACCAGGCTGGCCTTGAACTCAGAAATCCGCCTGCCTCTGCCTCCCAAGTGCTGGGATTAAAGGCGTGCGCCACCACCGCCCGGCCCGTTCATGTATTTTCATATAGCTTGTTGAAAATGCCTTTGACCAGATCTCTGGCTATCATTCTTTCAGATCAGTGATCTCACACTAGAAAGGATGAAGGAAATACGCTGGTGAATTTATAGTGAATGAAATGTGAACACAAGAAGCCCCATGCCTGTAATCTCAACATTTTAGGGGCAAGAAGGACATGAGCTGGACAACTTAGGGAATCTTGTCTCAGAAAAGATGGAAAATTCAAGTCAGTTAGAAACCTAGATACAAACCAAAATGGTACAAAATAAGCAGTGAAATTGGAGTGATTCTCAGCGCCAGAAATCATTCATGTGCCCATGACAGTGTACACACATGTATGTAGAAATCACTCATGTGCCCATGGCAGTGTACACACATGTATGTAGAAATCATTCATGTGCCCATGGCAGTGTACACACATGTATGTAGAAATCACTCATGTGCCCATGGCAGTGTACACACATGTATGTAGAAATCACTCATGTGCCCATGGCAGTGTACACACATGTATGTGTGTCTACACATAGCTGTGATCATGGGAATGAACTTAAATATGGAGTGGCCAATGATGCCAGTTGGTAGTTTACAGGTGTGTGAGGTGGAGTAATATAGGTAATGATACTCTTTTTCACAATATTTTTTTTAGTAATAAACCATAAAACATAAAAAACATTTTAGGTTTTATTATGGCATTTTTCAAACAAATGTGTTTCAAACAAAATTGTGTTTTTGTTGCTTTTCTTCTCCTCCTTTTCTCTGCCATTTCTTCCCTTTAATATCATCCTGCTTTCATGTTGAATTCTTTCTTTTGATACCATCCCCAGATATTCCCCATTTGTTGTCTCCTATCTATTTCAGAGGCTGTGCAGACTAATAATCTCTTATTTACATGCATATCCATCCACATTAAAAGTTAAGATCTGGCTAGGCAGTGTGGTGGTATACACCTTTAATCCCAGCACTCCTAGGCAGTGGAAGGAGCATCTCTGTGAGATCCTGATCAGCCTGATAAACACAGCAACTTCTAGGACAACTGGAGTAAATGACATAATGAGACCTGCTCTCAAGAAAAGCAAAAACAAAACAAACAAATCTGAGTATGTTATCACTTTTTCAGATCCAACCATTTCCTCCAAATTTTACAACGCTATGATTTTACTTTTATTTGCAGCTGAATCAAAGTTCATATGTATATATACAAGTGGTTTTCCCTTCATCAGTTGATGGACATCTAGGCTGACTTCATCCCAAAAATTATAGCAATATATAAAGGGTGAACATGAACCTCTGTGGTAGGGATGGAGCTGGTCCTATAATCATTCTGATTTTAAGTTTTTAAGAAATCACCATACTGCAGATACTAGTTGACTCTCCCAGCAGCAGTGACTAAGAGTTCCAGTTCCCCTAAATCCTTCCTAGTATTTGTGGCTATTTGTTTTCTCACCAATGACCATTCTGACTGGAGTAAGATGGAATCTCAAAGTAGTTGTAATTTATGTTTTTCTTGGTGGTTTAGGACGCTGAACATTTTAGACATTTATGAACTTCTCAATAATTAAAAACAATTGTCTGAGACACAAAGCCCAGAATCTCCTAAACTGGAAAGTACTGGAATGCCTCCTTCTTGAGGACTAACTCTCATGGCATCAGTAGGTACCATGAAGCTTCCAAAGGCAAGAAGCAAACAATAGTCCTATTCAGCTATAACACCTGTGAACCACAACAATGACCAGTGTGGCACTATAACTCTACAGGTGTAATAGTGGCATGCATATCTTGGCAGTAACCAACAACTTTCTTATTGGACTTAAGACCTAACCAACAAAAGGGAAAATGACGCCTGATACTGGAAACCTAGGCAACTACTCAGGGCTAATGAAGTCATGGATCTTGGAGGAGAACTTACAATGACCATTTTAGTAAACCAGCATAATCCTTAACCACATTGTCAATATTTGTCCTTATACCCAATGATAAGTATAATGCTAATCTCTCATCGAGAAAATTTCTCTTTACAACAAATAGTGACAATTACAGAAAACTACAAGCAATCAAAACACAGAGTTGTTAAGCCCAATCCCAGTGGACACATCTACAAAACAACTCCCACATATAAGACTCAGGGAACATTGTAGATGAGGAGATAGAAAGATGTAAGGGCTAGAGGATTAAGGGGTTTGTTGTAAAACTGAATTTCCTAGTGATCTCAGAAACTACTTTTATAATGTCTTATCAACATGTCCTACTAAACATGATCCAAAGATGCCACCAGTGGACATGTATAAAGACCACTAGGCCTCAACTCTACACAAAAAAACTACAGCCAACTGAGGACTGCTGAGAGAAGGAGGAATAGTCTTCTCAATAGAATGGCATACCAACTGCTTATTATCTCAGCTGGTTTTCAGTATACACTGGAATCCCAAAGAAGTAGACTCAAATATCAGTAAAGGAATGGACTTGCTTGTTTAAGCAAGAGCAAACAGGTAAAGTTTCCCTCTTTAGAGTCCTCTATATAGGCTACCAGCAGAAGTGGACAAAATTAAAGGTGGATCTTCACATCTCAAAGATCCAGAGTAGAAGTCCATCTTCCCACTTCAAATGATTTAGTTAAGGAAAAAAAAATCCCTCATACATGTGCCCAGCCATTCAGTTTTAGTTTCAGATGTAGTCATATTGATAACCAAGAACAGCCATCAAATACTGAATATTCATCAGTGAACATTCATCAGTGAAAACGTATATACAAGTTACATTGTACAGATTAAGCAGGTTGTATGTATTAACACATGTGAATATACATATATGCATGTCACAACAATTAATGATAAAAAGAGGTCATGAGTTTTAAAAGCAGCAAAGAAGGACAAGGGAGTGTTTTGAGGGAGGAAGGGGATGGGAGAAACGATGCCATTTCTTAAAATCTCAACAATAAAACATAAATGTTTTAAGAACTCTTAGAAAACAAAGCACTTTTAGTGATTCAATATGTAAAGAATGTGAAATCTCCCCTCATAATTTTATGCAGATTACATGTCTAAATGATATTTAAGGTATAACCAAATATGCTCTCTGGAATGTTTAATAAAACATTTAAAAGTTTAAACAACTGGTCATTTTTGTTTCTCCTTTGGAGAGCTGTTTGTCTGTGTCATTAGGTCATTGCTGAGGCAGCTTTGCCCTTTGGTGGTATTTTAATTCTTTACGTATCTCAGTATCAGCCAGTGTGTGAAGTATGACTGGAAAAGACTTTCTCCCATCCTGTAGGCTAGTTTTTCTCTACTACATTTCCTTTTCTGGAAGAATTTTTTTTTAAATCAATTGCAGTCCCATTAGTTGGCTCTTATTCACAATGTCATTGCCTTCACTTGCAATTTGAAAGTCTTTTACGTTTCCCACTAGCAGTCCGAGCAATTTAAATCTTCCACTTTGAAATGTTTTTAGTACAGGGTGAAAGATGTGTTCTTCATTTAATTCTTCGGATGGATATTCGACTTTGTCAGCACCATTTGTTACCTTATCCAGTGTAGGCCTTTGACACCACTGTCAAAAGTTAGATGCCATAGGTGTGCGAGTCTATTTCTGGGTCTGATATTCTGTTCTTTTGGACTGTGTGTCTGGTTTTTTTTTGTTGTTGTTGTTGTTTTTTGTACCAGTAACATGTTGTGTTTTTCAGTGTGGCTGTATAGGACAATTTCAAGTTAATCATTTTGATTGCATTTCTGTGTCTTTCTGTATACAAAAATGTCCTTTTATATTACCATGTATTTTTTACTTTACAAATTTTAAAGTTACTTCCATACTGATGGACAAAGAATAAAAGAACTAATAAACTATTTAAAGATGTGAGGCTAGACAATTTTACACTAAGATTAGTTGTGTATCTCAACTAAGAATTAATGTAATGAGGCAGGAGAAGTAACATAAGTTGCTAAAGTCTTTTTTAGTGTTTGCTATGTCAAAATACAATCATCACACTGAGGAAAACAATATGTAGAAAACATTCACATTCATTTGAAATGCAAAAGGCATCCATAGACATAGATCAGTAGTAAAGAAAAAGATGAACAGAGAAATGTGCAACCAAAACAAAGTTTATTCCAAGTTTTTATGAATAGTTAAGAATATTCCCCAGATAGAAGATTCTGGTTTTTGTTAATACTTAATGGATTAAAGGTAGAACAGTGAGATCATATTTTTAAGTCACAGTTCGTCAAAGATAGGAAATAATGCTGAACTTGGAAGTAGACCTTGAAAAATTAATGCCTTTATAAACATTGGCAGGTATATAAAATATATACACACAATTAAATTAAATTGTTTTAGAACACACACAAACACACACACACACACACACACACACACACACACACATATATAAAGAGTTCAGAGTTTCCATGTGTCTGTACCCAGTTACTCCTTTTGCCAGCAACTTAAATTAGGTGCTATGCTTCTTACAATTAATACATTGCTACAAGGGGGTTAAGAGCATACTTTATTCAGAGTGCCTGAATTTTACTTACCGCTCATTGGATCTGGTTTAAGACCCCATCCAGGATAGTACATCACAATTAGTTGTAACAAGCCCATAAGTTTTTCTTCATTGTGACAACTTCCCAGGCTTTCTTCATTCTGATGGCTTCAATTGTTACAAAGATTATTGTACAGGTGTTTTGAAGACTGTTTCCCGAATGGCATTTGTCTGACAATTTTTTTTTTCATGATCAGACTACATTAGGAGGAATACCACACAGAGAACTGTCTTTTACTATGATATATTACCTATGTCATTAGAGACATAAAGTGACCCTGGTGGTTTTAACGCTGATCTGGAAGATCTCTTTATTACTTAGACTTTCTCTAAGCTATAAGGTCCATACACTTCCACACTGTGTTCTCTGAAAAGAAGTCACCCCATGTGGCCTGCATGAACACTTTTAGAAACTAAGCTTGATAGAAAGGCAACTCCAAGAGCTGTTTGTATTTCTTTGTAGTTAAGTGCTTCGGTTTTGTTTGTTTTGCTTTTGTTTTTATTTTCTTTTCAGTTTTGCCTTTTACAGAGAAATGGTTGTTTGCCATTTTCTATGGGACTTCAGTTTAAAATATAGTTTCAATGAAATACTGACTTTGACAAAAACAAACAAACAAAAAAGCCTGTAACATTGATAATGGTCTTAGTTACCATTCTATTGCTGTGAAGAGATACCACAATCAAGGAAGCTTACAGAAGAAAGCATTATCAATTGAGGATTTGCTTACAGTTTCAGATCATCATGGTAGGGAGCATGGTGGTATAATGCTGGAGCAGTAGCTGAGAGCTTATATCCTGGTCAGAAGGCAGGAGTCAGAAAAATACAAGATCAGGCCTAACATGGTATTTTGAAACCTCAAAGCCCATCCTCAGTAACATACCTCCTCCAACAAGGCTATATCTCCTAATTCTTCTTAAATAGCCTACCAACCAGCAACCAAACATTCAAATATGAGTCTATGGGGCCAGTCATGCTTATTCAAAACACTGTGGGTGATAAATACTGAAGAGGAAACATTTTTGTATTAACTAGAAAAATATAGACAGAGACAATTTCAAACATCAGGGATTTTTTTAGATTCAAAATTAAGTATAATTGTGCTCAGAATTCAGATTCTCGATATAATAAAAATTATGTTAAAGTTGAACCTATTATAAACACAAACTTAAAATATACAGTGTCTGACTGACAAGTTTCTCTTGTCCAAAGATCCTTCTAACATCTTTGGCAATGTCCTAAAGGAACTCCTTCATCTCTACTGGTCAGAAAGCCTTTGAAGATGTCTAGATGATGGTTCAATATGCAGAAGAGTTTAGATAATAATCATCTAATATTTGTGCAAAAAGGTCCAATATGTAGTGCTTTCAGGACAATAGGTTTTGGAACTTTCTCTAGAGAAACATGCAAAGATAGAAGCAATTAAGCAAAGTCTAAGTCTTGTCAGTGATGTATTTGGTAAACAGCTTTGCTCATGTATTTTTTATGATGACCTGGTGTACAAGGCTTCATTGATTTCGGCTTTGCAGATGAACACAGCAGATTTGGGTTTCGGTGTTCTGTGGCGACTCTGCCCTCCAAGCCAATTATGATAGGAACTGGCTGAACATGAGAGAGTAAGATTAGGAACTTCTTAAAAACAAACAAACATGCATCATCTCAGCGTGTAGTAAGCATTAAAACAAGCAAACTACTCCAAACTGTCCTTTGCAACAAGCAGAGTCCTCACTGAGTTCTGGAACCAGGAGAAAGAGTAAAGGCTCAAGGCCAGACTGAAGCGTGCAGCATGCTGTTCTATAGCACTCACCCAAAGTGGAGCTTTGTAAGAAGCAGGCAGCATTGAAAACGCGACAATAATAAAATCCAGCCAGAGCTTATTCATTTTTTTTCTCTTTTCAATTTGTTTTTGCCACTGACTTTCAGAGACTTGCACATTGATAAGTTTCCATAACGAACCTGGTAGAATGGAATTGGTACCTGGAGGGGCTTTGTCCTCTCGGAATCCCAGCACTAAAGTTTCTCAGGATGTGACAGGACTTGCAAACAGACTGTTTTAGAGTTAATTAATTAGAAAGATGATGCTAGGTAGGGCTCTACATGCAAGCAGGCTGTTGTC
Source organism: Mastomys natalensis (assembly GCA_021653895.1). NCBI lineage: Eukaryota > Metazoa > Chordata > Mammalia > Rodentia > Muridae > Mastomys > Mastomys natalensis. The sequence continues at coordinate 632,498 of JAJTUV010001110.1, forward strand.
TGTCCTCATAAGTAGAACAGGCAGAGGAAGAGTTGGCCAGAGGCATAAACACCCCCCCCCAAAAGGATTAATCAGAAATGCAAGAATGGCAGCCACATAATCTCAAAAAGAAGTCTACGCTGAAACCACCCTTGCTGGCATCTCCATCTTGGATTTGCAGCCCTTGGGAAAAATGCAGTTTTCTTGGTTAAACTTGCTGGTCTCTGTCACTTTGCTGGAGCCGCCTAAGCAATGGGAGATAGGGAACTTAGGAGGAACACCAGGTCAGGGCCCAAAGGTAGGTTGGACTTCCTTGTAAGTGCCTACGGGGAAAATATGTATTAGAAGAGGATTTTAATAAGCCTAACTAGACACTCAGGGACATCTTAAAGGAAGAAGGAAAGATTCAGTGTGTGGAGCCAAGCACACACTTGAAGAGCCCTGTATAGGGAGAATGCATATCTGTGTCAGTACTATCTACAGAGACAAAACTAAGCTGACCACGCTCACAGAAAATGCCAGAGACAGTAAGTGCAGATGACAAAGAGCACAAAAACTATCACTCAAAAGCAATTTATCATGATACTTTCTAGTTACAATTTCTAACATGAAACCTGTCCATCATGCTAAGGTCTGTGGTTTGATAGTCCCAGAAAACATCTGCCAAGTGGGTGCCGTGCTTTCTCATCTGGGCTGACCCTAAGCCGCTTAGAATTCTGCTAACATTCTCAAGTTCAAAGCTTAGAGCAGATCAAATTTTTCATTGTAATAAATGACCTCAATCGTCACATAATCCTGGAAGATTTTAAATACTTTATCAATCCTTTTAGAATAGCTCCTCTCCCCTACTACCAGAACCTTAATCATCTAGAAACTAAAGCTACTCTGGGAACAAACATCTTCGAAATAGTCGTGGGTAGAAAGCCTAACGTGGAAGCCATCTGTGGTTAACCCATGAAGCAACAACACTATGAAGCAGTGTGTTGTCAGCTGCTGAAGAAGCTGTGTGGAAAACTTATTTGACTCTAAATTCCTTTGAGAAGAAGATATGCCCTTTAAAGACTTGTAAGTGGTGACAAGCTTCTAACTTGTTTGGGTACAGCTTAGGGAAAGAATAATGAGGTCAGAGACATGATGGCAAAGTTATTTCAGAGTGACGTGGTGCTTGACATTAGTGAAGGGCCCCTGTCCATCAAGAGGAATGGGTACTGCCTGTCTTTCGATAACCATAAGGCAGTAATGCAGCATAAGCACAGAGCAGAATCAGGAAGCGCCCTTGAGATCAGATACCTGGCATCAGGAAGAGTTACACTGTGAGAGAAATAATTCAGGATACTTGGCCTGCTTGGGTAATACCGGACTTTTCCAGTAAGTCTAAAATCTGATTTTATTGAGTACTTTGCACTTGCCAAAGCTGTGGATAAGCACTTTATATGTATTTGTCATGGAATGAGGAAATAAGCTGAGAAAATTAAGTCATTTGACCAAAATGTGCAACTTGGATTGGAAAGGTCCAGAGAGAGAGGAACTGCACTTGGAGTTTGCTAAAGCTCTGTCTCTAAACCTTGCCACCGTAGCTTTATCTTCCTCATAGGCTTAATTTATTTTTATCATGTTCCTGTCCAGTATTTCTACACATTCTCATTTATGTGTACATCAAGTTATATACTCTAATATGTGTATATTATGACTTAGCTCCTAAACAGAAGCAACAAACAGATTCAAGTATCTTCACTTTATTTTAGTTGTGTTTGTATTTCAGCCATTTACTTGGGGACAAATAGACAAGGGAAAGCTTTGGTTAACTGACAGCTGCAGTGTGTCCTCACCAGGGGTAGGCATTTTTGTACGATCTAAATGGTCTGGTTCCCAGCCAGGATGAGGCTAGTGTAAAGCCAGAACAAACACTCAGCAGCAAAGTGTTGATTTGTAAGGGGTAAGGACACCAAGGACCGAATGACGACTTAGACAGGAAGAGGTGGAGCCAGTGAAAGGTGAAGAATGGAGCCATCTGCCATAATGCATGGCCGTGGATCAATCCTGCACAGAAATACTCAAACTTGGCCTCGGTTTTCTCTCTACAAAACACAGAGCGTTGGAGCACTTGCACCTTGTATAATATCTCAGGAAACCTGGCTGACCATAGGGAGTTAGTTCCTAGTAGCTGCATGTGGACACAGTGTCTTTGGATTTCTGGATTGGAGGCGCCCTTTGACACTGAGGGGAACTAGAAGTTCCAAAAGCTGAGGGCAGGGCAAGGGCAGCTTCCTTTACCGAAGAAAAGTTTTGTTCATGTGCTAAATTCAGAAAGTCCTGTTTGACTGCCAGACTGTAACTATAAAAATGCCAAATGAAGTTTTGAGGGGAAAAGAAAAGGACCCTTCACTGGCAAGGAAAGTGGGTGAAATATTAGGTATTTAAATTCTGGAGGAAACCAAGCTTTGTCAAGAGATTAGTTTCCATGGTTGTGTCACAGAGCCTTCTTGCTCAAAATCATGAATTCTTGCTGTGAGATGGAAAGCCAAGGAAAGTGGGGATAGAGGAGCGACTTAATATTCTTCACAAGATTGCAACTTCCCCTAGAGTGGAAGCACTCTTATTGAGGTGTGTGTGTCTGTGTGTGTGTTTGTGTGTGTGCGTGTGTGTGTGCCTGTGTGTGTGTCTGTATGTGTCATATGTGTCTGTCTGTGTTAGAGTGTGTGTCTGTGTGTGCATGTGTGTGTATCTCTGTGTGTCTGTATGTTTGTGTCTATGTATGTATGTGTCTGTGTATATGTATGTGTTCGAATTGTATGTGTGTAGACTGTTAAAAGCCACAGTGGTTAGGTGTTCAGTGGTGTGGAACAAATCAGAGACCACAGTCATGGAAAGATGACTGCACACATCTAGAACAATGAACCTGTTAGTCACAGATGGCTCAGGTGAATGGTGAGAGGGATTCAGCAAGACAAATATGAGTCGTGAAGACAGATGTGCAGCACGGAAGATGGGAAACCGACTGCTTTGCTCATCTCCTTGTCTGATGCCTTCTACCTGCTCAATTCCAGGCATTCTGGCCTTTCCATTCTGAATCAACTATGTGAGTCATGCTCCATCTCTGGGCCTTTGCTCCTGCTCCACCGCCAGGATCATTCTACCTTGCACCGTCGGAGCTCCTCTCCTGGCCTCCGGCAAATCTTTGTTCAGATGGCAGCTTCTCCAAGGCCTGTTCCTCATGTGTGGTATAATATGTAACTTTCAAATCTCTATCCCGACAGACATGATTGAGTCCTCTATGAGGACAAGAATGATTGCCTGGTGTTTTCCTAACACTTAGTACATTGCCTGACATATGGCAGGCCCTTGGGAAATGCTTCCTAAATGAATGCACTTAACACCAAATATCTGTCTTTGGTTGTGAACTTTAACAGATGCTTCTTCATGGGAGGGGACCCAGGTCTAAATGAGAGTTGGTACTCAGGCAGCATATCTTACCTCTTGGAGCAGACAGACCTGGGTTAATCATATGTGGTCTGGCAAGACAATTAGCCTCCTAGGATTGGTTTCTTCTGTTGCGGTTTGGTCTGTGCTATGCATCATAATGCTAAATTCTGTACCAAAAGGGTAGGTCTATTCATGGTTATGAGCTTTTGTTATACAAACCTTGTTCCCTGATTTAAAACTATTGGCAGCAGCTAATTACTGAAGGGATTAGAGGTAGGTGGGTTTTAAGTTACCTGGTTGGGGGTGGAGAAGAGAGAGCTGGAGAGAAAGCTGGAGAGAGAGAGCGCGCAGAAGGAGGAAGAAGAGGAGGAGGAAGAAGGAAAGGGGAGAGGAAAAGGAGAGAAGGATGATGAGTACATGGTAAGGAGAAACAGTAAGTATCTGGGGTACACTGCTTGGGAGGTAGCCAGGCTACTAGTTAGAAGAATAGATTAGGGTTTACCCCCAGTAATTGTCAAAGCCAAATAAACCAACCATAGTCCGAGTCTCCTTTATTTATAAGCTAGTAGAGGATAAGCTTAAATTGATTGTACTACATCTTCTGTAAAAATAAATACAGTCATCCTTGCCTCATAGGTTACTGATTCCTTTTATCATAAACATTCACTTATTTATTTATATGTTTGCACATGAACACATCCCTGAACCTCTGGAGGTCAGAGGACATCTTGTGGGAATTGGTTCTCTCTTTCTATCACTAGGCTTCCGGAGATTGGACTCAAATGATCAGGCTCAGTGACAAGTTTCTTTACCCAATGAGCCAGCACACTGGCACCTTGTAGGTTACTGAGAACATGGTGGTAATTAAAGAACTATTGGGAGTGGTATACACAGGACTCAAAATTAGAGGCTGTTGTTAATACCAGTACAGGATCTAGATCTGCTTAAAATGATCCATTTATGCTATTAGGCCTGTTTTTGTCCTGTAGTCTCTTTCACTTGTGTTTGAAGGCTGATGTCATGGGGATTCTTTATTTTCCAAAGTGAAATTGTGCCATGACCAGGATATCTCCTAAAACCTAATCAAAGGCCACTGAAGCAATAAGAACTCTGAAACAATGAAGACACAGAATTCCTTGGCAGGGACTTTTCTCTGTGAATTTCTTAAGCATTAGAAAACATTAACTATCGTGTCAACTGATATATGCCTTGTCATCTACCCTCTGGTTTATAGGGGAGAGAGAAACCCTTTCCTCTACACTCTGTTTCAGGAGCTAATGTCTGAGTCAAACTGTTGGAAAGAAGATTGATAACAACTGTTATTTGCCTGCTAAATAAACATGCATTCGGAGGCTGGTGATGACTGAATCAAGGGCTTTGCTAGAACTGGGGCCTTATACATTTGTCTTAGTTATGGTTACTATTTCTGAGAAACACAGTAGCCAAAGCAACTTCAGAAAGATAGGTTCATTTGGCTTAAGCTTCCACATCACTGTTCATCATTGAAGGAAGTCAGGACAGGAACTCAAAAAGGGTAGAAATATGGAAGCAAGAGCTGATGCACAAGCCATGGAGGAGTGCTGCTTACTGGCTTGCTCCCTGTGGCTTGCTCGGCCTGGCTTTCTTATAGAACCCAGGGATGGCTGGTGCACGGTCTGGACCCTCATATATTAATCACTAAGAAAATGCCTTCAGGTTTTTTGTACAGCTCCATCTTCTGCAGACATTTTCTCAATTGAGGCTTCTTTCCCTTGGATGACTTTAGCTTGTATCAGGTAGATGTAAAGTCAGTCAGCAAATCCATGATCCACGTGGAGGATGATAAACAGAACTGAGCAGACAGAGGAAAGAAGAAGCCTCGTTTTTTTTAGGGTGGTGAGTTTAGGATGCTGACTGAGAAATATGTGGTAGGGATATGTGAGTCTGCGTTCTGCCCCACCCCTGGGGTATGGAAGCGCCACTGTGGAGATGAAACAAGGTGAGGTAGACTGAGTCTCTCTCTACCTCAGAGAGCAAAGGTGCTGTATTGCTGTAAACCTGCATGCACAGGGGCAGCTTCCTCACACTGCCTGGGTGGAAGTCATTCTGGAGGACTGCCAAGTCTTTGAGCTGGGGAGAAGTTGTTTTGGTTTCCAGATCTTGCTTGGGTACTTTAAACAAATACCTGGCTTATTACCAATAATGTTTTAAGGCAAATTGGCAAAGTCAGGAGGAATTCCAAAACTATGTATGGTGATAAAACTCTGCTTTTAGAAACATAATGGCTGCCTAACAGGATCTAAATTGCTCAGGCCACCTGGGGCATTGTGTGCCACTGTACTGATGTTGCCCTTGGACAGAGCAAGCCCTGGCAGCTACCATTCTAATTTGAAATGTGTGCCAATAAATCTCTTGATCTTGAGAAAACATTTCCCAATATTCAGGAACTTTCCCATTGTTCCTCGTAGCTTTCCCTAAAGGCCACACCAGGTTTTTCTAGACCCCTCGACGCCCACATAACCTTTTCGCTCTAGGTGATGGCAGGTCACAAGTAAGCCACGGTCATGGCTCACTGGGATTTAAAAAAATATTCCCAGGACTTTTCTCCAACTTTGGAAATAAAGAAAGGATCCTAGAAACTGTGTATCAAGAGGAGACTTTTGTGCAGCTGTAGCACTGGTCCAATGACATTGTCGCTAAGACGCGCTGAGTGGCGAGCTACAGCCACAGTAGAGACTTCAGCTTTATGTGAAGCCGGAGTAAGTTTGGGAGCTAGGGCAATCATGCTTTCCAAGTTCACCAGCTGCTGCTGCTTGAGCCCGACTCTCCTTAAAGACATATATTCTATGATCCAACGTCACTGGGCTGGCCAGCTTGCCTTTCCCCATAGCATCCTCATCCAAAATGACCACCTTATGAGATGCCCCACAAAAAAGGCAGGGTTTCTCAGGCCTAGCAACTTGAGTGATTTTGTGTAATCTAACCCCCTTTGTAAAACTGCCACATACAGTGGCACCTTAAATGATTTATCTAAAAATTATCCAAATTACTTGAACATAGTTCCTTTAAAAAAAAAAAAAAGTTTAAGTCTAGTAATCTGCAGAACTAGGCTGCTCGCCTTAGATGCCCCTGTTTCAGTCAGAACAAACACAGCGACGTTTTGTTTATCTGATAATCCCAGATTGAATTGTTTTAGAGCATTGCTTCTCTATAGGAATGTACAACACATAGTTTAGATGCAGGGCATACACCTACTGTCCCAACTACTTGACTCAGTCATTGTAGTGTGGCGTTAGCCTTTGACAGGTGTGAACCAATGGGTGTGACTTCTATCCAGTAAAACGTTATTATCAAACCAGACCACAGATTCAGGTTGGACCCTGGACTATAGTTTGCCAAACTTTGTTTGTCTCTAATTAGTTATCTAATAGCTTGTAAGGACATAAAACTTTTAAAAAGGGTCACTTTGGCTTTTTTTTCCCCTTGTGCTTGGTTCACATAGGCTATCTATCATAAAATATCTGTCTATGGGAATCATAATTCAGATGATAAAGACCCTCAATAAAGACCTTTATCATATCTGCCAGCGAAAAGAACTCAGTAGGTGAGCACACTGCTACTTTATTCTTATTTAATTCTTCTCAAATGGCCAAGCAAGATTTTTCTAGAAAAAAAGGGAGGTGGTTAAGTGGCAGGCCTCCAAACTTCCTTCTGGAGATTAAGAATGTGAGGTGCTTAAAAGGAAACACACAGGAAGGACTAGAAAATACCAAACCTGAGGTTATTTTAAGCCAAACCACGTTGCAAAGTCAACAGTGCCCAGTATGCTCAAACAGATACTAAGAAGCATACACAAACAACCTACAAGAAAGGAGACCACAAAAATGCGGATGCTGAATCTCTGGCAGGCTTTGGTGGCTGTGTTTAAGGAAATAATTATCTACAGATACAAGATGGGGTCACCATTCTTCATGCCAAGTAGCTGGCAATGTTTCTGTTTATCAATACTTCATTGTATGTGATTTAAAATATTGTTTCGAAGAATTTTGTTGAACTGAAAAAAAAAAATCAGAGGAAAGGGTGTAAAAATTGTGTACAGAGCCTCTTTATTGTGTAACGATAGGGTTTCAGTCCCACAGCAATCTAAAACTTTCTGGTCTACCTATATTACAGAGGCTGGCTGAGCATCTTGTCCCGGAGACCTGCTGATCCATGACTGCATGCAAACAGGCTGCTATTGAGTCAGACTGGAGTCTGAGAGTGGTTATCTAGACTTGCAGAAGGTCCATTGTCAGAGTCCTGACTGGGCTTCTGTCCCAGCAAGACTGACATGCACATTTCCAAAGTGGGTACTCTTAGTGGTCATTTCAACCACATTTATTTCTATGTCATCACAAATTACAAGTCACCTTCAGAAAACAGCTAAAGCTTGGGTCTCAGGACACTTTCCTTTTCAAGTAGCAGGATTATTTGGGCTGGGAAAGGCAGTAGGGAGATTCCTGCGCAGCTGACAGCCTGCAAGCCTCCAGCATGGAGGTGAGGGGAAGGTGATGTTGAAGGATTTGAAGACTGATTTTTAGTTGTGGTTCTATTGAAGTGGACACTGGCATCCTCTTCCATTACTGACTCATGGAGCTTTCTGCACCAAGCGGCCAGTTTTTAACCACAAAGCATCCAGGAGGTCCGGAGTTGAGACGAAGAACCCTCCTTCATTTTACCTTCATCAAGGTGAGAAGTCAGGGAGCCTGTGCAGCTGGACACCAAGAGGCTTGTATCGTTGTAGCAGCCCAATGAGATGGTCTGTGAGCTGTTGCTTTTAGAAGTGTCGGAGGGTTAGTAGTGTTCACTCGAAGAAGCTGCAGGCAGCTACGGGAGGAGAACTATCCCTTTCCCCCATCTTAGATTCATGGATAGAATCTCTGTCCCTATACAGAGAGACAGATTAACAAGAGAAAAGCACACCCAGTCTTTTACTCTAAGTTTTACATGAAATGAAATCCTCCAGAAAGGAAAGCTCAAGGAAGCAGGGAACCTCTGCATGTTTTTTACACTTAGGTTTCCTGTAGTAGACACTCTTATAGAATGAGATTGAAGAACAAGGGTGGTCTCTTGGTAATGAATGGTGGGTTAGCCTTGTCAAAGTTTCTTGGATAAAGTTCTCTGAGTCCTTTGAGAAGTATGAATGTTCCTTTACCTCAGAGAATGGGGACCTCCTCACATGTAAGCTTATGACTTATTTCAGATAAGAGGAGCTTGAGAAGCTCAGAAAAAGAGTCCCCTGCTTTATAGCCTGCTTCAGAGCTGCCCAGGAATGGGATGTTGCGAATTAATCATTTTGTCTCTGTTGTTTTCCTATGGGCCTGGAATAGATAGATATGGATAGATATACCCATATCTCACAGACAGCAAACACCCACACTTTGGATTGTCCTTGTGACCTTATGACCTTATAAGACCAGCCTTGAAGACAGAATCCCAAGTGTTGGGTTTCAGACCTGGGATCTGGAGCTGACATGCCTATTTAATATATCAAACCAGACCTGGCCTCCAAGTTCTTCCAGGAAACCTCAATCCCTACCTGTTAGAAGCAAGGTATAGCTTGCATACCCTGCTGTCCATTCTGAACTTTCTAGTCCAGGAGCTGGGCTTCCCCCCACCCCAAAGACTCTTCCCTATGTAATCCAGACATTTTACTTCCCCTCCTTGAAATTTTCTCTTTCCTTGCCAGACCCTATCTGCATGATGACTCCATTGACCTCCTCCTGTGAGATCAGAACACACCCAGAGCTGCCACCAATAAGCCTACATTTATGCTTTCCATTTGGTTTGAATTAGCTTATTTCATTGGCAGAGAAAAACTATTACGAAGGTTCTGCTAAAGTCTTAGTAATAGTAGCCAGAAGCATGTGACCATTAACTCAAGGGATATGTGATGAAAGGATTCCCATTTTCCTATAGGTACTGAAGTCTGGGAACATTTCAGTTATACTTGGCAGTGTTAATACATAAACTTTCCCAAGGAATTTAAAAGTACTTGTTGCTTTAATTTTTTTCAAAACCCATTTTCAAAAATGGTTCTTAAATGCTTTAACCTCCCTTTTAGCCCACCACCCACCAGAGGTAGTGAAAAAGAAAGGATAAAGTGGAAGTGGACCTGTTTAAAAATGGTTCTTTTGAGCAAATCCCATCTGCATTGTCCGGAAATCAGCAGTTCAGTTCACAGGTCAGCAGTGTTAGGTTGATCCACTCACAAACACCAGCAGTCCAGTTCAGCAGTGTTGGGATTGCAGCAGTCGTGGCATGACCTAGCAGGAACAACTAGGCCTCAGCCGAATCAACATGAGTCTGCAGGAGGGACCAAGGTCAATAGGAACACCAGGAGAAGTTCTTGGCTGTGCCTCTCTCAACGAAGAGAAGATCAGTGAGATCAAGAAGTGTTTAGCTACGCAAGCAAGCCGAGCCCCAAGCTCCAAGCTGCAAGCTCCAAGCTGCAAGCTCCTCTCACAGTCTGTTGAGTCCTATTTCTACTACCTCCAAACATCATGGGTCCTCCACAGGTCTTGCCTCAGCACTTGAGTCTGACTTAGCAAAACTCCACATGAGTCTTTATCAGGTGACATTACTCTGCCAATCGGCCAGAGTCTGAGAAAGTAGCAAGAAACTATAGGGCACCACCAGAAATGTTTTGTTGCGTTTCTCTCTATGGAGTCCCTACAAATGGAGCTCAACTATACAATGTAAGGCAAACCAACACAAGTGTTTCGTTATTGAAGAATCCTTCATCATGTGTCCTTCTACATGCTTGCTTTAGCAGAACATCCTTTCACCCGTGTCTGCTTCAGGAAAACATTCCTTCACGCATTTGCCCAGCAAAACACCATTCAACACAACTAACTTTCCAAGGAACCTTTAAGTTTCCATTCAATACTTTCTCAAATGAAATAAGAACTTAGTTTTTGCCAGAAAGTAGTGAGAAACATCTTTAGTCTCAGCACTTGGGTGGAAGAGGCAGGCAGATCTCAGTGAGTTCAAGGCCAGCCTGGTCTACTGAGTGAATGGCAACCAGGGCTACACAGAAAATTCTGTCTCCAAAAACCAAAAACCAAAAGCAAAAGAAGCAAAAGCAAATGAACAAACAAACAAACAACCTTAATTTTTCCTCAGATGACCATTCACCTTGTGGCTGAACAGGCACCTCTAGAAGGCTTTAATAAACCATTCCCCTCTTACCCTGCTTTCATGAGAAGATAACAAATGTCTCCACACATGAAGTCTGTGATAAAAGGTCACACAGACTATAGCACACTTAATTAACTACAGTATAGAAGATATATTTCTAAGCAATGCCAAATTGTTAAAATTTTTACCTTTCAATTGAGAATATACACTACAGCTAGTTTATGCAGATAAATATTATATTTCTTGCTTTTAGGAATTAAGAGTATAATGAGGTTAACTTTGCTTGTGCTCTTTTGTGTTGTCTTGTTTTCCTTTTTGAGACAGGGTCTTATGTAGCCCAGGCTAGACTGAGACTCTTGAGGATGACCTTAAATTCCTGATCCTTCTGCCTCCACCATCCCAGTTCTGGACACCACTACATCCAGCTTCAAAGAAGGAATCTGTCAAACATCTGTGAAAATTTGTCTTTTCAAAGTGAACAATCAACCAGGAAGTGAACTTCCTTTCCCATTCCTTTCTGTGTGGACCCAGGTATTTCTCCCTACCCACTCAGTGTCCCACTTTATCACTATTAACTTTCTCCAAACCTTAATGGCCGCTTTGAGGTGCTGAAAGATCAAGACCTTGTTGGCCTTTCTCCTAGATGGAAAACTTTCCCAGCTAAAGAGCTCTTTCCATGTTCACATCTACAGCTCAAGCTATTACAGCACTACCCCTGCCTGCATTGTGGTTGACTGGCATTTATCATGTGACAGATCTTGAAAGACTCAGCCCTGATCTATCTTTCTTGCAGCTAGGCTTAACTTTCACCTTTGAAGCTCAGGTTTCAAAGGTGGAGGCCCTGGGTGTGCCTATAACACTACCTCAGCTCTCCTCTGGCAGAACCCTGGGCTTGCCTGAGCCCTCAATCCTGACAGCCATGTAAATGCCACACATTCCAAGGCCTGTCTGTCATCACTCTCTGGCCTGAGACTGTGCAATTACTGCCCAAGGCCAGCTTTAAGCACATGCTTCAGCAAGCATGCTGTCTCCTCTGCGTTGAGTGTCATTTTCATTTCCAGAGCAGTGCACCCAGATTTCCTGGTCCCTTGAAATCTGATTTCTACTTACTCATTGAGTTCTGAAAACATCACCTCTAAGAGTCCACCCTTCCTGGGACATCATGCCACCTGCTGTGTCTCCATTCCTGGTAGGATATCATTTTCTGTGGCACTTGCTGGTTTCTGATTGATGCACTTTCTTGGGGGTCTTTTCTTGAGTATGTGGTTTAGGCTCAGGTCAGCTAATTTGGAAAGTTCTTCATTTACATATTATTCACAGAGTTAGGAAAGTCCCTAACTGTGCTACTGGGTGAGGTGAAACCTGTCACTGTATTTCATAGTACTAAGCTAGCAGAAACCATTCCAGATGTTCCTGCTGTAAAATCATCTGACTTCTCAGAATTAAATGCTACTTTACTGTCTCATGATGTAAATGGAATGAAGTCATTTCATCCTAAGCTGGGCAATAATTACTGACTTACAGTCTTTGCTAGTGGTCCTGACAGACAAGTTTGACTTTCAATCACACCGGCAAGTTGCTTCATGTTGTCCCACCATACCCCTCCCCTCCCCCTCTGGTTTATTTCTATCTGTCTCTGTCTCCCCTCCCCCTCAAATTTAAATGATATAGTGTTTTAAACCAAAGGGTTTAAAAAACGTTTTCCAAATATTTTTTTTTTCTTGTTTTGGCAGTGTCTTACTCTGTAATCCAAGCTGGACTCAAACTCAGGGCAATCCTTCTGCCTCAGTCTCCTAAGTGCTAGGATTGCAGGAATAAGCCACCATCTGGCTCATTCGTTTCTTTAACATTTTTGAATCTATTTTTTTTTAATATATATCAGACTTTACTGAAAATTTCAAAACTTGATGAATTGGAGGAACTTCTTCTGGTGGGGGTGAAACTTAGTTTCCATACTTGTTTCCCAGCCGCATGTCCCCAATCATGCATTCCTGCACTCTTTATGCTGTCCCCAGAAAGTCAGCCTTTCTGTATTCCAGGAAACCTATTTAAGTCACAGTCATTATCATATATCTTTGCGATTTAAAAATGCCTACTGTACTGCTCATTGTTCCACACCTTGTATGAGAGCCTGGGCTCAGTCCGGAGGACCAAAAACAAAAATAATCACGGGCCTAAGAGGAATTTTAATTTGTACAATTATTCTGCAAAGGTATTTATTTGTCAGCATCTACCAGAACATAAATATGACCTAATCATTTCATTGTAGGCTTATGCTCAGCAAAAATGCACAGATGTAGTCACCAAAAGAAATCTAGATTATTCTTGACAATTAATTCAAAATATTTCTATCTGGAAACTATCCACATGTCCATTAGTATAGTGGATAAATATTGTGATGCGGGGGAACATAATAAAGATTTAAAAGACACTTTTAAATGGACATTGGGCCTCCACAGGAACCCTAAATAAACCACGCAAGTATAATGTTGGGCAAAATGAGACAGATGTCCAGGATGTGGCGGCCCATCCTTTTAATCCTAGCACTAAGAGGCAGAGGCAGGAGGGCTCTGAGCCGGATGAAAGCCTGGGCTACAGAATGAGCCCTAAGTTAGCCTCTGCTACATGGTGAATCTTGTTGTAAGGAAGCCAATATTGTGTTTTCCTAGGTTGTGCAAGGTCCTGAACCCCAATCCCCAGCTCAGAAAGAAAGAAAGAAAGAAAGAAAGAAAGAAAGAAAGAAAGAAAGAAAGAAAAGAAAGGAAGAGAAAGAGAGAAAGAAGGAGAGAGAGAAGAAGGAGGGAGGGAAGGAGGGAGAGAGGAAGAGGGACAGAGAGATGCAAACACAGTGTACACACTATCCAGTTACATGAATTACAACTAAAGACACATTGCTTGTGAGAAGCACACTCACAGGGAAGGAAGTAACAGCAATGGAAGGGCGCCTTGATGCTGGCTGAAGATATGCTCAACTGTGGAAATTCACTGAGCACTATATGTATATTATATAGAGAAATTTTCAAGCAGGTTGAGCCTCCTCCCTTTCTGTGAGCCTCGGGGGCTGGCCCATGTTTGCCCTTGCCTGGACTCTGCCCATTAGAATTCAGTGTTTGGCTTCTTCACCATCAGCTCCAGGCCCTTTAGTGCTTTGTGCTTTTGCTAGCATGTTAAAAGTACCTCTTATCCTGGCTTCTGCCCTTTCTTATTCCTGATTACAGCAACATGGACCCTGATTTTTGATTTTTGTTTTCTTTCTTTCTTTCTTTCCTTCCTTCCTCCCTTCTTTCTTTCTTTTTTTTTTTTTTTTTTTTTTTTTTTTTTTTTTTTTTTTGTCAACAGCCATCTTGCCATACACAGCCTTTTTCCTGATAACTATGAATATAGAATACTCAGGGGACCTCAGCATTGAGCAGTGTCATGAGATGCTGGGAGTGATCTCCCCCAGCAGCTGGAGACTCTGGGTTATGAAGCACACAGCCCACTTCCTCATCTAGTGAGAACATGATGTCCCTCATTCTGCTTATCTGTGTCTAGAGTCAGTGAGTTTGTATAACACAGAGGAAACACTTTGCAGATCTGTCTCCCTGGCCAGGGAACAGTCCTGAAGCACAGCGCTTTCTTCCCGGGAGAAAGGCATCAGGCAGAGCGTGCTTTTCAGGGCTGCTTAGTCTCATCCAGCACTTTTAACTTCTTGTCACACTAGGATCAACCCTGTTTGGCTGGGTTACCTTAAAAATGTGGCCATGAGTCCAAGATTAACATTATTATATCTCAGAAAAAAGTGCATTCCCACAGTGTACTCCATGAGTTTCTCCCCATAATGACAGCAAGGGATTATGTAACTCACTGATTAGAATAGGAACTCATAAACCCACAAGATATGCACATGGAAATACAAAAGTAAAAGAGGAGGGAACGTTCTTCGCCACAGTGGTACGCTGATTAATGGTTATTATTCTGTCACACGTGTAAACATAAAAAATCTATGTTTTACATGAATCATAAAAGGAGATGCAGCCAAAACCCAACAATGGTGCTGAAACTTGTGGGTGTAGATTGATGGGAAACAGTGCTTGTGTTTTCTCTGAATAGCTCCCTGCATACGACCCAACAGAAATATGCAAAGGTCATCTCATCATGCAAAAACTGGCTGACACCAATTTGATCACATGATGTAAGTGATTGGTAACCCTTTAACAACAAGGAGTAGACCCATACTGTGTGCCTCCGGGAGGGTGTTCTGAAGATAACACACCACTGGTATGACAGTCTTGCTGTACATGCCCAAGGGGACCTTCCTTGTGAACAGCATTGGGTGAATTGGGACAGACTACCCTCAAAAAAGTCAGTGTGGTGAAAGAGAAGGGTGGACTGAAGAATCCTTCCAGGGAAAGAGCCTGAACAACTGACAACCTATGATCTTAAATTGGATTGGGAAAAAAGGAAAAGAAAACCATCTGTGAAGGGCACCATTGAGATGTGGGTAGAATTTGAACGCAGATGGAATAGTCACAGTATGAACAGTAAGAATAGCTCCTCTGGACTTGATCACTGGAATTGAGATTGTGTGGTAGCGTGTTCTGGTTCTTTGGGAATATTCACTGAAATGCCTTCAAGAGATCTTCACGATATGTTCAGTTTACCTTGAAACAGTTCGGTAGAAGGATGGATACAAAAAGTCAGAATTGATGATTTATGAGGAAAATTATAACCACTGACAACTTTGGGTGAAGATTCGGGAGTTTTCTGGGCAACCCATCTTGTTCTTTTAAAGGTTGCTATTATTTCAAAACCAGTTAAAAATAAGTTCTCCAAGTCCTAAAAGTTCTTAGAGTATGGAAGGCAGAAAATTTGGAAAGTCTTAAGTTTCTGCTCACACGTTAGCAATCATCTGTCCATGATGACTCCTGTCTCTGGAGGCTATAGAAAATGCTCATTGATTCTCCCCGCAGTCAACGCACACCCCACAAGATCTTCAGTAGCCACTTTCTGATGCCCTACTTCTTAGCCTTCTTACAAGATGCTCTTTTGAAACTTCCAAGGTCTTCTTGCTTTGATAAATTATAGCTGGGTCCCTCCTGCCCTGGTCTTGCTTCTCAGGCATGCCATATGAGGGCTCAAACACTTTCTACCTCCATTCTCCCCCTTAACCGCAGAGGCTTAGGGCTAGGATATCTTTCCATCTCTTTCTGCTTTCCTCTGGGCTGGAAATTAGTGCCCCCAGCGAAGCAGCTACAGGCACAGCACACCCCATTGCGGTTGGATTTTTTTATTAACCCTCTTTGTTCTGATGACCTGGACAGCCCCCCAATAATCAGGATAGAGTCCAGTATATTTATTTAATCATCTTTAGTATAATTATTGGGTGATTACCCCTAACCTATTTTTCTATGCTAGATTGGCTTTGGCTATTTCCCAGCTGCACTTCCTGAATTACTTGCCAATAGTGACCTATCTGTGCTAGATTCATTCCATCTGGTCAATATTCTCTGTTTTCTCCCCTCCTTCTCTCTGCCTCTTGGTCCCTACCTGCAACGCTTCTGCCTGGGAACAGAAGCCCTACCTACCTCTAGTCTCCCCAGTAATTGGCTGTCAGCCAATAATATTTAACCAGTCAGAGAATAAAAATGAGCAAAGTTTACACAGCAACATTTGGCCTAAGTGACAATCTGGTCATCTGGACTGCAACAAAATCTTGGGGCCCAGTGTTTATCATTTGAATACACAGCAACACTAGACCAACCCCCAACCCAGCACTTCCTTACCCTTCATTCAGATCTCTTTGACTTCCCTTTTGTCCCCACTTAGTCATATTCCCAACTTCTGCTTTAACAACTTGGTATTAGGAACTCCTCAACCTGGTGCAATAATATAATATATATATATATTATATATATATATATATATATATGCATGCATCTTATGTATGTACATACATACATGAACATACACATATATGTTCTTCTGTTTTATTCTATCTATCTATCCATCCATCTATCATCTATCCTTTTTCCCCATACATCATCATCTCTATTTTATATATCTATTATTTGTCGTGCTTTCTTCCCTTATATAAAGCATGTTTGGCCCAGCAGTGACTATGAAACTTAGAAGTGTTTTCCAAGCATCTTATAAAAAGGAGGGAGTGATATTTGGGGTGAGAGGTTTCAGGCATCCTCTTGGAATTCTGGTAGCAACATGATGAGGGATGAGGTAACTCTACCCAGATACAGGCTTCCAGCTCCAGCTGTCCTTGAGAGGCAGGAGTGGGATGTCTATGATATTCAGTATTCAGAAGTAGTAGTGATTCTGTTGGTCCTCTAACAAAAAGTTGTCCAGGTTTCACAGGCCACGTCCCTTGCTCCCGCCTTATATCTATGTATAAGTCTTGACTCAGCTGATTCTGTGAACTCACTTCCTTTCAGAAACATCAATTTGGCTCATGTCACTGAAGTTGATTTGTACCGTTTATTTAGTAGGTCTTCTCACTGATATGAATTTTTAAACCAAGAGTCTGATGTTCATGACACAATTTAGAAGAGACAAAGAAGTCTTGGGTGTGGGTCCCAGCCAGATTTTTACTTCCAGTTCATATGCTTCAAAACTATTATGTATTACAAAGTTATTCTTTAAAGTTTTGGTTTTGTTTTATTAGTATTGTGGACTTTGTGGGCTATTTATCCATAGCCGAGTTGCCATTGTACTGAGTGTCAGAGTGTAAGGGGGCTCTGCAGCTAAAATGCAACAGCCACACTCTGTGAGGCCTCTCAGTAAACTGAACTGACTGCTGTTTGCACATATGTTATTCTGATTTCTTTACACTCCTTAAAAAAAACTCATTCCCTCCGCTCTCCCAGGTGACCTTGGAGCTATTGTGTAGCTGTAAATCCTTCTGTGAAGAGATAAAGATGTTTCCTGGTGGAGATTTTTCTGTTTGGCAGTCCACCTTGATATTTTAACATTGACCTTTGTGAAGATGAGTTTTTTTTTTTTTTTTTTTTTTTTTTTTTCTCCTGGACTGCAGAAAATGAGTCATTAGAATGAATAAAAAAGAGTGCTTTAGAATTTGTCTGATCAAGGACCCAGGGACGAGTGTGTTTGTCTCTTTACATGAGAGCTTGTGTAGGTGTTTCTGGGCCAAACATTTTTGACATTCTCTGTCCTGAAGAATTAGAAATGCTACTTCTGAAAGCACAGCACAGCACGTTGGAACTGTGAAGAATGAGCTATTCATGTCTCAGGGGCACCATCTGTGTGTCTCTTCATATGTGGGCACCCTGAAAAGCTTTGTCCCTGGAGAAAGTCCCGCATCCCACTCTCTGCTTCCTGGGAGGATTGTGAGGTGCTTCTCCTCTGTCCCTCTATGTCATGGCCTTTGAGAGGCTGACTTGTGGTAGGAGAGCTCTATCCATGTGCAGAATCCCTGGGAATAATAACATACTGCTTAACTGGAAAAAAATGCAAATCCTAGCTGTCAAATCCAGAGTTCTAAATTAAAGTGGACAGGCGCTCCTTCGTTTGTACGTAAATAGGTCAAAGTAAATATCTAGAGGCAGAAATAGTGCCTACTGGCCACTGGTGACATTTTTTTCTCTCTCTCTCAATTTTAGCTAGTTTGTCTTCTTTATTCCTTTCAGTTGAGGTAAGGGTAAGAGCAGACCTGATGGAGGGACAAAAGTTATTCTAAAAACTGTTCCAAATCTTCCACGGTGCTTCTGTTACTGCCTCACTCAGCGTACTTTTCATTTGCAGTGTAAACCTTTTAAAACAGATATACTTTAAGAAATCATATATGATAGCCAAATCTTTCAATGAAGTATATCCAAGTTTTGTGATCATAGAATAATACATGCCCCAATGCAACAAAATTTTATTATAATTAATATTCATTTGTTACTTTGGCCTTCAAATATCAATTTTCTTTGTTGAAACAATGTTGCAAAGCATCAGTGCATAATATTTATTGAGCTAGTTCCATCTGGCTTATTTGAAAATCTGTACATATTCCCAGAATGTATATAATAGCAGCAACTCTTGCAATTGTGTGTTCAGGAAACAATATAACCACTCTTAATGAAGACAGCAAGTTACTCTCTCTCTCTCCTGACAGTAAGATACTTAAAGAATTTATTTGTAAAATTAGAAACTCTGGCTTTGCTATTAAGATGTAATAAACATACTCCTGGTTTTAGTTGGAACCATTGAGAACACATGGTTAATGCTGAGAGCCCTGGGTCTCTCTCCCACCCTGGTTGGAGTCCCTCAGCAAGGTCTGCTCATGGCCTTGAACTGCCCTGTCAATTAGAGCACTGTGCTCCCCAGGCACATGGAGGCTGCATTGTCTGTGTCTTTTGGAGCATGGCACAGTGTTTAGCATGGCACTTAGCACACAGCAGGCATGCCATGCTGCCAATGACCAGCATTTACACACTTCTTACACCACTGGCAAAGTGAACCCTTGTCGTGTAACCTCATCCTAGTCTTCTGGCTCATTTGTGCTATTTTTGTGTCACAGTCCACAATGAATATCACTCTCTAAATAACCTATCGACAGATTTTTGCCAGATTATCTTCCTGTGTTTATAAGGTTTTGTCATCCAGAAAAGCACTTAGGACTTGGCTCTCATGTTTCTAAACGGACGGAGTCACATAGAATAATCTCTGAGAATTCCCCTAGACAGGAGTTCTAGGCGGTATCCAGTGATATCCCATCACCAAATAGCTGTTTCTACCTCTATTCTCACGGGCACATTTAAGTTAGCAAGTTCCAAATTTAAGCTCTAACATATCATTCTTGTCTTATTTTCTTCGATGGAGTTGAAAAGCTTACTCCTCCTTCCATATCCTTTCCACTGTGTACTTATATCGAATCAGCTGCATGATAGTCCAGTCTGTCTGTCTGCTTTGTCTTTCCATCGATAACTTCCTGTTCACTAAGACTGGTGAAGGCATTATGGCTTATTTAGATAGACCATTGTTTTTTCTATATATAATTTCTTTTCTACCCAAATCTACTCTCTGCATTGTTACTGACCATGCCTTTGAATGGTTACATGTGAATGAAATCATTTCTATTTCCTATCCTTTGGAGCAGGATTCCAAAGTACATCCATAGGCAGTTGCTTCCATTCTTCAGCATGTTTCTATGTTTTGTCAAATATGCTGTCTCAAATTTAAAGTGTCTTCTTTCCAGTCACTTCAGGTGACACCTTCTGTCATTTCTTCCTCTGAATTTTTATTCTTACAACTCTGTCTCCTTCTTTTTCATGTGCTTCTTGATATTTCATCCAGACTGACATGGCTGCAGTGTTTTATGTAAGAATAGGTTTATCTTCACATGGAAATTTTCCTACTAACCTTTGCAATAAGCTTTTAAAACTGTGATTCCTTCATTGTGTCTAATTCATATATTTATTCCTTGAGGAATCTTTCATAATATCACATACACTGATGTTCAGGAAGAATTTGTGCAAACCAGTAACATTTTAAAGGGTTTATCAACGATCATGTGGCTATAGATTATAGAAATTCATATTAAACATAAGAAGCAAAGAACTTTTTGTATCACAATGCATCACAGTTGAAAAGCAGCCCACGTCTCTCTCTTTCAGTGGGATAAATGCAATTGTGTCTTTCTTCCTTGGATTTGCAGATCCTTAGCTCTCTGTGATTGTCTGATTGCCATGTGTCCCTTATACATCACCCAACCTGAGTAATAATCTGTTCAATTCCCCCAGCAGAAAGCAACTGAAGTGTTGCCGGAGGTATTGGAAATGAGACGCTCAGCCCCTCCCAGCTCAGCCGCCACGTCCCACACTAATGCCTGCTACAGCTGGGTATCCTCCGGGCTGCTCTCTCTAGCTAGTCCCCATTGCATGTGTTTCCAGCTCCGGTTCGCTCTTCCCTGGAACCGCTAGTTCCTTCACAACCATAACCACCCGGTTATTGGCGGACCCACCTTCCAGTAACCCAGTAAATCAAAAATCTGATGCTTAAGGTTAACCAATGGATTTATACGTATCAATAAAATCTCAATACACAAGATCCCCACACAATTTAGAAGGTTATCCCAATTACCCTAACCTTTAGATTTCATATTACCTATTTACTTGATGCCATGCAGGTCCACGTCGCAGCCATTTCACTTTTTCCCTTCCCGTGTCTCTCTGAGTTCCCCATCCCCCTCTGACACCCTTAGCTCCGCCTCCCTTTTCCCTGTCCAATCATAGGCCTCACGCTGCAAAGAGATTGGGCAGGGAAATTTCTGCCACACTGAAGTCTGAGGACCAGGCCACATTCTCAGAGAAATCTGGCTTAACGCCTCAGTCCATGCTACTACCTCTGGTCCCCAAAGCACTGAGTGGGATGCATAGGGTCATCCACATCTAGACTCTCATTACAGATATCTGGAGCATACTTCTTGAGAAGCAAGAAAAATAAGATAGTGAGTAAATGTTAGACATCACAGACAGGGATATAGGCTGGCATGCATCTTAAAAAGAACCACTATCATTGTGACTGAGATTCAGAATGACTGTGCTTTGAAAAAAATGACTCCTTGAAAAACAGGAAATAATCTGAGGATGCTGTGCAGCCCTCAAGAACATGTCTTGCCAACGCTGTCTTCATGTGTGATCAATAATGATCATGGGAAAGAAAGGCTTTTCCAGCAAATGTATGTAGTCAACCCGCATGTTATAACACTCCACAGAACAACTTCAAAAGAACCAAATGTGATGAAAATTATTAAACAGTCAAGAAAGGTTTGACTATTCTCATATGTGAATCCAGCTGTCTGGAGGTGTAAGCAACAGTACAGCAATATCAGATGTAGGCTGGGCTACATAACAAAATCACACCTCAAATATAAAAACTGTTTTGTCAAATAGCAATTAAAATTAGGAAGAAGGAGGAAGAGAAGAGGAGAAGGTAAAGGTGAAGGAGAAGAAGAGAAGGAGGAGGAAAGTAAAGAAAAAAGAAAGGAGAAGGAAGGAAGGAAGAAAGACAAAATAAAGAGAGGGATGATGGAGAGGGGGAGAGGAAGGCAGGCAGGCTCGGGCTATAGTTCAGTTGGTAGATTTCTTACTGAGCATGCTGGAGATGATAGATTTGACACCCAGCGCCATATCAACTCAGCATGGAAGCATGTGTCCATAATCTCAGAAGTCAAGCAATAGAGCAGGAAGAGCCAATGTTCAAGGCAATCCTTAGCTACATCTAGAGGCTGAGCCCAACCTAGGCTACATAAAACTGTGTCTCGAAATGCAAAGATTTCAGAAGTGGCATGGACCAGTGACTAGCATGTGCCTCTCCTTTCTCCTACTGGTTCAGTTAGTGTACTTGTCATCTTAACCCTTACCCTCCTAGCATGAATATTGTGAGATTTTAGGCTTAATGTTATGATTGAACTGAAATGGAGTTTGGATTCTGGGGGAGGAGGAGAGTATGTTAGTATAGGAAGAAAGGAGGAAAATACATAATCAGAGTGCAGAATGGGTAAATATTGAAGGCATATCATTACCACTCTAATACTTTTTCCAAAGTATTTCCTGACATGTATATAGGAATGTAATTATCACCATGTTCAATGGTCACAATGACCATGTGACTTGATTTATCCAATAAGATGAGACAAGGATTAGCGTAAGTCACTGAATACAGAAGAATCAAGTTCTGTGTCATGGATTTCCTGCTCATATGATAGTATGTGGATTGTAGCCTCTTCAGGGTATGCCCTAAAATGGAGACAGCAGTCGCTAAGTAGGACATGTAATGTGAGTACGAATAAACATTAATTACTTCTGGCCACCAAAATTACAATACGCAGCATGAGACTTGGTAGTTTATGCAATCTGGCTTATGATGCACTTTGTAAAGTCATTTGTAAGTGTACAATCTCTTCTGGACTTACTCCATAAATCAGGTTAAAGCTTCTCCACATCTGAAGAGCTGGGATAATAAAGTCACAAGATGATTTTCAAATTTCTTTTGTTTTTTTTTTTCTCCATTATTTCTTTTATACTCGATCCTTCTATCTTGCTGCTTATTAAACATTGGCATAAGTTCCTCCACACTCATTTATAAAAGCATTATTCATAGATATATGAGAATCGAATTGCTTTGGAGGTAGAAGGGAGAAGGGAGGGGCACGAGAGATGGACACTTTCTCCTTCACTGCCTTACATTTTGGTATGCTGGAGGTGATCCTTTGAAGATGTTCCTTCAGAATAAACTGCAGATGTGATTTGATTTTAGCAATAGGAAGAAACATACCTATAAACCCACAACTTGTTTACAAGCTCAGTAGGAGGCTTTAAGTACAATGAGTTTCAGAATAAGACAGATTTAGGTGTGACTCTTGCTCTCTTTTGGGCTGCTTCCTCAGCATCTCAAGGCCAGTTCTCCAGTAAAGTGAGCACATTAAGCTCTGCCCTGTTGAACCACTGAAAGGGTGTATGGAAGCAATTCAATTTTGTGAAGGCATTATTTTCATTCTCCCTTACACATACAAGGCTTCACCTAAATCTTAGATATTTTACTAAAAAAATTTTTTTGAAGTGGTTTGTTCCTCTGCTCCGCTGTTCCTCTGTTTAATAAGTGAACTCTAGCTTGCATTTAGCTTCTTGACTAGAAAGATCCAAGTCTTCTGCCCTGTATGCGGGTCAAGCTGCAGCTGAGTCTGTGAAGGTCTTTGTGTTTGGAGTCGCAGGAAATCCTCTTGGATTTACGGAAAGTTCTTCCTTACGCTGGACTGAGCAGCTGGTGGGATTCATTTTTCTTCTTTTGACATTCCAAGACCTAAATGTTTCCGCTTAGCTCAGCAAAACCCAGCAAAGCATATCAAAAAGTAGAAGACTGCGCTTTGGGGTTTGCGCTGCAATTGATGGGGAAAGCAGTGTAAAATGCCAGTATGAAAAAATCAGGACCATGTTCTACGGAGGGCTTTCCTTGTGCAGGTGATGGAGAGTGCTATGGAATGGCAGACCTGAGACCTACCATTTCAAGAACATTTCCACATCTCTGCGATGGGATAAGAGGCGTGGCTGTGATCCTGATGTCACAGACTTTCCCACCAGCAGAGAGAGGACCCTGGAAAGAAACCCTCTAACCAAGGCAGCTGTGTTCCTCAGTGTTTGAAAGGGCACGTGACTCGCAGAGTTTGAAACCCATATGCACCTGACCTATGAGCCTTTTTAGTCACTTAACAGCAAGGTTTACTTACCCAGCAGCAAACAACAACCGGATGTGACCAAGCAGCCATGGTATTGGTACTTCCTAGTTTGCTCCTTTAGAAAGTATAACCCAGTAGCTGTGGGGATGAGCAGGCTTCTGAAAAGGAAAGCCCTGAGATTATGATTGCTAGAGGAAGCCCCTTGCCTCATCTCCAGACATTTCTCTCTTCAAGATTTAGCAAAATGCTTAGAAAATCGAGGGAGCTCTAAGCTAAGTGTTCTTCTGAGGTCTCATATCCAAGTCTATCACTGGTAAATAAAACGATCTATGTTGCCATGCCCACTTGTACACCAGCCCTGTCCTGAATGAAACAAAGTTGAGAGTCCAGCATAAAAGCACATATCAAGTTGATTTGGGGTCAGCAGTTCAGTGAGTGATCTACCACCATAACTAGTGAACTTCCCTGGCACTTCTGTGCTGTGGTAATTTGTTTGCACCTCTTGCTGTTGAAGCAAGTCAATCATGTCAGACATGAAGTGAGCTGGTACAGGGAAGTTGTAATGGTTGCTTTTTTTTTTCCCTGACAACTTGATTTGATTTAGATTCACCATGGAGACACACCCCTGGGCATGTCTGTGATGGTATTTCAAGAAAGGTTGAACTGAACTGGAAACATGCTTCCCAAATATGGGGGTTCAGACTGCTGAAAAAGACTGTGGGCTAAGCACCAGAATTCTCTATCCCTTTCTGACTGTGGATACCGGGTGATCAGCTACCTCAAATTCCAACTACTATGCTGTGGTGGTTTAATGAGATTGGCCAGCAAGGCTCATATATTTGAATACTTGGTCCCCATTGGTGAAATTGTTTGGACAGATTCGGAGGCAAGGGCCTTCAGGAGTAGATGTGTCACTGGGGGTGGGCTTTGAAGTTTCAAAAGTCCATGTCAACTCCAGTTAGTTCTCTCTGCCTGCTACTTATTAGGGTGTAAGCTCTCAGCTACTGCTCCAACGCCATGCCGGCTCATCTGCTGCCATGCTTCTCACCATGATGATGATAACGGAATTTTTGTCACAGCACTCGAAAAGTAGCTAAGACAATTCCATCCCGCCAAGATGGGCAGTATTTTCAAACAGTGACCCAAAATGAATCTTTCCTGCCTCATGTGGATTGTATCAGATATTTTATAAAAAAAGTAACTAAGGCAGAGGTTCTGATGGGGTTTTCACCTTCATGTAGTCCAGATGATGTAAGCTAGGAAGTCGCAGGCTGTTTCTGTTCTCCAGGATCTTACTAGCATACTCAGTCACAGGTGACCTCTCCATGCCGAATGAGTTATACTTTTGAACTCCAAAGGAGAGATGACTTGGTCTGAGTGTTCCAAGCTATGCTTAAGAGCTTCAACCCAAAGGAAGAGCCTCCCAAAGGAAATGGATGTCGCTAGGTTCAGAATTACAAGCTGTTTTTATCCCTGTGCAGAAAGCCTATTAATAAGTTTGGAAGAGGTCCAACACAATTTCATTGAACTCTATATTTACTTACTTCAATAAGCCTTTGTACCTTCTTTGGAAAAACAGGGAAAATATTCATACCTCGTTCCCGAGTTTATCGGATAGTCAGTAAGCGTTTTCAAAACTACCAGTTTCTCTTGGCTCTTTAAATGAATGATCAAAATTAGTTGACAGGGTTCAGCCTGGCAGACATTTAGAGGTATGCCATACTAATTCATTTTTAGTTTACTTTGCTCTCCTATGGTCTTTACTGTTTTTACACCTGAACATGATTTTTATAATATACTTATGCTTTTGTATGTTTCTACAATGTTCTGTGCATCCAGTTTCCAGTGGCTATGGTCTAGTAGCACTAATACTGTGCATAGCATTGGAAACCCTGGCAACTTTACCTTGTACACTAGTCAGGGTTCTCTAGAGAAACAGAACCAATGGAGTGAATATAAAGATACACATATGCATGCATATATATGTACAAACATACAACTCATTTCCACATGTATGTGTATGTGTGCATGTGTGAATTAAGTCAGATGTAAATTAGTAACCACAGCACAATCATACCTAAGAGACTAAACACCTTGCAGTTACCTTTCTTGAGGCTGGGGGCCTCAGGAGTTGGAGTAGTCCTGAAGTAGCTATTCTTTACTGGAAAGGACAATAACCACTAGTTATTCAGTCCAAAAGGCTGGGTGACTCACTAGTCCTAATCTGGTACTGAAAGATGAGCAGCACATTCTGGAGAGCCTCTGGACCCTAGATCATTATGGAAGTTTGAAAACCCTGGTTCCGCTATCAACAAGGAGGCAGCGACAGCAGCAACCCCAGGAGCCGGCAAATTAATTCAGTGCAGAATGGAAGGCCAAGCTGGCAAAGGGAAAGATAATTTTCCTTTCGCCACTCCATTCTCTGGGGTGAAACCAGAAGGTGTACCCACAATTGGGGTAGGTCTTCCAAATCAACCAAGGCAATCAAGACCTCTTCAGGTGAGGCTACCTACTCAGGTGAATCTAATTTGTGGCAAAGTGGCATTAAAATCAACTGTAACAATTGGAGTACAGGCCATTTGTGTTGCATCTAGGCAGCTGCAGAACTGTTGTGCTACAAAGTATAAAAATAGTGGTGGCTGCAGGGTGTGTGTGTGTGTGTGTGTGTGTGTGTGTGTGGTGGGGGTGCTGTCTAGAGTCTATGATTTCATTGAGCTTCTCAATAGAAAGGGAAGATTATGTATGTCCATTTAAAAAAGTATCAATTCCAGAACTCTTAAAATTGTCTCCACAGATAAATCCTGGAATCTGATTTTTAAAAGTAAAACATTAACATTTGAGGAGAGTGTTTACACTACACTGACATAATAGTTAATGATCTGCTTGTTAACTGTATACAGGACAGCCTTCTGCGTCTAACAGCCCAGAAAAGTATCAGAGATGTGAAAGGCAATCAGCAACCTATCCTTGGTGTTATCCTAGGGAAGAAACAAAATTTGCTTAAGAAACATGGAGTATTTTCCTATGTCTTCGTCACTTTTTTGTTGATGTGATAAAACACCATGGCCCAACCCAACCTGAAGGAAGAAACCATTTATTTGGCTTTTAAGTTACAGTCCATCATCGAGGAAACCCAACGCAGGAACCCAAGGCAGGAACTGAGGCAGACTTCATGGAGGAACACTGCTTACCAGCTTGCATCTCATGGCTTACTCTGCTTACTTTCTTATACAATCCAGGGCCACTTGCACAAGGGTGCCCCACCCATAGCTGGATCCTCCCATATTAGTCACTGACCAAACTATGTCCACTTGCTGACTCCATGGGGGAATTCATCTGCTGAACTTCCCATCTCCCCATACTCTAGATTGTGTCAAGTTGACATAGACCAACCAGCACATCCTAGCATTTCAAATATACACAAGATTTTGAAGGGGGGCCTTTACAATAGTATTGTTATAATTGTTAAGATGGAGTCATTATAAAGCAAACAAAATATGAGATTCACATGACTTAATAAAAATACCTTCAAAAAATACCAGCTGGTGACAAAAGTTTTCAGACTCCCTTCTGGCAGAAGACCAGTGCAGCTCCTCACCCGTCCTGTACAGATACTTTGCAGATGGACAGTAGAATTCTCTTTTGCAGGTTTAGGACATTAACAGCGCTGATCCTTTTGAAATATTCAGTCAATCTTTCCTAACAAAAATACTGAATATATCAGTAACATTTTATATTACAAAGGTAAGATCAGCTACTTAAATTAATACGATTTTTTTTTAATTAACTTTTAAAGTATGGCTGGGGACAACGAGATTCAATTCTGTGTCATATGTATTCTGCACTGTGGCATTTTTCCAGATATGACTGATGCTTTTACAGGTGACTAAATGTAAACAATGTCCTCTGAACCTCAAAGTTAGTTACTTCTCTCCTTGCTGTGATGTAATACTTAATGAGAAGAAACATTAAGTAAAGAAAGTTTGAGTTTATGATTAAAGAAATTATAATCCAAAACACAGCAGGAGAAAGCATAGCAACAGAAACACCGGAAGTGTAGGTAGCAGAAGTGGGAGGCTTGTATCCTCCAAATTGTATCCACAGAAAGGAAGCCGAGAGGCAGCGCCATAAGACCTCGAGTCCCCCTTCCCCGTGACCAACTTCATCCCATCTGGCAAGGCCCATCTCTGAAAGGATCCTTAACCTTCTAAGGCAGTGATGTCAGCTGAGTGTTCAAATATTACGAGCTTCTAGAGGACATTTTACGTTCCAATCATGATAGATACCTCCCACCAGTCTGGGGGACTCTCTGTCCTAAGTACATGTTACTACCCTCCATTTTTGAAGAGATCATTTTTTAAAAACACAAATGTGATGTCTCCCTCTTGGTCAGTCTCAGTCACGGCCATCACAATCCGTAAAAACCTGGTACTCCATATGTGGAAGGGCTGAGTCTCTTCACTCCTCTTCACAAGTTCATTTTCTGTCAGGATCTCACCCACTCCTTTTATTCATTATTAACGATCACTTGCCGTCTCAGTCATGCTGTGAGGTTTCATGTCTTTTCCTTTGCATGTATTGCTTGCCCAGAAGTCCCACTGCACACCTCAGGGATGAGCTATTTAAATTGCCTCGTTTCCAAAGCTTGTTTGGATGGCATCTTCCCACCCCAGCTATTAGTAGTAACTTCTGCTATCTAGTCCCCAAGGTACTGTCAAAATGACTGTTGCCGTGGAAGCTACTGTGTGTTCCAAGCGTTTATTACTAATGAGGCTCTGTTTTGCTGGGAATTTCTTGAAGGCATTATTACACAGAATTATTGTTATGTTTTTGTCTTCACAGTGAGCCCAGAGGTGAGCATTTAACAATTGCTCAAAACTGTTTATTTGATAAAAATTTACAACTGTCGGTTTTAAATCTATACATGCAGGCAGCATCCTTTCCTGTTGCAGAATATGAGATGAGTGGATTATCATGCTTGGAATCCCAACAGTGGAAGGTGGCATTCAGCCTGGGTTACATAGCAAGATAAAGGGCAGCCTGGGCATAAATAAATAACATGTAAAACCATAAAAATGGCGGTCATGTAGAGGAAGACTGTCTTGGAATTTAGCTTCCTTTTCCACACACTTGTTAGTTCTGCCCAGATCACTGTGCCATTCTCCCCTATAAAAATTGTGTGTGTGTGTGTGTATGTGTGTGTGTCTGTCTGTCTGTCTGTCTATCTGTCTATCTATCTATCTATCTATCTATCTATCTATCTATCTATCTATCTATGTATCTGTTTATCAATATGTCTGTCAGTCATCGGGTTGTACTGAGGATAAATAATGCTTAACAAATATAGCAACTTTGTCATAATAGTCAATACATGCTATTTTCTTTCTTTTTTCCAAAGTTCTGAATAAAAATTATGTTTTGTTTTTCTTTGAGTAATCCATAGTCAATTAGAAATTTAAATTAAATGGAAGCTGTCAGCCCAAGCTTTGTAAGCATGGTGGGTAACTGTTATTGCTATGTGTATTCCGATAAACCCAGAGGTGAAAGGTCTGTGCTTGCTCTGACACGGAGCTGGGCCTGTCATGGCTCACAGCTGACAGTGCTTTATGGCCCTTGGGAGCATCCTTATCCACCAGCCAGCAAACTTCCTATGTCTTCCGTACCCTGACCCAGGTCCAGAGCTCACAAGACAGTTAAACCTGTAATACTTCAACTGTGTCACTATAAAAGTGACTTTGCACACAGCTGTGGGTAATGGAATACACTGGGACATTTCCTCACCCAAACTGCTTCCAAGCTCACTTTCACCCATGGGGACAGGAGCGGCAGTCAGAAGGAAGAAACATTAATCTTAACTGTGTGAGAACACCAGGTATTTCGGGAGCTAGACTTCTTCCATACAGAGCCATTCAGATTATTTTGCTTATGAGTTAGCGTAGCCCAGGTCTTGGACTGTTTCATTTTAAAACAGAAACAGTTTACTTTTCTGAAACACATACATTCCCAAGGGATTGGATTGCTGACCATGTGAAATATTTAATGCAGTTGGAAAACTTGGGTGAGAATATCGTACAAGTGGGAACCACCCAGAATGGAAGTGTTTAGCTAGAAAAGAATTTGGTGAGTCTGTTTGGAATTTTTGAGCTTTTATCAGGGAGGACCTGAGGACCAACTTGAAAATGAAGACTTTTGAATGATGAACTCTCAACTGTGAAAGAACTTGCTGAGCTAGTGCTTGGTTATGGGAAATGAATGCAACCGGAACAGGAAAATGAACAAAGGCATACTGACATGCTATTTGAGCCCTACCATATTTGACCACAGCATTTGGGCCTCATAGCCATGCTAGACCCAGTGAGATGGCTGGCTCACATGTCTCTTACACATTAGTTCTGAAGTGAATCCCCTGAGAACTGGAACCGCTACAATACCCTGGAGAATGGCAGAGAAAGCTTCCAATGCCACAAACTTCAGTGTTCTCTGAACCACGGTTCTTATAATGTAGTAGGCTGGGATTTTATTTCAAATGTCTCCCTGTAAGTGAAATCTTTCACTCAAACTCAGCCGACTTAACTAGAGATCACAGAAAAGCTGTCAAATGACTTGTTCCTTAAGATAAAACAGAAGTACCTTCTTGAACATATATATAGTTCTATCTTCACAACTCTATGCCATGAATTTACTTGTGTGTATGTGTGTGTGTGTGTGTGTCAGCGTGAGCGCGCGCGCGCGCTCGCACCTGCACACATGCAAACACACTTAAGCCAAATAGTTCATTTCAATGTTTCCCTCAGGAACTGTTCGCAATGATTTTAGAAACAAGATCGTTTACTGGGTGGGACTAACGGGATCCTGAGGAGGCTGGGCCACCTCCATCAAGCTCCAGGGGACTTGACTCTGTCCACTGTCTCAGTGCTGGCCTTACTAAGATGCTGTACCATAATGTGCTTTTTAATATGGTTTCTCCAGATCAAATTCAGGTCTCCACACTGACACAGCACACACTTTACCAACTAAGCTACTTCCCCATCCCCGGGGCTAACTCAGCTCATTGCTGTCAATCTTCAAGTTTTTACTTACAAGTATGAAGGAAGGTGAACGTAGTCAGGCATGTTGGTCTCTTCATTTAATCTCATTCTGATGGTATCACTAAGTTCACATGGAAGCCAAGTTGACAGGTGTTATACACATGGATTTCTCCACCCATCAACACCTTAGCCCTTCTAAATGAAAAGGTAAAAGCATCATCTTTCTCTTCTCTGCCTCCCATCTTTACTTTCCTTGAAAAAATTTATTGCATGAATTGTTTACTATTACATTTATTTGTTTGCTTACTGTGAGTATACATGTATGTGTGTGTATCTGGGTTCACGTGTCTGCAATACACTTGTGGAAGTCAGAGAACAATTGGGGGAGTGGCTTCCTCCCTGCCTTGTGAGTCTGAGACAACTGTTGTCAGACACGGTGGCAAGCTTTTTTTACCTGCTGAGCCAGCTCACCCCCCTGGTCCATAAATTCTATTTTATAACTAGAAAGACATTTTCTCCTTAAATTGATTGTGAAATGAATGAGCACTATTCATAGTATGTGTGCCTTTGCAAGAACGAAACAGTGTGACTATTCTTGTAGAAAAGAATGTGTGAACCTGAGCAGCAGTGTTGTACATTTTATGCCCCTTTAGCCCCCAACACCAAGCAAAATTTAAATAGAGAGAAGGCACAGAATTGCTGTTGATGCTGAAGTGACCAGAACAAAGTTGTCTTTCTTTCTGGATATTCTCAGCTGTTGATCTTTGCAGTCTCTCTTCCTGTGTCTTCCCCTGGATTAAGAGGCTTGAAACCTAGAAACTGCATTCCTCACATTTTCTCAGTGGCTGGTTCCTGTTAAACTTTGCCTGCAGGAATCCTGTGTGATTGCATGGCCATGGTGGGAAGACAGATCTCTGTTTCTGGATCCAGTAGAGGTAGTGGCCAACAGTTTCAGGTGATGGCAGGTGACTGTGGCCTTCAAAGGCTTTCAGTTATGTCTTCAGATCTGAGAATGTCAAGAAACAGGAGTTTGTATATAAGCTGACCCCTGGGTTCTATTGGTGTTGACAGCAGCCTCGATAGTGAATACATATATCAGAACAAGGTCCTTGTGCTCACAGATAAGCACTGTGGAAATCAGAAATGTTAAACACTCAGGGTTGTATCTTCAAATGGAAGAGATATATAACCTGTTTTCTGCCCAGGAATCTGGGGATTTATGGAGTTAACAGCCTGGTGACATGTCCTACTTGTATGACCATGCCACACCGGATTTGCTCAGACTTTGATGTTTATCCCAGACTCTTCCTCCCTAGACTTTTGTCTTGAGCATTGTTTCTAAGTCAACAGAACCCATCCTATGAGAGATGTCACATGGACATTACAAATGGAGCAGAGCCTTCATGGCCTCTGTGCTGTCTGTAGGGCCGCCACACCTGACTTCCTCAGGCTTTTATGTTTATGTCATCATTCTCCCCAAGACTCTAGTGTTGTGTATTGTTTCTTAGTTGTTGGAACCCATCTTTATGAAAGAGGTCATGCGTACTCTGAAGTGTTTCAATGTAAACATGTCTTAAACTTTGTTGGACATGTGGGACTGAGTTAATTATCATTAGAATTTTTTTTCCAAAATTATGCTGTGCTTAAAAATGCCCAAAATAAGACTGTAGAAATTTGAACTACCAGCAGCTATTTAGTCACATTGAACAAGATTTCTCTCTTGCCTCTTGTGGATCATTACTCTGCTAGCCCTGGTGTCTGTAGAGATCTGCCCCTGCACCTCCAAGAACTCTATTTACTGTCTCTTGTAGCCAGGAATCTCTACATGAATAGAACCAATGACTTAACATTAAAATTACACTCATACCCGAGAGACTGAGAACCAGGTATGTATACAGTTCTTGAGGGCAGTTAATTCAGCAGTTGGAGTAATCCCAAGGTAGCTGTCTCTCACTGGTAAGGCCAACCCAGTAGTAGCTCCCTCCAGTAGACTGGGCACTTCAGCATCCCCAATATGACAGCAAGAACCTCGAAGATTCTTGGAGAACTATTGGTTCTTAGTCCATACCAGTGAAGGACGCATCTGCAGCAACAGGGACGGCAAGGGGAATTTCCTATCACACTCTTTTATCTGGGCTGCTATCAGAAGGTACTGCCCACAATCCAGGAGTGTCTCCCCACATCAGGCTATTCAGGCGATTCTAACTTGTGGAAAGTTGACATCATAACCAACTATAAATGCTGTCCTTTCTACCCAACCAAAATTTTGTAATGAGTTTCTTGACATAAATTCACCTCTATACATTTTTGGTTTCTGTATCTGGACCAGAACGGATACGCTTTCTAAGTTTGTATTGCCTGCCTTTTTGTGAAATTGTCTGATGTATTTTGGAAATGCAGTGCCTATACAAAGGAAAGATTAAAAGATTAAAAATGAGGAGTGACCAATAACTGGGATTTGATGATCATGTTTTCTATTTCTATTAATCCATCAACCTCGAAGCAAGCTTTCTCCTCACTTTATGCATGGTAACACAGTCTTGGATATATTTATTTGATCTAAACTTACACTACAGTTCCAGTTCTATTTTTTTCACCCAAGTAAATCATGATGTTTGAAACAAATCCTAAGAGTTATCAATAAACAGTCTGACACCTCCCTTCTACTGAAGTTTCTTTCATACAGTGTGAAGCTGCCCAAGCACTTTATATTCTGAGACTTTGGAGACATATTGGCCTTTGATTAAAACATCCCAGACAAAGAGCTCTCTGATAGATAATTCAGATGGAAAGTGATACTATTCTAATATTTTTTAGTACTATTATACTATAATGTATACTATAATATTAATATAATGTACATATTACATTGTTCCTAGTTTTAGGTCATAATACTATTGAAAAAGAAACATTTTTTCTTAGAAGAATTTTCTTTTTCTGTTCACATTTAGGGAAAAGAGAAGGAAAACCTTATGTATAGTCCCACAAAGTAGCCCCATTACACGGAGCTGAAAAGGCAAACAGATGTTCACCAGTTTGTTGGTTTGGGGGTATCCCACGTCCTGACTGAGCCAAGTTAGGGTAGCTTTTTTGAGCTAAATTCCACCTCACCAATGAGAAGGGATAGAAGTCAACTTAGGAAAGGCTTATTCTTTCAGAAGATGTTTTTAGAATTGCATTCTAAAAAAGAAAAACTTGTTACACATTTCTTCTAGTTCCCAGCATTTAATGTGGTTGATTTTATAGGACTTATATTGCCACTGGTGAGAGAGGAAAACAATCTTTCTTAAAGAGACTTTTGAGTAAATATGTTCCTCAAAATGTTTAAAATAAAACTGCTGTATGGATGAACAAGCCATCTCTGGGCATATATCCAAAGGAAATGAAATGTATATGTAGGACAGTCAACTGTACTCATGCTCCTTGAAGTACCTGAGTAAATTCAGAATGGCAAAGATGGAAACAAGCTGTGTTTATTAACTGCTGGGTTGAGAAAACTTGATATATACTGTATTATAAATATAAGTAAACATGACTCTTTCAAAAAATGTTAAACTGCCTCATTTAGGACAATTGTACGGAACTAAAGTTTACTGTGTCTCATGAAATAAGCCAAGTACAGCAAGACCACTTATGATTAGTATTTGGTGGAGTCTAAGGTAGTGTATGAAGAGAATGGCCAGGGAGATGTGCGGACAACAAGTGGAGAGAGTTGATCAAGGGACACTAAGGTATGGTTAGGTTGGGGCAAGAAGTTCTGATGTATGGTGGCACAGTAGAGTGATCTTAATCAATAATAACATACATTACGTTTCGAAATCCAGGAGAAATGAGTTGAATGCTTTCACTAGAACGAAACAACAGTTATTGGAGGAGATACATGTAACTCGACTTCAGTGTTGAACACTGTGTGCACGTACTGACTGTGGCTTGGTATCTCACCAACATATATCACTTTTATGATTCCACGGATGATTCCATAAGAATTTAACTTTCTAAAAGGTGCTTTTACAAAAATAGGGATTTTCACATCCCTGTGTGTGTTTGTTTTCCTCTTCAGGCAGCTCCTGGTGTTCCACTCTGAGTTGAGCGATGTTTATGTTCATGTCTGCTATTTGCCCATCTTCCTCTCAGAAAACTGAAACATTCCAAGGTAACTACCTGAAATGCAGTACTGTACAGTAGTCTATGGTTTCAGTTTCCAAAGGTTATCCATGGTAAGATGCTGTCAAATGGAAAATCTTAGACATAAGTAATTTGTAGTTTTGGTGGAACATTTGTCAGTAAGTATGATAAATCTCACACCACATCTGTGACCTTTCCAGATCCCTTGCTAGTTTATCTGGTCTCTATATGCTACCCTCCTCCAAGTCACTTGGTAGACATCCGAATTTATCACAGAACATAATGTTTATGCTAAAATATGTTTATTTTGCTTGATAATGGCTCCCAAGTTTCATGATCATGGTAACTGATCATACACTGACTTTTAAAGAAGTCAGTGTAGAAAACATGGAAGAACAGATGAAATCTGGTGCTAATGGACATGCTTTTGGCCATTATGTTGATCAGTTTTGAATGACTGTGACAAAATGCCTGAGACAAACAGCTTATATTGAGGAAAGGTTTAATTTTACTTATAGCTTTAGGGGTTTCCAACTGTGGAGAAATAATCTGTTTCTGGTGGGGCATAACATTACTGTAAATAGAGGGGATACCTGGGTGATATCACAAGAAAAGCAGACTGGATGAGTTGGACATTTTCTTAAAGTTCATTTATAGCAATTTCATTTTGCAGAGATCATGACTGTGGTTCACAGGGTTATATGGCAACTATTATCCACTTTAGTGGCAGAACTGTCTCTTTCCTAAAATATGCACATGTTGTCATTTTATTATGTATCCGTCATTGTACTTTGACCATAATAACTCTCCACTGTTCCCCCTCATTGGTTTCCTTTCTTGTCCCTTTCCTTTCTTGATTTTACTTTCTCTTTCTTTAATTTAGAATTCTTTTAGGTTAAATTTTATTTTCATTGTGATTCAACATAGAAGAGAAAATGTGATTATTATATTTCTATGTCTGGGTTATTATTTTTTCACATGATCTCCAGTTCTATCCATTTTCCTGGAAACAGTATAGACATAAGAGCATGTGAAATTAGTGTATTAGTACACTATTGGTGTTGGTGTTGATATGGTTATAAACTTGGCTCCAAGAAAAAGGACTCAAAGCTTTGGAGGGAGAAACATGGGAAGCTAAATGGACTCATGTCAGAGAGTTGGGGGAGGGGAGGTGCCTACTAGTCTGTTTCTGGACACTTCAGGTCACCCAAGTGAAAGTCTATGGGAGGATTAAGGTTAAAAATCTATCATCCATCTATCTATCTATCTATCTATCTATTCATCCATCCATCATCTATCTATTGATCTATCTAACCATCCACCCATCCATCCATCCATCCATCCATCCATCCATCCATCCATTCTTCTCTCTCTCTATCTATTCATCCATCCATCATCTATCTATTGATCTATCTATCCATCCATCCATTCTTCTATCTCTCTATCTCTCTATCTATTTATCTATCTATCATCTATCTATTATCTATTTATTATCTATCTATCTATCTATCTACCATCTATCTATCTATTATCTATCTATCTATCCTATCTATATCTATATACATATATAATCTTAATGATACTTGTATAATAGAAGATGGCATTGTTTGTACTTCAGATGCTTTCTCAATCGAAAATCAAGACACATTTTGTGGAAGATCTGAGCACATTTAAGACTACAAAAAAGAAAGCGCCCTTCATATCATATCTCTCTCCCTCAAATCATAAGTTTTCTCTACAATTTTGGACAGAGGCATTGCTTAATATAGAAGTGGTCTTTCCAGTCCATGTCATGCTCACTGATGTGTTTAAGCATGTTTTATCCTCTTGGGAGCAAAGCAGGGTCAGAGATGGTTAGTGCTTTGGGGGTGGCCTGAAGACTTCAGAAGGCTGCTGGGAGTGGAAACCAGTGGATGAAAGTCCTTTCATGCTAACCCTCCCCAGCAACTTGCAGTGCTTTCCACAGGAGATACTCTCATTTATCACCTAGCTGAGGGTCCAGAAGGTAGAAGAGAGTTTTAAGAAAGGACTCTGCACTAGGATGAAGGGAGAGAAACATTATGAGAGCAAAACCGAAGAGTGGTCCTTCAACTCACTAATCAAGATAAACATTTTGATGTGATATTTAAGAAGAATCAATTAAGTACTAAACATGTGTATCAGGTGCTAGTAAGATGGGGCAAGTAAAAACACTTGCCATGTAAACCTCAGGACCTGAGTTCAGTCCCTAGGACCCATATTCCATCATGCTATTGGCAAAGTGTAAGGTGAGAGTCACATATACAAGCTGTTCTCTGTGCTGTGGTATGTGTGCTCACACATATACAATATGGATGCACACACAATAATAATAGTAATAATAATGATAATAAATAATAATATCAATGAATGTTTTTTAAATGAACGAATAATCCTGCCCCCACTTACACACGTCACTATCTTACTTCTGAGAATAATCTTATTATATACTGCCTTGATTTAAATGTTTGATATTTTATATGTCAGAAATTTTTTACATTAAAACATTAATTACTGCATTGCAAAATAATTTATTATGGGTCTCTATTTTGAGTTTTGGGTGCTCCTGTGAGTCTTCACTGTGTTGAATGCTTATCACAACACCTTTTCCCCTGTGTCCTGACGAGCAAGGTAATCTCCAAAACACAGTTGTTCAATCAATGGCTGTCTGGGAAAAGAATTAGTAGATCCATGAAAGCACCATGATCATATCCTCTGTTATTCTTTCTTACCCAGTCCTACTTCTTCCACTCCTCATTGGGGGAGACAGACATGCACCATGTGTCTCTGACTCCTTTTTTGTGCAAAGGAGTTACTTTTAATGTTTTCAAATAATATAATGCATAACAAGAAGCTTGTATTTTCTCTTACTAAAAATCTTCCCATTAAAATTAATTATTGTCAGATATGATCATTATCATACATGTGGGAATTTTCGCTCAAAAGACAACCCCTTAGCATATCTATACTTTAATCTCAGGATAACCATGTCTTTGTATATAACATATGTGTGCTGTCAGCTGGGTGGGGAAAGGAAGACTCATTCCTCACTCATATTCAGAGAAGAGTCCGCCAATAATGAGAGGCCAGAAAGCACTGCAAGAAGACAAAAAACAACGTAGCAGAGATAACAAGGAAATCAGGGCTGGCCCTCCATTCGTGTGCACTTGTATGAATGTCTATGTGTGCATGCGGTACATGTTCTCAGCCAGAACCCACACAGAAGAGTGCAAACATTGAAACATTAGCTTTAGAGTTGAAATACGTTTCTGCTTATTGTTTGAGCTACTCCACCTGGCCCTCAGGTCAACCTCTACATGAGACTGGGAGACCAGGATGGCTAAATTGAACACAACACAAAACAAAACCAAAGTCATCCCTCTGTACAAACAGATGTGGGAATCTTGTTCACTGAGAACCAAATTCTCTCACAGTGAGTAACCTCAGGGGTGGGTTACAATCCAAATGCCAAATGCTTTGTCCAGTATTGATTCTTAATATAGGAGGAGTCCTATTGCAGTCCAAAGTATATTCATCATCAATGTCACAATTCTAACCTCAGAAACCACCACCTGAGATAGGATATCTTGAAGGGCCTCAATGGCTGGAGAGGGTTTGTCCCGTCAGCTGGCAATGGCAGGTCTTGCCACTTTCTCTGGACTCTGAATGTGAGGCATAAGAATTATTTTCATCGCATTTCTTCATTTTTGCTCTGAAAGTAAATGGTTCCCTTTAGTTAAGATTCAGGGTCGTTTGAACCCTAGGACTATGCGTCAGTGGAAGGAAACAGTGATAACGCTCTAAAAAAGTGGACAAAGAAGAAAAAAGCCTTCTGAGGCCTTCTTGCAAAACTCAAAAAATCCTCTTAGGAAATAACATGCCTGCAAAGCTGTCAGGTGTCTTCATTGTTCCATCCGCTCCTCTTGCTTATTTTGGCTTAGGCAGGAGAAAGCATGCATCATGGCCTTTGTGCTTCTTCCTGTCAGAGATAAGTGGAAGGAATGAGTTCAGACTTCAATTGGAGAGTGCTTAGAACTGAGAGGCAGTGGGAAAGCCAATCAATCAATTCGTCTCTTAGCTAATCGCCTGACATCGGAAATGAAAAACAGCTGAGATTCTGAGAACTCGGACAGGCCAGCTAATTTTTCCAAGCTATTTTTTGAAGTGTGTATGACCAGAGATGAATGCAATGAGGTTTTTTTTCTAGCTATCATTGCATTACAAACATAAAAACAAAGATTGATAAAGGTGTCTCCCACAGGCTACAGGAAGGCAATTCCTCACTGGCAGTCTCCAGAAACAGGGTCACTTATTGAACTCAGAGGCAAATCTAGGGAATTCATTTAAGGGCATCAGCCTTCCCATGTGTTGTTTGGAGTTTTAAGCTACTAAAGCCAAAATGATGGAGGAGGTTATAAAATTGCATTTATATTCTTATTTATAATGTAAAAGCTTCTGGTTCCCCTGTCCCCAACCCCTTCCCCTTCTCTTTATTCTCCTAAATTATTAGGTTCATGCATTTATGGACTTTATTCTTCCTTTCTTTTTCATTTTTAAAGTAAGTGATTTTGGTTTCCTTACCATACAGCTTGCATTCTCCCAAAGCTCCTGAAATTTTGTGGTCCACTGGACAGCATGGTTCAGATGACCTACTTGGTACTTTGGCCCCATGAATTATCCCTGGAATGGAGTTTTAGTTTTATCCAGTTGAATTTATGAAGTTGTGCATAAGGACACTGTGAAACCTTGGAGGTCATTCACTCAGAAAGATAAAGCCATGAGAAATATTCACTGGGCATTGACTTTGCTGATAATATAAGGCACCAGAGATTAATGGTGCTGGAATATACAGTTGCTGTCCAAAGATGGAATTTTAGCTTAGGCACTTTCAATAATCATCAGCAACTCTGGATGATTACCTAGGAGGTGTCAGAGGAGGTGATGTATAGTGTAAAATTTTCTGTAAAATAGATTTTACATATCATATGGAATATCAACACAAGTATTAAAAAAAAACTGTTTTCCAGTATCAGAAACTCCTCCCTCTAAGCAGAGAAAAAAACCGAGCAAACAACTGAATAAATAAAAACATCAAAAGCTTCTCTTTGGAAGTGGAGTTGACATCTTTTAATAAGCTCAGCTTCCTGATGGCTGCGAGGGACAGATTTGTTTCACTAAAGTAGAACAAATAAACAGAAAAGGTAAACAAGACAGCTGTTTGAAGATGATGTGACAGCACAAGGCTAAGTCAGAGACTCTGTGAAAGACATGTGAAGGTCCCTGGGAGGTGTCTGTGCAGCCTTTGGTCTGGGGGACATCTTTTGGCACTTGCTGTATAATCAGAGCATTGAATAAACTCTTACCTGTCACAATTACAGCCACCTTCTGTAGGGGTCTCCAAGCAGCTGACATTTCCAGCAGGCTTAACAACTTTCCCAGTGTCAACCAACTGCTATTGAAGTGGCAAAGTCAAGATTCCAATTTTTGTTTAACTCAATGTCTGTGCTCATACTCACAACACACAATGCTATCAGCCCTTAAGGGCTCACCCTATTTAAAACCAAGTCTGGTTCAATGGACAGGTTGTTCAGATTTATGTATAGTAAAGTATATATAGTATTTATAATTTATGTATAGTAAGGTATACATATGTATAGTAAAGTAAATTTATAGATATTTATAGATTTATGTATAGTAAAGCATTTAGGAATATCATATATCTATTCTCTGTCCTTCACAATACATTTAATTTCTGTATAGTTATTACTTTACATGTTGTCACTATCACGTTGACACCATTTCCTAAGGGGATATTCTGAGAAAAGCATGTTTACTTATCAAGAGGATGAATAAATATTTCCCAAAACATAGTTCTCCACAGAGCTTGACACTTATACATCATCGTTAATATGATGACTAATACGATGATTTTTTTCTTCTACTTAGTGCTTGACTATGAGACAAGATAAAAAATGACTCAGTTACTTGTGATTTCTCATCTGTTATCCCTACAATGCCAAAGTGTCCAAGATTGGGCAGAGAACTGTATGGTAATTCTCAAATGTGTTGTCCAGCACATCTTAGTGTTTGACAAATTGCAAACTCAGTAATTATTTCCTGAATGACCTCATCATAATTATCTGAAAAATGATCAACATGTCTTTAGTAAAATATACATGTGAAACTTAGGGCTATTGGGGGCATTCAGGCAAACACAGTGGTGGCTGGACTTCTGTAACCTGGGCCTTGTGCCTTCTATTTTTTTTCTTTTTTTTTTTTTTTTTTTTGATGGAATACTGCATCAAGTCCTCCAAAACACCTCGCCAGTCCTGTCTCCAACCTCCACATTTGGGAGAACAAACTCAACCCTAAAGGAGTTATATAAGTTATATTGTTAGTTTTCCAAATTTTCATATTAAGCATCAAAACCTGGATTTCAACCCAATCCAAAAATTCCAACTTCTAGGCACCCTCTTCAATATCTCTTGCCTGACAAATATCTGTTTAAAATAGTCCATCATAGTCAAATAGACTTTTTGCTTGGCTAATATGTGAGTTCATATTATCTACCAAACTCTTGCTGCCAAGACACTGATAGAAAATTCTATATTGTCTTTATTGCATACATCGTATCTTAAAAACATTGGACTGTACATGTCCAGTTTCAGCTTTTGTTAAGTGGATCCAGGACTTAAAGGTGCATGAAAAACAATTATCAATATGAAATATCTTTTAATCTTTAAGTTGCTTTATAAATACCTGACTGATACCTCTTTATCATGGTTCATCAAAACCTTTGATTTAGTTTTCATACAAAAATTTCATGTGTGTGTGTGTGTTGCACACATGCACGCTCATATACACAAGTATGTATGCACTTGAATTGGGATTTGAACATAGGTTGCATTTCTGTTAGGCTAACACTCTACCAGTTAGCTATAATCCCAGAATACACTAACACTTTTTGTTTTGAATGCATTTTGCTTGGCTTACTAATACCACTTACATGTGTAATGACAGAACAAAAAGGACTCTCAAAACTCAACCATGAGAAAATCTTCACCGTCGGCCATTCTCTTGGGGGGAATGGGTAAGAGATAAAATGGTCTAAGAATCAGGATCACTTGAGGATGTGAGCCATCGGGCAAAACCTTTCAAAAGGAACACTGTAGTGCCTAAGTGGACTTTACTGAAGCAAAGACATCTTAGCAAAGAAAAACCTGCAGTTTGTAGAAACCAGTTTGTATTTTCTTTTTATTTCCTTATGTAAGTGATCAAGGTCCAGGGTCATTTGATTTTCTTTACTTAAGCCTGTTTTGCTGATCGCTTTACAATAATTTCCTGTACGTTGCAGTCTTTATGGCTTCTAGGCCCTGGGATGAGAAGGTAGAACAGCAGGCCCCAGAAAAGCCTGTGGGAAAATCACACAGACTCTGTAGCATGCCCTCAGCCCTTTTATCTGTAGTCTATGAATTATCTACAGTGATCTTTACAACATTCTGTGATTCCCATTGCAGGCCACGGGGCTCTTCATCTCCTAGTCAAAATGATCACTGGAATCTCAGGCAAGCATCTGCCTTTGGTGCCTGAGGAATAGGGGCTCTGGTTTTCAGATTTGGGCTGACCTAAGTTCCAGAAATCCCCAACAGTGACTCTCTCACAAGTTTTGAGCCATTGGATTTAGTAATCTGTATCAAGGAAAAACATATTGCAGTTAAAAACTAACTCTGTAATTGTTTTAACTACAGAACATACACATATATCTTAAATATCAGAAATACAAAATTTCTGTAAGAAATCTTCCTCCTAATTCTATTCTCCACTACCTAGGCACAAGGAATGATTCTAAATGTATATGTAAATGATCTGAACTATACTATCCAATGAGGCAAATAACCACAATAATGAACCTAAATATTTGATACTTTATTTGAGCTGAAATGTTATTTCAAAAGATCTAATTTTTTGGAATCCTAAATTCTATCAACTCTATTATGGTTAAAAAATAAATAGTCATAACACAGGAAAAGCAATAGGAAACTATTTTAAATCACAAAAGATGACTTTTCTACCTGTAATATGTATCCAGGTGTATTTTTACCATAATAAATTAGCCTTAGATAGCAGCAGTACCATAGGAAGACACAACACAACTAAAATATAGCACTTTATACTAGTTTTTAAAATTAGATTTAATGTTTATATCTTTATTTAGTTACAAATGCAATAAGGAATCTTTAAAATACACAATTATTAATTTATTCTATGTACATGAACATTTTGTCTACACATAGATCTGGATACTAAGTGTATGCATGGTACCCATGGAGATTACAAGAGGCATCAGATCTTCTGGGATTGAAGTTATAGACAGTAGTAAACCACCATGAGGATGTTGGGAATTTTACCCAAGTCCTTTGGAAAAACAGCTAGCACTCTCCATTGCTGAGCTCTCTGGCCCATCAGAAAAGCCAGATAGTTTGAAAGATCGCAAAAACCCAGAGAATGTTAACTGGATAAAAAAGGAGCATATATGATCCAAAATGGTGCAGAAAGGAAAACGCCCATAGATGAGGCTTTCCCTTCCCAACAATAATATCCTATTCCGATCACATGTCATGTACTAACAAGGCATTTTATTGTACTGAGAGACATCCCCACAAACGAAACCCACAACTTCCAGATATTCCAGAAATCAACTTGAATACAGATGGGAAGAAACTTCGACAAGGCCCCATAAAAAAATCCATCTTGGAAGTCTTTGAAAGTTTTCATGTATCCTTTCATGTGAATTTTATAAGCATTTAAAAATAAAACCTAATTGGATAATTATTGTGGAAGTTCAGAGACCAAGACTTCTATGTATAATTAGAAAACATGATTGGGGAGCCAAGTTCTAAAACATTTTGAGAGCAGCAGTTGTTTTAAATATTTGATGCATGTTCTTGAAGAGTCAAGGAATCTCTGGGAGGCATAGGAGAAAGATGGAAAGATGACAAGCAGCTCTTTTAAGAGGTTGCATGTGAACATTTTCACACCAATTTCCAAGGAAAGAATACATCTGTAAGCACTTTCAGCTAGTATTGCAATCCTTTGCATAT
Organism: Mastomys natalensis; assembly: GCA_021653895.1. Lineage (NCBI taxonomy): Eukaryota > Metazoa > Chordata > Mammalia > Rodentia > Muridae > Mastomys > Mastomys natalensis. The sequence continues at coordinate 676,501 of JAJTUV010001110.1, forward strand.
ATTATGAGTTTTGTTGAAGCGTCTATGTATTATCATTAGGTAAGAGAAAGAATGCAAGGACTTCCATCTAATTTTATCCTGATGGCTCTCATGTGAATCTCAAGATTTTCATGCACGCATTAAGTTGAAAGCTTTAGGTTTTAATAAGCAATCTGGCAGCGCAGTTATTTTGTCTGTCTCCTTGGCAGGTGTCCTCTGGGGGCTGATTTTGCTTAGTTCTTGGGCAGATTTTGTCCTAGTTTGGGTCGGAAATGTCTCCCCAAAGGCTCATGTGTCAGAGGCTTTTCCCCCAGCCAGGTGTCTTTGGAAGATGGTAGAGCATAAGAGAAACCTTCAAATGATATTGATGTACTTGGCAATTTTTGTATACAAGGCAAATGTATCGGAAGCTGAGATGGGGGTAGAAAGAACACAATAAATTCCAGAGTCTCTCAAACTCATTTACTGATTGTTCTTCTGCCACTTCACCCTAGCCCTTTAAAAATAATTTCCCAAAGAAACGTCAAAAGCATGCATTTTTATGTATTCATTTTTCATAGTTTTTTAGTTCCTAAACCTTAAAGCAGCACAGAGAGAGGAAGCAGCTGAAGGTACTTAAGGAATCCACGTTCTCAGTTTTAAAATGCCTCTGCATCTTAATGGTTTGATTAGGATAATGAATCTCACGTTATGTTTGTTGCATTTGAAATCGTATGTGAGTGTTGCAATTGTTATTTGAAAATTGCCTATCTGAGGTAAAGTGCCCCTGCTGAGGTCGCTGTCAGACTTGTCATGATACTGGTCGTGTACATTATTAATCGTCAATGTTTGTGACCCTTTAGTCTCTCTGAATATAGCATATTCATTAAATGGAAATAGTTCTTTTATTTTGCACTCTAACATTCTGGACTGATACTCATGTACCATTACTAAACTTAAACTCATGTACCTTTTGTATCATGTAACATTCAGTATTTATGCCAAACAAAATATTTGGAAAACAAACATAAACAAATTACATGAAAGCAATGCAGAACCAAACCATGTGACCGGGATAATGCTGGGTATGAGCAGCTAGTCAAACAGTATCCACTTGTTCCCTCTTGGAGAGAGTGCACAGCACTGGGGAGAAGAAATGGCTCTGAGAGGGGTAATGTGACAGTCTGTGCAAATACAATGTAGATTACCTTCCCTAGGCTTGGCAGGCAAGGCATCACGGAAGCCTTTATCAAGAAAGAGTGACTGACTTGATTCTGAAGCCACTGTAATAGTTAGGCAATAGGGAGTGGGTGGAACGAAATGGTAGTTCTGGAAGAGACAGCATTCTGTCAGAGGTTACCAAGGTACAAAGGAGCAGTGATGTAATAAAATAAGAAATGTTCAACAGGAAGAGTCCTAGCACAAGGTAAGGTGAACGTGGAGATGAGAGCTGACAGAGGTGAGGAAGGGAAACGATAACAGAAAGAAGTACTTTAACATGTATGTCACAATCCAGTTACCAATCCCCATCATGAATTTATAGCTGTAATGGGTGTGAAGTCCAAACATGAAACTCGAGTTTCCAGTTGACTCATTGGGAGAAGATCTGTGCTGGAAATAAAGTTGATGAGTTCTATTCTGGCAATGCCAGATTTCAAGGGTTGGTCATGAATTTAAGCAGAAAAATACCCCCATGGGTCATTGGATTCAAGAAGTTCAAGTTCAAGAAGTTCAAGATCTGTGTGAAGTTGGAGGGCTGAGAACTGCTGGCCCGTGTCTGCTTCCCTCCGCTAGGGTAGGCAAGCTGGTTCCACATTGACTTGGACTGGAGTGAAGCTTAACCTGGCAGGTGGGTGCAGGCAGGTCATGGTCGGTGGTGAGTGCTTGGGCAAATAATACACACCTGGGAACAGTTTCAGAGAACTGGTTCAGTGTATTAGGGGAGAGGAGATGACATTTATGCCCCTGGGAGGCGGCTAGGATCTTTGGGGCAAGGTTTGTGTGGCTGGCCATGTACAGTCTAAGGATGGAGTGTTGGAAGATACTGCATCTTCACACTCAGGACTGTAGAGTGTATGTAGAGGGGTGAATCTTATAAGGTCAAACAAGGAGTGGAGCCTGATAACTGTCAGGATAATAAATTCTTGTTAGGGTTGATGGTGGAGCAGCTGACTTTGAAGCATCAGGTTGGGAGGGAGTGGAAGCCTCCTCCTGTCATACTTATGTGAGGAATCCAGGGTTGAAGCTCTCCCTGACCCTTCCTCTGTAACAGTGGGTCACTGGGCCTCACAAGGAACCGTCTATATACAACTCTGAACATCAGGGGAGTCATCCAAAGAGTGTGCTAAGAGGAAGACGCAAGGGGAGACTTGGGAGATGATTAAGTGGAGAATACAGGGGATGGATTCACAGAAAACACTGGGAAGTAGAAGGCAGAAGCTTGAAAATATTAGGAGAGTGCTATTAAGAAAGCTGAGCAAAGGGAGGATTCCATGGAGACTGGGAAAAATGAAGTTTGCCTGTTGCATTGGCAGTGACATTGGTGATTTTGAAAAGAACAAGATGAGTGAAGTGATACCAGAAAAATCCCCAGTGGTGGTAAGCTGAAGTACAGGAGGCAGAAATGGACACAATAGTTATGAACAGAGTTTTTTAAAGAACTCTGGTTGGTACATTTACACAATGGAATATTACTCAGCTATTAAAAACAATGAATTTGATAAATTCTTATGTAAATGGATGGAACTAGAAAATATCATCCTGAGTGAAGTAACCCAATCACAAAAGAACATACATGGTATTTACTCACTGATTATTGGATTTTAGCCCAGAAGTTGAAATACCCAAGATTCAACTCACAGACCACATAAAGCTCATGAAGAATGATGACCAAGTGTGTGTGGGGGCTTCAATCCTTCTTAGAAGAAGTAACAAAATACTCAAGGGAGCAAATATGGAGACAAAGTACAGGATAGAAACTGAAGGAGAGACCGTTGCAGACCATTCCACTGGGGTATCCATTCCATGTGCAGTCACCAAAGGTAGACGTTGATGTGGATGTCAGGAAGTACATGCTGACAGGAGCCTGATATAGCTGTCTCCTTAGAGGTCTGCAAGAGTCTGACATATTCAGAAGCAGATGCTCACAGCTAACCATTAAACTGATCATGGGGTTCCCAACAGAGAAGATAGAGTGAAGACTGAAGAAGTTGAAAGGATTCATGACACCATGAGGAAAGCAACAATATCAACCAACCAGAGCCCCCAGGGTCTAAACCACCAGCCTGGGAGCGCTTAGGGAGGACCTATGGCTCCAGCTATATATGCAAGAGCTATTATAACTGGGAGAAGAGATCCTTGGTCCCATGAAGGCTGGACATTGTGGGGGGTGGTATTGGAGGGTGGGGAGGTGAGGTACGGGGGAGGGTGGGTGGGGGCACACCATCATAGAGGCAAGAGGAGGGGGTAAGGATAGGAAGTTCCTGGGAGGGAGGGGGAAAGTGGGTAAGGGGAAAACATCTGAAATGTAAATAAAATTTCCAATAAAAAAAAAAAAGAACTCTGGTTGTGAAGTGAAAAAGAGTTGTAAAACTAGTAAGTTCTTTTATAAAGTAAAATTCCTCACAATATCACTTAATCTAAAAGTACTACTTAATATTATATGATGCTATGTTAATAGTTAAAGTGTATGGTTTATAGTTAAAAGGGCTATAGAGAATATTTCAAAGAAAATGCCCTTTTCTCCAACTCTTAAATATTTGAATGATTTAAATATTTGAATTTGTGCCAGGTTCAATATTCAAAATTCTTATTTAACATATTTTTCAAATGCCTTCATTTCTCTTAGCTGACAAAGTCAACTGTCTCTCCTAAGGGCAGATCAGGCTCCAAAACCTCATGACTTTCAGACATTTTTTTCTCATCAAAAGCCTTTGAGATTGCTTATTTCTGCAACCATCAAAGAAGAAATACTCAAACTGGCCAGAACTAATGAGAGCAAAGGTTTAGACATGCCTTTCATATTCCCTAAAATTTCCTTTTGTTTTTTGAGATTATAATATGATTACATCATTTACCCTTCCCTATCTGCTCTCCATACCTACCATGTGTCTCCTTTGTCTTACTCTCTTTTAAATTTATGGCCTCTTTTTCTTTAACTGTGTGTGTGTGTGTGTGTGTGTGTGTGTTCCTAAAATACATCAACACAACATGTTCAATTATATTTGTTATACAATATATATTTGTTATTTATATATACATGTATTCAGAACTGATAGTTTAGTGTTAGATAGCCAGTTGGTGTGTTCTTCCTTGGGGAATAACTATTTTATCCACTTTCAATATTCCTTAGCTGCCTGTTATTTTATTTCTTGTCTAAGACTGAGGTGTGTTTCTTACTAAGAGAGAATTGAGTGAGTGACCGACTTAATCCAAGTATTTTACAAGTGATATAGATATTTAGAAAGGATAACTTAGATACTTATAGAGTTGCTGTGGATCAGAAAATGAAGCGTGAATATGATAGAAGGAGAACCAGAGTCCTGATCTCCAGTCTGAGACTCTGGAGCCCATCTTTCCCCATTGCAGATGTACCACATTTCCTTTCTAAACAGAACTGTAAAATATGAAGTACATTTTATCTACTTTTTTAGTAACATAAGTGGAAGCATTAGGTTCCAGACCCCTGATATGTGTGATCCTGGTAGGAATCTTTGCATTGAGTAGGATGCAAACTGCTGCACTAGGCTGTTCCAGAAGGTTCATTTCCATCAGTTCCTTGTTCTCTGAGTGAGACCCCACTAACATTCTATTTGATAAGCTAACCAAGAACTTTAATGGAGAGCTCCAAAAGTTCAATGACTGTAAACAGTAGGCACATTTTACTAAGTGTGCTGGATAAAAAATGCCAAGAACTCTAAATATTGGAATAATTTTGTTCTGTAACAAGTGGCTGCTTTAGATAGTAAGTTGATTGACTTCTTTGCTTAAAATTTATCTTTTCTTTATTTTCCTTTTTTTTTACTTTTCATAAAGTAGAGGGAAGGAGAAATGAAAGACAGACAGAGACAGACAGACAGAGATCTTATTAGGAACATTGAACAATAACAACAAATGATCTAGTTAAATAATATCAGAACTTAATCTTGGCTACTGCTATAAACAAATTTGGGAAGACACTTATATCTGATATTATTTTTAAAAAGCAGCAGAAAAAATGGTAGTCCTTGGGCTGTCGAGACAGCTCCACAGCTAAGAGCACTTGCTGCTCTTCCAGAGAAGCGAGTTTGGTTTCAGCACACACATGGGGTAGCCCACAAACACCCATAACTATAGCTCCAGAAGACTGGAAACCTCGAAGAGTACTTGCATATACATACATGAAGACACATACACACAGCTACAATGATTTAAAATAATTTAAAGTTTGAAAAAGTCATAATCTGAAAGACTATGACTGACTTCCTTAAAATTTTAAAAACAGGAAAAAAGAAATGTTCTCTGCCGTTCTCCAAAAAAAATTAGTTCCTAACATGGCACATGACATTTATCCACATCACAAATAACAAGGACAGCTAAGAGTGACAAGAATTCACATTTTATATTTTAAAGGTATACGTTTTTATACTCTGAAATTTAAATGCTGTCAGAACTCTTGTGTATAATTTACATTTTCCACTTTTTATTTGAATTGCATAGTTAAATGAATGTATTTTTATATTCTCCTATTAATATTGCCTTTTCATAAAAATAGAATAAAGAAACATACAAACTCTTTGACAAATCTCAATTTTCATATACAATAAATTTAAATCATTTTCTGGAAAAAAATAAAGATGGCAAAAATCTCAATTTCAGTATGTAAAGTCACAGAAATAGGACACTCCTTTATCTTAATCATGGTTCAATACTCCTATCAACTTAACATTTTTCAGACACGCCAGAGATGGAGGGAAACTGAACATACTCCATTTTGTTAGTTCAGTGTGAGCTGGGATATATGAGATATGTTATAATTCCTTATTTTCTAAAGAGATGAATGTAGACATGCGTTTTCCTTGTTTATATTTTAGAAAAAGAAGAAAGTAGGCCTAGACACAGAGAAGACTGAGAAAATACCACAAGACCAAGCAAGCATTTAACAGAATCTGTTGGTAAGGGTTTAATATGAATGGAACACCCAGTTAAAAGAAGCCTCTTAGGTTTCTGTTTGCTGGTATTATAAACTCTCAGCTCACACTGTACAGTGCACTCCAGTGGGCAGAATGCCTTTGTTGCCACAGCTATGATATTCTCACAGCTGTCTTATACACTAGTCCAAAGCTGCTTACACTATTATTACTCAGATGATGAAATTGGACTCAAAGATTAAAGGTTCAAAAGGCCACTTGAATCTTAACTAAGAATTATTTGCATGTAACATTGTATTCTATGTGGGAAATTTCACATTGCCTTTTGACCCAATTTACCCTGATTATATTAACTATATCAGGGTACCTATTGACATGGGATTGAAACAAAATATGATGACATTAATTATGCTCTGATGTAGTTTAGTCTTTATTTTTTAATACTAAAATCAGACCATAAAATAACAACTACAGTTTCCCCAGTTTCCATGTGTGACCTCTTATGAGTAGAGAGCCACTTGCTGTGACACAGAAGGAGTACCATTGAGTACAGATGTCAGAGAACTGGGTTATCTGTGAAAGACTAGAAATAAGGTTATAATGAGAAATCAAGCTGCAACTCGGGATTCCTTTTATTATTTGTATGTGACAGCAATTCTAAATAAAGCCACCTTAAAAATAACCTTCCCTGTGTCCCAGGAAGCATTCGTGAACCCTCCCCCCCCAAAAAAAAATACACCAAGGAGCTGTTTCCGATGTAATAGCATTAGGTTGTCTTTATTACTAGCTCAGGCTTGGGCTCCCCTAAAGTTCAACCCTGACACAGCAGGAGAGGAAGGCAGAGCAGTCTTGAACTCTCAGTAGGACCAAGTTTTATATAAATAAGTGAGGGAGGGTCTATCTTGGCAAGTATCTAACTGAATTTCTATTGTAAGCTGAAAGGTGGGTACTCTGAAGCAAGAACATATACAATCACAAATGTTCTGGAAGTACATCTGAAACAATCAGACTAATTTTTGATTAACTGTTGCTAGGAAGTAGCTGGGGGTAATGTCTTTCCTGGTACCTGGGTACAGCTTGGGTTCTGCTATGGGGCAAGCTCTCAGGCTTGTTTTCTGTCTCTCTCTCTCTCTCTCTCTCTCTCTCTCTCTCTCTCTCTCTTCTTTTTCTGTAAGATGGAGGCTGGTCCCAAGATGGAGTAGGTTTGGCCTTTCAAATGTGAATGGAACCCCTGGTCTAACTCTTTCCCCACTACTGTTCTCCATTGCCATCTTTTATGCATCACACCCAACACTTGGATTTTCTTATCAGAAACACCCTGTATAATATGGTGTATAGTATAAAGCAATAAGAAGAATTTGTCTTAAATTTCCTCTGATAGTGAGAAATTAAACTCACATTTGTTCAACTTTGACAATCTTTTACAAAGTTTTTCATATAATAATTTCATGGAAATTCATGATACTTATCTGACAATGTTTGCAAGTTGGACAGAAAATAAAGTATGTAATAAATAGGCAGAACCTGGGATTGTGTACATGCCATATATCTGGTGTTAAAACCATAACCTAAAGGGATAGTCAGGTTCATGCAGTGAAGTCTAAATGATAGAATAAAAACTAATCTTGAAAATCTATGAAATAGTAACACATAACCAAAATTCAACCTTGTAGTCAACAGAAGTCGAAAAAATCATGGACATGAAGCCATATGAGTTTAAGTCTCCAATTTTGTTAGAAAAATCATTAACACGTGTTGTGATAGCAGTAAATAAATTAGTAAAGTCAGACACTCCTGCACCTGGTCATCATGAAGCAGATAATTAAGTGAATATCCCTGTAAGGTTTACTAAAGGGATACAAAATGTGAAATATATCTCATGGCATTTGGGAGTCAGTAAAATAATAAACAGTTATTGCAGTAAGTTTGGCTAAAAACCTACATGTACAAAAGTGAAGTCAGAGTTCTTCCTCTGTTTATCTGCTAGGTAACTTTTCTGGTTTCTGTGATACTGGATTAAAGCCTAGTATTTAACAGTATTGTGAATACACATTTAAGCTAATAATGTAAGGCTAGATTTAAAGGTCTCCAGATCTCGAAGCCAATAGATTTTAACACAGTTGTACCATGTTACAGTTATATCAAGAAATATAAAAACCAAATTCAAAATCTTAATTGAAATCAGGAAAGTACCAAGGACAATCTCATAGTATTTATATGACTAAAAAATATAATAACTACAGCTAAGGGGGAAATGAATGCTTAATAGTATATTATACCTATAAGATTAACTCATGAGGAAGTGAGCAAGGGGGCTGGAATGAAGGCTCAGTGGAGAGATGGCTCAGTGGTTAGGAACACTTGCTGCTGTTGCAGAGAGCCATATTTGATTCTTATTACCGACATAATGTTTACAACTGTTAAAATCTCATTTCCAGAGAATTAAGCAGGCTCTTCTGGCTTCTGTGCATGCCGGGAATGCACACAGTACACATATAGACATTCAGGCAAAATATTTTACACACATAAAATGAAAATGAATAAACCTTCAATAAAATAAAGAGAGAGAGAGAGAGAGAGAGAGAGAGAGAGAGAGAGAGAGAGAGAGACTGTGGAGAGGTTAAAGGATGGGAAGCAGAATGGTTTAAGAGACATAGAAACAGTGAGAGGGATGGATGGATGAATGTAGTGGATGTCCATTACATCAGGCAAATACTGATCAGAAGCATGCTGGAAACATTAAATGTAAAAAATTAAAAAGCAAATGAAGTACCCAGACAAGTCATGTACTAATCAAGTAAAACTGCCAAAAGGAAAAAAAAAGCATCCTTAAACGTAGTGAAACTCAGAAGGCATCTAATGAACTCAGTTGGCAACTGAGAATCTCCCAGAAGCATTTTGAATTTGTGAACATGGGATAACATTCTAGAAATCAAAAACACAAACATACACTCAAAGAATACCTCTGATTTACATTCTGTAAACATCTGTCCTTCAAGAGTGACTATAAAATAACTTTTCAAAGTTTTCTTTAAATGATCATGTAAAGGTCAATATTGGAATAAACCTTACAGATTTAATTTTTTGGTAAAAGGAAAAAAGTATCTGAAATTTGAACTGAAAAGAAGGGTCACATCTATAGCAGAGCAAAAGAAACAGCAGCAATGTATACTGAATAGTAATACATTGTTGAATAAATAATGAAAAGTGATAACTTGATACTTTGTAATGTAGTATCACATAGACTTCAGATACACAATAGAGACAAATTGAGACTGGAAGAAATGAACACAGACACCTAAGGTTACTTAGAAGTCACTGCCAAAGCACTTAGTAATTACCTCTGAAGATCTTAATGTCCTCGTCAATTCAGGCTTTGATAAGTGAAGGGTTCATATAGCAATTTCTATGTAAATGTAAAAGAATGTAAACATAGTATATATTGAGGGAGCTTGGAAAATGGTTTCCTGAATAAAATACCCACCTGAAAACATGAGACATGAGTTCAGATCCCAAGCACCGAAGTATAAAGCCAGGTGCTCTGTCACATAACTATAATAGTAGTGCTGGTGTTGCCTTTCTGGGTTTACACACACACACACACACACACACACACACACACAGAGAGAGAGAGAGAGAGAGAGAGAGAGAGAGAGAGAGAGAGAGAGAGAGAGAGCTCACTGGGCCAGCCAATCTTCTCAGATTGAATGAAAAACCCTGTCTCAAAACATAAGGTGCAAGGTTATAGAGGAAAACACTACAACTTTTGACTTCACGTGCACCCAAGTACACACCCTGTGTATAATGAAGGGGTGTGTGTCAATCTAAAAGAAGATCATGTGTGACAAGAAAGAACAGAAGACAGTACATAAAAATGAGCTAAATTCTAGAAATTCTATGAAATTTCCCCAACCAAAAAATAAGAAAAGACATATCAAAAACATCAACATATAGAGGTTAAAAGTAGATAGGAAAAAAATACTTGTAAACACTGATTAAAAAGAATGTGCTATTACACTAACAGACCTAGACTCCTAAGAAGTACCGTAAGAGAAAAATAACAGCCCACAATAACAAAATATTCACTAGGAAAATATATTCTAATTCATTTACTTAAAAGCCATTGTCTGAAGCATGAGGTGTCACAGTTACAAACAATGCCACAGTCATAATGTTGAATTGCAAACATAGCCAGTTCCTAACTTAGCAAATCAAATACACAAAAATATAATAAAAAGTCAATAGAATTATTTAACATATTATGGTTGGTTAAATAATACCCAACTATAATATTGCCAAAGGGGTTTTTAAATGTTGAAAAGTATAGATATGGTATAGTATAAATAAAAAGTGAAATTCAACAAACTTTGACAAACTTTTAAAGTTTAAATGTTTTGTGTCTCTTTGTCTATACTCTATTATATCTACTGGGTTATTGTCTATAGTATAATTTAATATGTATTAGTTAATTTATTCTAATTTTGACACTTAAAATCATATTGATAACAATAAAATTTAGCTAAATAGAAAGCAATGTAAAAACTCTAAAGTAAATTTGTATTTGTGTGTGTGTGTGTGTGTGTGTTGTGTGTGTAAACACAGAAAGGCAACTAACTAATGAGTCAAATTTAATGAATTAAGTTAGTGGAATGCCCAACTCCAAGAGTGAATCAGCACCCTCCCTTGAGGACCAGGCAGTACTGCAGAAGAGTAGGCAGAACAGTTATAGTCAGAGATCAGAGAGGACAAGCATCAAACACTGTCTCCAAGTCATGAGAGAAACACTGCACACACAAACAGCTGTGGAACTCTCTATACAACCATGCTGGACTCAAAATCACAGAGATCTACTGCCTCCGCCTCCGCCCGCCTCCGCCTCCAGCTCCGCCTCCGCCTCCGCCTCCGCCTTCCCCCTCCGCCTCGCCTTCCGCCTCCGCCTCCGCCTCCCCTCGCCTCCGCCTCTGCTCCTCTGCCTCTGCTTCCTTGCCTCTCTGCCTCTGCCTCTCTGCCTCTGCCTCCCATGTGCCACTATGTCTGGCATATCAACTACATTTTAATGCACAAGAAAGAGAAAATAAGATCCAGAAAAGTAGATGTTGTTAATATGAGAAATCCAAGATAACTTAAAACATCCTGATAATACTCTGCTTATAGTTTGAAAGGCCCAGGATCATATAGGTAATGTTCTTCATATTGATCTAATCAAACACTAAATAAAATCCCATCATAATATTCTTGCTGGTTTGTATTGTTTATAAACAGCTGCTGTTTGGAAAACTTGGCTCTTATTGTTATAGTGATCACAAGCAAGTAAGCATCTGAGAAAGAGGAGAAGGCAGAAGAGGAGCAGGAAAATGGGGGAGATGCTTTTTGTTCCCTTGAATATCAAGTTCTAGTATAAATTTCAGTAACTGTAGCCACTGCACAGTGAAGAATAGATGAGCAGTATAAGTTAGAAACCAGAAAGAATCCCTCTTATGCATGAATGCTTGACTGACAACAAGGAGAAATTACAGGATTCTGAGAAAGCATGGCTCCCCAGTAAACAGTCCTGGGATACTGGCTATTTATAATGATAACCTGAATCATGGTTCCCTACTGATGTCACCGAAAACAATCAATTTTAGATATACTGCAGATCCAAAACAAGATGAAGCTTCTGCAGTGTATAATTCAAGGTTATCTTAATGACCTACACAGGGCAGGGATGTTTGCCACAAGATCAGAGCAGAGCTGTATCAAAATCAAGATCTTCCACTCATCAAAAGAGATTGGAAGGAGGGTGAAGGGTGGGCTGAATGCAACGACAACATTCTGAATGAGTATATTTATTCAAACCTGGGGGGGAATAAAAGCAAACAACGTGTCAAGCTAAACACCTGTGGTCAACCTACAAGGCAAAATACTAACTTTCATAAAGTTCTGAGTGGAGTGGGTAATGGGCACAGATTGAGCGTGGACTTTAGTTTGCGATGTGAATAGAAAATAGGAAGTTTAGTGAGAAAATTTTAACAGAAAATTTACTGTTACATACTTTACTGTGTTAATCGAGAGGAAAGAGGAAAGGGGGGAGGGATAGAGATACAGAGACAAAGAGATGGACTAGCAGAAGTGAACAGGAATAGAATAGTTAAAGGAATGAATGTGAGTTGGTTGATTACTACTTCGGAGATCTGGATACTTTCATTTTCTGTTTTTTGTACTCCGGACTCTTCGATTTTTATGACATTGCCAGGAAGACATCTTGCAATCGAGATAAGTTTGCGTAATACCTAGGCCAAAAATTTTTAAAACAGCCAAACGGCAGAATCAAGTTTTGTGGGAGCAGACGCCTGCTGGCTGCTGTAAAACCCATTCCTGAACCTTCCAGAGCAGCGTAACCACCATACCCCCACTACCTAAGCCCACTATACCTACCCAAACCTGCCTCTCTGGAACCACGTACCCCTTCACCCTCACTGTTCCATTTGCTGGAACACCTAGCAGTCTGTCCTGTAAACACCATATCTGAAGACAGCTAGACAGCGTTGAAACCACTGACTTGGAGACAGCGAGGAACCAATGCACTCCTAGCAGATTTCAGATCCCAGATAAGCCGAGGTCCAGCAGCTCTTCCACCAAGGAGCACAGGATCAAAGGATCACAGAGACATTGACTCTAGGTATGACACAAGTAAGAAAACTGAAAGAAACCATCGGTGAAAGACAGTGAGTGCATAGCAACAGGATTAACCAGTCTGGGAAAGACAGCCAATAATCTAACAACAGAAACCAAGTACCTGGATCATAGAAACCAGTTATCATTCCATAAGCAAGTCCTGGACACCCATTATACTGGAAAACAGGACAGATTTAAAATTTACTTCAAGAATAAGAGAAACAGCATTAAGAGAAGCCTTAAAGAGATTCCCAAAGAAATACAGAAACAAGATAAACAGTAGAAGCTTAAAGAGAAACACACAAAAGAACACAAGAAAACACAAACAAGTAAGGATTAAACAACCACAGGATTAAAAACGGAAGATAGAAATCAAAATAATCAAGGTCACTACCCTGGAATAGAAAACTAGAAAAGAATCAAAGTCATAGATGCAAGCATCACCACAAATATAAGAGATAGAAGAAGAATCTCATGTGCAGAAGATACCATGGAAAACATTGAATAAAATCGACTTTCAACCAAAAGTTATCAAAAAAGATAAGGAAGGACACTTCATACCGTCAAAGGAAAATCTGCCAAGATGAACTCTTAATTCTGAACATCTGTGCCCCAAATACAAGGCACCCACATTCATAAAAGAAACTACTAAAACTCAAAGCACACATTGCACCTCACACAACAATAGTGGGGGATTTCAGCAACCCATTCTGAGAAATGGACAGATCATGGAAACAGAAACTAAACAGAGACACAGTGGAATTTAACAGAAGTTATGAACCAAATGGATTTAATGGATATCTATAAAACATTCCATCCTAAAACAAAAGAATATATCTTTTTCTCAGTACCTCATGGTACCTTCTCCAAAATAGACCATATAATTGGTCACAAAACAGGCCTCAACAGATACAAAAATATTGAAAAAAATCCCTTGCATCCTATCAGATCACCACTAAAGCTGACCTTCAATAGTAACCAAAACAATGGAAAGCCCACATACACGTGGAAACTGAACAATGCTCTACTCAATGATGACTTGATCAAGGAAGACATAAAGAAAGAAATAAAAGGCTTTTTAGAATTTAGTGAAAATGAAGACACATCATACCAAAACTTATGAGACACAATGAAAGCAGTGCTAAGGGGAAAACTCATAGCTCTAAGTGTCTACAAAAAGAAACTGGAGAGAGCATACACTAGCAGTTTGATAGCACACCTGAAAGCTCTAGAACAAAAAGAAGCAAACACACCCAAGAGGAGTAGATGGCAGAAAATAACCAAACTCAGGGCTGAAATCAACCAAGTAGAAACAGAAAGAACTATACAAAGAATCAACAAAACCAGGAGCTGGTTATTTGAGAAAATCAACAAGATAGATAAACCCTTAGCCAGACTAACCAGAGGGCACAGAGACAGTATACAAATTAATAAAATTAGAACTGAAAAGGGAGACATAACAACAGAAACTGGGGAAATTAAAAAAACATCAGATCCTACTACAAAAGCTTATACTCAACAAAACTAGGAAATCTGAATGAAATGGACAATTTTCTAGACAGATACCAGGTACCAAAGTTAAATCAGGAATAGATAAACCAAAGGCCAGGACCTGTAGTAGAATTATTTAAATAGGCCACTGGCATTGGGCACCAATTTGTAGTAGAGGAAATTATTTAAACCCCAAATAAGATCTCCTACCCAAACGAGACCAGTAAAGGAAGACACAACTCGATAATTATGGTATAAATTGCATGCATAGATTGGGCAGATTAACCACTACACTACTCTAATCCCCGACTATGAGATCCTTTATAACTTGAGGTTTTTCTAGGCCGAGTGGTTGTCCTGGCTCCGGCTCCTCCGTTGTTGGCTTCCTTCTACCGCCAGCTTCCTTCTGCTCTGCTTCCTCCTGCTTCTCTGCTTCTTCTTCTGCTCCCTGCTTCTGCTTCTGCCTCCTTTTATATCAAATTCCTCTCACTCTCTCCTCCCCTAAGCCTTTTTCTCTGCCTCCCCTTCTACTGCCCAATCTCTAGCTCTAGCCTTTATTTTACAGGTTTTAATTGGACAGAAGGTTTACAAGACATCACCTGTGGGCAGATTCAATCATCCTCTGCAGCCCCTCCCAGAAGGTGGAACTAGGATCAAAATACAAGGCTGGGGCTATCCACTGGGAACTAGATCAAAATACAAGGCTGAGGCTATCCACAACAAGGACCAGATGGTTTTAGTGCAAAATTCTACCAGACCTTCAAGGAAGACCTAATACCAACTCTCTTCAAACTATTCACAAAATAGAAACAGAAGGAACAGTACCAGTTTGTTCTATGAAATCACAATCATGCTCTTACTAAACCTCACAAAGACCCAACAAAGAAAGAGAACTTCAGGTCAATCTCCCTTATGAATATCGCTGCAAAAATACTCAATAAAATTCTCCCAAACTGAATCCAAGAACATATCAAAACAATCATCCATCATGATCAAGTAGGCTTTATCCCAGGAATGCAGGGATGGTTCAATATTCGGAAATCCATCAATGTAATCCACTATATAAACAAACTCAAAGAAAAAAGCCACATGATCATCTCACTAGATGCTGAGAAAGCATTTGACAAAATTCAACATCCCTTCATGGTAAAAGTCTTGGAAAGATCAGGAATTCAAAGCCCATAGTAAAAGCAATATACAGCAAACCAGTAGCCAACATCAAACTAAATCGAGAGAAACTTGAAGCAATCCCACTAAAATCAGGGACAAGACAAGGCCCCCCACTCTCTCCCTACCTATTCAATATAGTACTGGAAGTCCTAGCCAGAGCAATTAGACAACAAAAAGAAGTCAAAGGAATACAAATAGGAAAGGAAGAAGTCAAAATATCACTATTTGCAGATGATATGATAGTATACTTATGTGACCCCAAAACTTCCACCAGAGAACTCCTAAACCTGATAAACAACTTCAGCAAAGTGGCTGGTTATAAAATCAACTCAAACAAATCAGTAGCCTTCTTCTACTTGAAGATAAACAGGTGAGAAAGAAATTAAGGAAATGACAGCCTTCACAATAGTCACAAATAATATAAAATACCTTGGTGTGAATCTAATCAAGCAAGTGAAAGATCTGTATGACAAGAACTTCAAGTCTCTGAAGAAAGAAATCAAAGAAGATCTCAGAAGATGGAAAAATCTCCCATGCTCATGGATTGGCAGGATTAATATAGTAAAAAAGGACATCTTGCCAAGAGCAATCTACAGACTGAATGCAATCCCCATTAAAATCCCAACTCAATTCTTCCCAGAGTTAGAAAGAGAAATTCTCAAATTCATTTGGAATAACAAAAAACTCAGGATAGCAAAAACTATTCTCAACAATAAAAGAACTTCTGGAGGAATCACCATCCCTGACCTCAAGCTGTACTACAGAACAATAGTGATAAAAAACTGCATGGTATTGATACAGAGACAGGCAGGAAGATCAATGGAATACCATTGAGGACCCAAAGATGAACCCACATACCTATGGTCACTTGATTATGGTCACTTGCTCTTCGACAAAGGTGCTAAAACTGTCTAGTGGAAAAAAGATATCATTTTCAACAAATGGTGCTGGTTCAACTGGAGGACAACATATAAAAGAATGCAAATTGATCCATTCTTATCTCCTTGTACAAAGCTCAAGTCCAAGTAGATAAAGGACCTTCACATAAAACCAGACACACTGAAACTAATAGAAGAGAAGGTGGGAAGAACCTTGAATACTTGGGCACAGGAAAAAGTTCCTGAATAGAACACCAATGGCTTATGCTCTAAGATCAAGAATTGACAAATGGGACCTCATAAATATTGCAAAGTTTCTGTAAGGCAAAGGACACTGTCAATAGGACAAAACAGGCAACCAACAGATTGGGAAAAGATCTTTACCAATCCCACATCTGATAGAGGGCTAACATCAAATATATACAAAGAACTCAAGAAATTAGACTCGAGAAATAACCCTATTAAAATAGGGTACAGAGCTAAGCAAAGAATTCTCAGCTGAGGAATCTAAAATGGCCAAGAAGCACCTAAAGAAATGTTCAGCATCCTTAGTCATCAGGGAAATGCAAATCAAAACAATCCTGAGATTCCACCTCACACCAGTCAGAATGGCTAAGATTCAGGTGATAGTAGATGCTGGCAAGGATGTGGAGAAAGAGGAACACTCCTCCATTGTTGGTGGGATTGCAAGATGGTGCAACCACTCTGGAAATCAGTCTGGTGGTTCCTCAAAAAATTGGACATAGCATTACCTGAGGACCCAGCTATACCACTCCTGGGCATATACTCAGAAGATGCTTCATCTTATAACAAGGACATATGCTCCACTGTGTTCATAGCAGCCTTATTTATAATAGCCAGAAGCTGGAAAGAACCCAGATGTCCTTCAACAGAGTAATGGATACAAAAAATGTGGTACATTTACACAATGGAGTACTACTCAGCTATTAAAAACAATGAATTCGAGAAATTCTTATGTAAATGAATGGAACTAGAAAATATCATCCTGAATGAGTTAACCCAATCACAAAGGAACACACATGGTTTTCACTCACTGATAATTGGATATAACCCAGAAGCTCACAATACCCAAGATTCAACTCACAGACCACATGAAGCTCATGAGGAAGGAAGACCAAGTGTGGGTGCTTCAGTTCTTCTTAGAAGGAGTAACAAAATACTCAAGTGAGCAAATATGGAAACAAAGTGTGGGACAGAAACTGAAGGAGAGGATGTCTGAAGACCATTCCACCTGAGTATCCATCCCATGTGTAGTCACCAAAGGTAGACACTGATGTGGATGTCAGGAAGTGCATGCTGACAGGAGCCTGATATAGCTGTCTCCTTAGAGGTCTGCCAGAGTCTGACAGATTCAGAGGTGGATGCTCACAGCTAACCATTGAACTGATCAAGGGGTTCCCAATGGAGGAGTCAGAGAGGAGATGACAGAGCTGAAAGGGTTTGGGGCCCCATGAGGAGAGCAACAATACCAACCCACCAGAGCTCCCTGGTGTAAACCACCAGCCTGGGAGCACATAGGGAGGGACCCATGGCTCCAGCTGTATATGTAGGGGAGGATGGCATTGTAGGGCATAAGTGGGAGAGGAGATCCTTGGTACCTTGAAGGCTGTATGCTGAGTGTTGGGGAATTCGAGGGTGGGGAGATGGGAGGGAGGGAGTGGGGGCACATCCTCATAGAAGCAGGAGGAGGGATGGGATAAAGGGTTCCTGGGCAGGGGCGGAGGAATGGGGTAAGGGGATAACACCTGAAATGAAAATAAAATATCCAATTAAAAAAAGAAACAAACAAACAAGGACAGAATCAAGCTTTCAGCTGCTACTAGATCCATCACCTGACAAACAGATAATGAAATAAGGTGTATAAATCGAACGGATAAGCTCCTTAGAACAGGCACAGCTGCTTAGAAAATCTTTGGGCATGTTCAGAAAGAGACTCCAGAAAAACATCATCTTCCCATGATCCTCCAGAATGACCCTGGTCTCCATGGAACAGCACTGAGGAAACTGAGCCCTTTCTGAGGCCATGACTTTCTGAAGTTAGGTAAAGACCGGACTCATTCCTCCAAGGTCAGAGTTCAGCAATGCTGAGCTTGCAGCAAGTGGTTGTTTGCGACCTTAGTGGGTTTGCTGCAAATAGGGATCATCAAGCTTATCCAAGGTTTGATAAACTTTATGATCGGTTTCTTCTCTTGCCTGCAACAGATTAGGGGAGAAAAATGGAAATAGATGAGCTATTGGAAGCCACATGTAAGAACAGTCCTAAGAGGAACTGGAGAAAAATCCAGAAAAATAGAAAACTCCATTAGACACCCATTACCGCACTGGGCAACCATAAATGCTACACCTCCAGTTGCCAATTTGACTTAATGAGGCGATCTAGTTTACAAGAAGACAGCTTTTATAGGACAGCAGAATTTTGCAAGAAAGTACTAATAAAAATATTTACTTCCACCTTATTTGAACCACCCTCTCTTTTACCTTTAATAAAACATATTCATGCAGAAAACTGGGATATTGAAAGCATATGTCTCATTATACTACCAAGTAAAAATACTGTACAACTAGCATTCTGTAATACGAATAATAGCCAAGCAAGTCACAGGGCCAGACACTGAACTTAAGCTGTGCTTATCTTAAGGGTCAGGAAGATTTCCTCACTAGATCTTTATATTTTCTCTCGAAAATATGTCTCTGCTGTACAAATAAATAAGATATTAAACAACAACCTCGAATATCCAAATAAATGTTTATTGTGTGTGAAACATATATGTACCTTGAATGTTCATTTTTTTTCTGTTTAATTTACATGTAATCCAGGTATAAATAAATTAGTGTTTCGAAAAAAGCTAATTTCAAGCTACATTATTTTTCTCTACAAGATAGATATTTTTCAAACTGTCCAATGTTTTAAAAAGTAAGTTGTCTGTAGAAGTATGACTGTAATAAATACTACCTTTGCATTGGCTGGTGTGATGGCCAGTACTGTGGCAAAACCATCTGATTTGAAAAAAGAAACAAACAAACAAACTAGTAAATTGACCTCAGAGCAAAGGTATGGCCTTCAAGTGGCCCTGGCAGGAAGGGCTATACACCGAGGCCTGGTTACTGGCTGCTAATACTTCTGCACCCGAATATTCATAGTATAATATACTTTTGGAGACACACTAAAATCAGTAACAGAAAGCATCTCTCTGAGGTACCAATTTAAGCAGATTTATTTACAAAAGGCAAGCATTCCCAACTGGCATGCACATTTAGAAATAGTTAAAATTCTTCCAGAGAAATGTTTGAATTAATTATACTGCACTTTCCCTGGTGGCTCCATCTCCTTTCTGGAATATCAGCGACTCTGATAAGCCACAAAGCTCCATTTCAGGCTTGTGATTCCTCTTTGTGAGGGTCTTTCTTCTGAGCTGGCCCAGATCAGTGCTGCACTTCTCAGGAATTGCACATTTTGTTGCTTAGTGGCTTGAAATAGTTTTGTGGCATCCTGTCACATAGTGAAAACCAAATCTATATTCGTTAAATTTGATAGCATAAAGTTAGAACAATAACTGTGGCTCATGCTATAAAAATCAATGCCTTGCCGACAGCATATGTGAAGACTGACAATGATCCCGTGTATCAAGTGACGCTGGGACGCTGGGATAAATGCCTAAGAAAACAGCCACTCTCGCCATGTAAATAAGCAGGAAAAGGGGATCATGTATAGAAATAAATCAATTTTCATTCTCTGCTCAGAGGTCTCATGTGCAAGATGATTAAAAAGAAAATGACTTGCAGGCTGCAGTTAACCCTGTACTGACTGTGGGTTTGTATGGAGGCCACATTTGCAATCCCATCATTATGTGAGAAGCATACCTAAATATGTTGATAGATGTAGATTCTTGTGAATCTCCTTAAATCACTCTTATGCATGGAATATGAATTTGAGAGTCATTTAAGGTAAAGACCTTTCAAAGGTATTTTAGGCAATGATTGATTTCAGTGGCAGATTTAAACTGAATTTTACTTGCTGTTTGTCTTTAAGACCTCCACGGTAACCTCAGGATTCCCAAACTTTCTACAGCTACATGAAAGGGGATCAAAATTATCACAAAGGTCTCACAAAATTGTAAAATCCAGATTGATTTCAATTTGAAGAGCAGTTAATACCTTACCTACCCGATATGGATGTCTTCTGAAGGCTGAGCACTGTTATTTAAATAACGTGATTGAAAATATGAGTTCCTGTTGAACTCATAAACATCATTTCACTATCGGGACAATAGCACATCACTGAGACAGCAGACCCCCGTCTTGGCATGACAGAGAGGGGCCCTGAGGATCCATGCTCAGCCACACCCCACTGTGAGCCTTCCATTTAGATACACATTGTGCTTCCTTGTGTGAGTTTTCTGCATGGATGGTGAGTGCATGTACAGATGCTTGCCATTTCACTGTGCCACAGTTTCCCCATCTACGAAAATTTGTCAGAAATGGCCATCTGCGTCCTTCCTCAGAACCGCAAACTCAGGATTTTAAAACGCAGTTTTGGATACTAAAGTGAAGGACAAGTCTTAAAATGGGGGAAAAGGGAGCTATGGTTTCTCTCTTCTTCATCCCTGGTTACCTGTTCCAGTCACTCCTAAAGTGGGGTCATGATGGGGAAGAAAAGAATCAGGAAAAAATAAACAGAACATCCAAGAGGCACAAGTGATCCTAGGTCCCATAAAGGAAGGGTAGGAATTTCACTTTTCTAGCTTCCTACACCTCTTCCTGGGAAAAAAGTCAGAAAACTGGCCAGCAACACAGGTTGCTGTTCCTCAGTCTGCAGATGGAAAGGAAAAGTGGGGAAGGGAACACACTACAATCAATAGGGAGGGATGGAGAAAGGTGTTCTCTTTGTACTTCCGGGTTCCTCATGCTATCTCCCATGGGAGGAGAAGAGGCGGAGCTTTCCAGGATGACCTGAGTCAGTAAGACAATAAAATTATCCCGGCCACAACTGGGTTGTTACTGAAATAAGACTCCAGCCCAGAAGGATTAAAATGCACAATATCATCCGTGGGATTCGCCGTATCAGACATTTTGTTAGGTCTTTTAAAAACTGGCCTAATATGTTAATATTGAAAATAGATGTATGTCATTTGAGAGTGAGTATAAAATACTACGTGTATTAAATTAATAATGTTTCATTACTCTCCCATCACAGAGTCATTATTTTAAATAACCATATTTCATTCCAGTGGACAGAGTGTAAATGAGTATGTATTTTTATGTAAAGTGGACCTGCATCATTATTTATTCATGAGTTTTAAAAGGATCATTATTTTTGACAGACAGTTCCTGTCAAAAGATTTATGCATAAGAGCTCATGTTTCCCCACAATAATCATCAATCAATAAACTTTAGAATTTGGTATTTAAAATTCAGTGTTACAGAGATGCACATTTTGTTCTAATTAAACACGTGTTTGCATTTGGAAATAAGCTGCAACCTCGGTTCAATTATATATAATCAGAAATATCAATATTGCATATACAGAGTGAGTCAGTTTCAGATTGGGAATGTGTCTGGATACATTTTAAGTGATTGCTTTGTTTTCCTATACCACACTCTTTGTGTGTATGTGTTCCTGTGGGGCAGGAAGGGAAACTTAAGAGATCTGATTTCTAACACAGTAATTGGTTATTACCATTGGCAGTTCTCAAAGCAAGGATGGCATTCTTTACTGCTACCAGTTCAATTTTCAGGGACTAGAGAGGGCAAAAAATCAGACATCTAGTCCAGAAAAACTGTGACTTTCAGTATGGGGCCGGGGCCAGTTCAGGAGTAGAGGTGATACGAGACAGAGGTGTGATACAAAGTTACTGCTCAGAGGACAACTATAAAGCCCTTGTCTCTTCCCCCTCCGCTCCCTGCACTCCCCAGAGGAAAGAACTGGAGGGGTTTCCATCACCTAGGACAAGTTATCCTCTTGGGATGAACCTGCTTCTCTTAGACCAGCCATCTACAGGTGAGATAGTTTTCCAGGCTTATCTGCTATGCTCCTTTGAAGACTCTGAATTGGAGGACCTGAATTAAATAGACTGTCCTGCACCACAAAGTCTGCCTTCGTCTCTAGGTTTCCAGAGTTTATATTATCTACTACGTTGATGTATTGCCTGACTATCAAACACTCAACACATAGGCTCCCTTCCCAGGCTCTGGAAGCCGAAAGGCCACATCTGCTTCTCTGGCCGTCTACAGTGAGGCACAGACAGGGAGGAAGAACTGTAGTACAGAGGATATATAATCTTTGTCTGGGAGTTATACAACCCTTGTCACCAGGGTCAGTTTTCGTTTTTCTTTTCAATTGACTATACAACTATAACTGAGGATAAAATGTCAGGCTTCATGGGAAGACTTGGAGACAGAGGCAGGAGACAGTAAAGAGCATGAGGGGACCAGAGAGGAGGAAGGAACTGCTGAAATATGTAGCATCTTCAGACAATCCCAGGAATCATGGCACCTGTATATTTTCATTAAAAACACAACTTTTGGGGGGGGGGCAGTGAAATGCTTCAGAAGGTTAAGATATTTGGTATCAAGCCTGAGGATCTGAGATGCTTCTGGGAAAGCCAGCTTATAGAGAAAGCCAACTCCACAGGTGTCTTCCAACTTCTACATACCCATGCAATACAACACACACACACACACACACACTACACACAAAATATACTAACACCACCACCAGCAGCAGCACTGCCACCACCAATAATAATGATAAATGTAAAGTTACTAAAAGTTACCTTTTCAAGTTGTACACAGTCTTTCCCTCTTAGAAATAGTTTAAGAACACATGAACAAGTGAATCCTGTTGCTCAGAACTTCCTTCCAGCTTCCTAAACAGGGTAGACATTAGAAACAGAGGATGAGAAGGAGAATGTAGAACTTGTGTCAATGAGAGCTAAACAATTCTGTAACAACCTTCGAATGTGCAGTGGAGAAGAAAGCCATAATTGGGGGATCAGTGACTTAAATGAAAAAGTATGTGAAAAATGCCCTCATTGCAGATTGTCTGAGAGGCCAAGAGCTGGGTTTTTATTTTCATAAGCGAACATTTCAAGGTATCTTTAGGGAGAAATGAAAACAGGAATCTGCCACAAGTGTATACTGCTGAAGAGGTAATAGCTAAAGAGTCCTGGAGGATACACAAAGAGAGAAGGAGGAGCAAGGAGAGGAGGAGGAGCAAGGAGAGGAGGGGGAGGAGCAAGGAGAGAAGGAGGAGAGAGGAGGAGGAGCGAGGAGGGAAACGTTAAGAGGCATATTGGAGCTGTGGATGCTGACTGCAGAGAGGGAAAGCCAATTTTGTATTTAATAGATGCTTTACAAGATATAAAAGCACATTCATCTTATATGGCAGAAAGAATATCCCAAGTACTTATCGCCATATAAAATTAAACCTTGTTACTTTTGTACGCAGCTGGCATTTTCATTGCAAAATATGGTACTGAGATGTTTACATTATTTCATGATTACTTGTAAAATTTTATATGTATATATTTTATATATATATACACACACATTACTTTCTGGATAGATTTCCAGGAGACAGACTGGAGTTTTACGAAACATTAAAAGATTAGCATATACCAAATCAATACGGAGGAACAGAAACTGTGAAACTTAGATGCCGGGCCACCTAGTCACCTGCAGGTCACAGGTCAAGGGAACCTAGTCATCTGGGGGTCACAGGCCAAACAGTCCTCCTTCTTCTCCAGAAAAGAGCTATTGAACTAAGGACCTCTAAGTCTTGAAGAATCAGAATTCAGAGACTCTAGAATCTTCTCTTTGTCAATAAAAGTAAAGGTCTGGTAATTGCTTGGCCAATATTTTTGTGTAAGTATAGAAATCATCATGTCCATTGGAGTCAGCATATACAGTTCAATCACATTAATTATTTTATATTTATGTATAAATCTTTCTACTCTTGACAATGTTCAAGATATTAAACTAGCATTTCCCTTGAGTTTAGACTGCTTTCTTTTCATCCTACACCAATCTTACTGACATGCATCCTCAAAAGTTTTTACAGTCTTAGAGTGGAGTAGAGAGGTGTATACACCTGCCCAACAATCTGAGTGTGGCAACCATCTTCCAGCCCTATGTCTTCATGCATTAGAGGTAGAAGTTAAGAACTCTGTAAATGCCTGAAACTCCCAGTGGTACCTAAATTCCTATATGTAGTGTTTGTTTAAACCTGATGACACAGTCCTGGCATTCTTTTGTTTGTGAGCTTGAAGTTAAGAAACAATTCTCTCTCTCTCTCTCTCTCTCTCTCTCTCTCTCTCTCTCTCTCTCTCTCTCTCTCTCCATCCCCACTTTTTTCTCTCTCTCCCTCTCTTCTGCAATACTAAGACTTAAATCTAAAGTCTTGTACATTTTAGGCAAGTGCCCACTAAACTCACTCACTCATTCATTCATCCATTCACTCATTCATCCATTTGCTCATTATGTCTTATTTTGACACAGCCTTGCTAAATTGTATACACAAACATACACACACCACACATTTTGAATTTATCTGGTAGCCCAACAGGCTGGAAACTTGCAATAATCTTGCTTCAGCCTCTGAGTACTGGAGATTCCCAGTTGATTTTCTTCTTCACAATGTAATGAGAAGATATGGACATAGTCTCCCCTTCCCTATTAAACTGATATAATTTGACATTTTATTTAAGGGAAGTTTTTTTCTCTCTTTTTATCTTCTCATTGACATATTCAGACTTATCACTGCTAGTCGCTCATGAGCTACAGGGCCATAATTAAGAAAAATGAGACTTAGTAGAACACAAATACTGTGCTTCTACGGCAGTGGACCTGATGGACAATTGCTGTGGTTGTCAACCTTATGAATGCCACAACTCTTTAATAAAGTTCCTCATGGTGCAGTGACCCCCAACCATAACATTATTTTTGTTGCTGCTTCATAACTGTAACTTTGCTGTTATGAATCATAATGTTAATATCTGTGTTTTCTGATAATATGAGGCAAACCCTGTGAAAGAGTTATTTGACCCCCTTCCCCAAGGAAGTTGTGACCTATAGGTTGAGAACCTCTAATTTACAGTATCTTTTGAACTTGCCTTTTAATATTTTTCTGTTGTAGTTGGTTGCAAATAACTGAAACATCAAGAAGGTAAAACTGTAGATAAATGTACACACTGCAATACTATATACACTGCACATACTGCACACACTGCACACACTGACACACACTGCAACTATACTGCACACACTGCACATACTGCATTTACTGTACATACCACGCATTGTATATACTGTACACACTCTAAATGCTGCAATACTGCACTTCACACTATTCACACT
Organism: Mastomys natalensis; assembly: GCA_021653895.1. Taxonomy (NCBI): domain Eukaryota; kingdom Metazoa; phylum Chordata; class Mammalia; order Rodentia; family Muridae; genus Mastomys; species Mastomys natalensis. Next base: position 702,158 of record JAJTUV010001110.1, read on the forward strand.
ATGCACACTGCATACACTGAACATACTGCACACAATATACTGTGCACATTGCACAAACTGTACACACTTCACACACTGTACACACTGTATACACTGCACATTCTGTATACATGAATCCTGTACATACCTCACATACTATACACACTGTACACATGGTAAACACTGCAATACTGCACACGTTATACACACTGTACACACTTCACAAACTGTATACACTGTACACAGTATACATAACTCTTATACACTGCCCAAATTATACATGCTGCATACACTGCACAAACTGTACACACTACACAAGCTATACACACTACACACATTACGCACACTGTACACTTTCGTTTTCTATTCACTCTTAATCATTTTCTCAGGCCTTGCTTGAAAAGAATTCTTTTAAATTAAACTTTAAAATAGAATACATGTTAAAAAATACCCTTAACATGACTGTACACATAATTTTAGGTACATTTTTGTGCAAAATACAATGCCTTTGGAAATGCCACAGAAATAAAAAAAAAAAAGTGGAACATTGTCAATAACCCTCGGGCCCCTTCCATACCCCCTCCCAGTCACTACCCCCACCCACGTTTTTCCCCCAAAGAAATTATTCGTCTGAGTTCTATCATCGTGAATGATTTCATCTGTTTGTTTTTAACTTTTATTAATATGAGTTCTCATAGAATATGTCTTATACCTTCTTTTACATGACCTTGTATTTGAGAGCTTCATGCAGGTTGTGAAGTACAGGACACATGTGTTCATTTTTATTGCTCCGAACTGTTCCATTGTGTAGCTAAATGGTAATTTCATCCCATTAACAGTAGCATCTGGGTGGCTTCCCATTGTGTGCTATTATCAGAGTGGTACTATGCACATCCATGTCTGTTGGGAACACAGGGTACCTTTGTCTCAGATATATACCTCAAAGGTGAATTGCTGGATGACAGGGTGTGTAATTTTCATCATTAAAGATGTTGTCAATTTTCCAAAGTGGCTGTATTAATTTATTCTCCCACAGTGAGAGACCCAGCTGCTGCATATCACCATCATTAGCACGACGCCCTGTCAGTCACTCTTATTTTAACCATTCAGGAGTGCGTGTGGCAGCATGGCATCGCAGCTTGTATTCGTGTTTCCCTGATTCTTAAGGAGGCTGGGTATCTTTTCATATCATTATCCACTTTGGAAGATCATCTTTTGCCGTTACCAAGAAGAACAACTTTCATTAACTCAATGGACTTTGTTGACACTCAGTTCAATAAAGGTTCAGTTTACTGGGAATAAGAAAGTTTTAGCTTGAAGAATAGAATCCTTACAGGGCAATCAGACGTGTTAAAGACATAGGCTCATTTTCATAGATGTGTTTTAAAGACATCAAGGATTACTTAGCCTGGGTAGACCATGTAGTGGAGATTGGCCACCCAAATGATGGGTAATCATTATGGAGTCTGTCTTAGGAGAATGAGCTTTGTTTGATTCCTGCTATGTTATTTTAGGAACACAGACAGTTTTCTCTACTCTCTGTTAGTCAGCGACTGCAAAGATAGCATTTTTCAGGGTGTGAGTTTTATGCTGCAAAGTTACAAACATAGTCTAGTTAGAAACCGAATCAAATTACCTCTGCAAATTATAGCTTCTCCAGCAGTAACAGGGATAAGTACCCACATGAAGGTAAATCAAGCCATGTGTTTAAAGCATGAAACATACAATTTTACATGTGGGAAATAATCAATAAATTTTATGGCAACCAAACTGCGAGGATTTAAAGATACATCGTGAGGTAATCTTTTAACATGTGTCATTTCCCTTGACTCCTTAGCACAAATAAGATTTATTCTCTCAAACACAAATCTCTCAAAATGCTGGAAAAAAAAAAAACATGCTGTTTGCTTTTTTCTAACGTGTGTTTCTTCAAAGGGAAGCGTTATGGACTCTACAACCAAAGACTAATCGTCTTGAGCTCAAATTAGAACTTTACAAAGAAAAATCGGAGCAACAAAACACACACACACCCCAACACACACACACACACACCCAACACACACACACACACACACACCCAACCACACACACACTTTGGAAATTTCACCTGGATTTATACATTTTTGCTTTTTGTTTTAAGTCTCTGTCCCAGTACAGATGAGTCCATGTTCCTAGTATGGCATTCAGACCCAGAACAAATGGTGGGTGAGGATTCTATTTTACATACCAAAGCGGACCCTGCCTCCAGGTTCTTCAGCATCCTGGAGTTCTTACCTGTTCCTGGACATGGCTGGCATACCCTACCCTCTATGCTGAACTTTCCAGCTGGGCTGCCCATACCCTGGAAGCTCTTCCCTTTATAATCTAGACATTTTGCACACACACCCTTCTGTTCCTTCTCCCTCTCAGCATTTTCTCTCTCCCTAGATGCGCTAGCACTTTCTCTCTTTCTCTTCCCCTCTGTCTCCTTCCCCATGGTGACTCGCCTCACCCCATTCCTTTGGACCAGTGAACCTGCCCAAGAGTGGCTTCCCATTAAGCCTGTCTTTATAAACTTTAACTTGGCTTGAATTGGCTCATTTCATCAGCGGGGAATGACTTATCACCAAGTACATGGCATCACCATTATTTTATCTTAAAACCTGAGCAGCTCTGATACCTGCAGGAAACTTTCACAGATTGTAGTTACTATGCGTCCCTTCTGGAAGGATGAGGATCATCATGAGCTTCTCACATGAGATATCAACCACCACTTCCCGTTGTCCCAGCTGCATGTGCTGTTAGGGGCGGGATGAGGGTGGGGAGAGCCGAGTATTGAGTAGGTGGAAAGTTTACTGGGGCTGGGATGGGAATCAAGTGATGCCTCTTATTATCTGTCACTCATGCTGGGGTGGGGCTTTGGATGATACACTCAATCCATTCCCTGTGCTTCTGTTAACTCCCCACAAATGCTTCAGTAAGCAAATCCCCCAACACTCATTTGGTTCCCACCCTCAAAAGCTTGGTGGTTCACCAAATTGAACTTGGTCCATCTATCCTATTTGAAGGCAACAGACATTTATTTGGTCTTGAAACAATTATTTCCCTCCTTTTCAGTATCTGTAGACTGTTTTATTGGTTTCTTTGGGTAGTGTTTTTGTTTGCCTGTGTTTTTAAGCATTGAGACAAAATTGACATGTGGTGAAATAGAGAGATGTAAAAACAATTCTTACTCCCACATAGCACTGGTTCAGTCAAGAAATAGAACATCCCTGTGACTCAGAAAAATTGCCCTGTCTTCCAAGTCAGTGTAAAAGCAAACTGCTGTTCCCCACCATACCTTAGCTTTTCCCATTCAAGACTTTGACTGGGCACAATTTTACACATGTGGACACTGTCTCCATGCTTTCCCATTCTTGGGATTAGCAAAGCCAGGTGAGGTGTACCCCCATGTACTACACCATCCAGCCTAAAACTACCCCATTTAGCCTGGATCTGCTCTTCTCATTTCCCATTCTGTCTTAAATTTCCAAAGGAATCTGTCCAAATAAGGGATAAGATATGAATATCATTTGAAAGTCATGTAATGTGTCTCCAGATCACAATAGTCAGAGCTCAGAAACTTTTGGTTTTGTGAACATATGCAAGAGTGGAAACTGTGCTGTTTCTTACTCTGAGGAGGTAAAGGTGCCATGTTGGAATGAAGAGATTTAAGACTTGGTAAGTGCTTCAAAATGTGTGGGATGTATGTACCTCATTAGTGTATGAGGCAATGTGATTAGCTGTAGGAATGAACTTGCCCATAACTTTATTTTTTCAAATTATAACTAATGTATATAAAGATATAGTTTTTCCCCAAGATCTGAGGCTGAACCCAGGGCCTTGTGTTTGCTAGGAAAATGATCAACCACACAACAAAGTCTTCAACCATCTATATAATGTATATGTGGATATATGTATATTAATATATATTAATATATATTATGTGTATTATATAAATGTATTTTTTAATGCCAAAATATAATGCTCTAAATAAGGATATTCAGGGAGTATTGGTCGTCAATATTCAGAGACGGCTTGTAGTACGCCTATGGTGGACCAGATGTGCACTCTCTGCCTTATCAGAAAGCTCATTTGTCTCCATGGATGAGTAATGAGGTTCTCTCTTCTATGATATTCGCTTCCCAAGAGATTTCTCTCTTCTGTGTCAATTTTAAAGTGAATATATACCTTAAATATTTTTGACAAACTAAATGTTTGCCTTATTTGAAGGCAACGGGCAGAACAGACACAACTTGGAGAGGCATAAAATCTTTTTATTTTCCCATTTTTCTCTATCCTAAACTTTAATGTTTCAGGGCTTTATTTACCACAATTAAAAGTCCCTGTATGAGTGTTGTTTTGTGTGAATGTGCGTGTGTGCATTTTGTGTGTGTGTACTGTGTGTGTGTGTGTGTGTGTGTGTGTGTGTCCATCCTGTCATTCTCTTGGGAACCTTTCTATGGAGGGACTTTGCTAGTTTCTACTGGCTCTCTAGGAAAGAAGGCAGTGACGTGTTAGGGTTTGAATCTTACATGCCCCAAAGTTGCATGTATCAACCTGTGGCAGTATTAGGAGGTGGTGGGTTCTTCAGAGGGACGGGTTTAGTCAAAGAAAGTTAGGTCAGTAAATGCATGCCTTTGAAGGGGATATTGGGAACTTGGCCACTTCCCATAGCTCCTTCTTTACTTTCTGTCCACCATAAAGAAAGCAATGTCAATCTAATATTTTTTGCTAAAGCAACAGAGCCAACTGACAGTAAAACCTCTCAACCCAAGAGCCCAAAGAAACATTTCATTTTCACAAGCTGATTTATCTTAGACTTTTGTTACCATGTGGAAATCTGAACAGCACAGTTGCTCTCAGGAGCCAAGAGTCGGGAGTGAAGAAGGATCAGAACCAAATTCAGCCTTCTTCCGAAATAATCACTGACCTTAGTAACAAACCCACAGTGACCAGGACAGTGCTGAGCGTTTAGGAGCCTGGCTTCAGCTGTGTAGGAAATGCCATCAGTGGCATCTCATCCTTTACATATTTTCTCATTACCTGGATGCTAAGTGTTCGTTTGAAAATTCATGAAATATCTGCTTCGTTCTAAAGGAGCAAATGTGCTAAAACATGGTTATTCTGGCAAGGACAGGGATTAAGAAAAGTTATTATGATCTTTTGTGCAGCTGAAATTCCTAAATGAGTTTGATAAATTTTTAGAAGATCTATATTTGTATCAAACATGTGAAAGTCAGATAGATGTTTCTGCTTAATGCAGAAAGAATATACAGTATTTCCTAGAAGGATGATGGTAATATAATAACACTGGTAATAATGAAAACATCAGTAATGACTTCATTACTACTAACGGATTTGTCTATTGTTCTTTAATATCTCAAATGGCAGATATAATAGATTGAGAATTCATATCCAATGGCCAAAGGGAATGCTCATTGTCACCCACTGAACCCACATTTTGTTTAGATCATGAGGCATTAGATGCTGAAACAATTTCCTGGTGTGTTTGGTGTTTATATGTGTGCTGCATGCATGTGTGTGGGTATGCACACCCATGCACATTCATGCTGAGGCTGGAGTGTGACTTCATATGTCTTCTCCTATCATCCTCTGCCTTATGCCCTTGAAACAGAGTCTTTCACTGTTCCAGAAGCTCACAGATTCAGCTAGGCTGGTTAGCCAGCAAGCTTTTCTGATTAGTGTCTCTAACTCAGTGTTAGAGTTAACAACATGCGCAGTCATGCCAGACCTTTTACATGGTGCTCTGGATTCTAACTCGGGTCTTCATGGTTACAAAGCAGATACTCTTACCCACTGTACCATCTCCCCACCTTCTGAATGTGCTTTAATCTAGAATCCCTTGCAGAGATACAGAAACTAAACCCTGGCTAATGTGATCTTTATTTGCATATTTTATGAGATCTGCATGAGATTTGCTATTTCCTGAAAAAACAAAAACAACAAACAAACCAACACCCAATGGCTCCTGAGCAAAACTTCTCTTGCTTAATCACATCCACGATCCTTAGAAAAAGTGACTTGGGTTGCATTTCAAATCACAGTGAAGCTTTGCTCTTAAAGAAGAAATCTTGTTTGCAACCCCAAATTACCCCTGTCTCAGTCAAACTAGTGAAAACATTTATTAAAGCAATTGCTCCCTGGAGCATGTTGAAAGGGGAACACTACGGGATCACATTAAGAGAAAAGATAGCTTTCAGAGAACTATGTGTGTGGTTATGTAACTTCACATTGCAGCAAAGTGTTCCCACTCCCTACATGTCTTTGAGCTGAGCATGAGCTGTGTCTTTTCTTTTTTTTCTTTTGAGCTGTGTCTTGCCTGGTGTGTGTGTGTGTGTGTGTGTGTGTGTGTGTGTGTGTGTGTGTGTGTGGTTTCAGTACCGGAAGGGTGTGTCAGGCTGTTCTCATTAATGACCTTCAGGAAGAGAATTTTCAAACATGGCATGTTGAAAGCAGATTTGATCCGAACATGCTGTGGCTCTCATAATGTCATGCCCTTTGGAAATGCAAGACACTCAAGACATCTCCACCTGATCAAAAATGGCACCAGCCTCAATTAACGCCAACAACTGCAATTAGGAAACCACAGATGAGTTGGGACATGAGAGGCTCTAATTTCTTTTTGCCCAGATATCTGTTCTCGGTGACACCTGTCATGTTTCATTGATGTGAATACTTTCGGAGGCTAGTCACCAGCTTTTTGAAAATTGCATTTCTGACCAGAGCTCCCTAGGCACAGTATCAATTTATCTCTATTTGCAATAGCTCCCTGGATCATCCCTAAGTACTTCTGGGCGTGGAGCATTTAATTTGAAGAAGGGTGCAAAGCAAGAACTAGTTGCAGCCATGTAATTGAATACCAACTTTTGGAGAAATAAAATAAGTTGTTATGTAGAGTAAGAGGTATCATAGACACTGGATCAGAATATGGCAGCTGTGCTTGGGACTACCTTCCCATTACCAGTCAGAGAATGAGGACCAAGGTAAGTGTTCTCATGGTTTGAAAATGTCACCTATGAGATTGAGAAGCAGTTTACATTATTATATACCATGATGAGAATGCTATATGGAAAAGATGATCAAGTGTATATCAACTTTTAAACCATCATTCATATCTATGCTTGCAAACATGTCACTTTGCAGGAGACAAGAAGGTGGGACGTAGAATAAAAATACGTCGTCTTAGATAGACATAGAGACAATGAACACATAACATTAAATACCATTTTGTAAGTGAAGTATACAGAAAAGTGTATGAAGATCTCTTAGATCTTAACATCTGAAGGCTAGCTGTTTCCATCTTTGACTTTCTCATGAGTAACATTCCCTTGACAACACCGTTCTTGTTTCTTTAAAGAACTTGGGAATTGGAGAAGTCAAGTGCAAATACAAGCTTATTCCTGATTCCAGCTTTGGACAGACAAATGTGAGGATTGCAAGATAAATAGATTATATGCTGTTTCTGCCTTCTCCCTTGTTATTGGAAGTCTATTGAGAAAACAATTATCTAGATCTTTCCTTTCAACTTACAGTGATCCATAAACCTTTGCTACAAGGATGCACACTGAATGCATACCCTTATCTCAGCTTCTTAGTTTCCTTCTTACCTAATAGAATCAAGCTTAACACATGAAATCTTGATGGATGATCCTAGGTAGTTAATCGAATCTTATCTTTCTATTAATCTAATTTTTTTGTCAAGATGTAGTCTCAGCAGTTTATCTTCAGCACTAATCAAATTTCATTTTTAATCCAAGTAAGTTCAAATGGGTTTTAACTTCTGAACATTTTTCTTATTCTCCCAACATTTGTCTGGAGATGATTCCCCACCCACAAATTCTTCCCTTATACTGACAGTTATCCACTGTTTCTTCTCATAGACCATATGCATGTCCTGTACCTGAGAGGGATATGAGGCAGAGGTGGGAGAAAACCTCAAGCAATGGCAGGCTGGAGGAGTGCAAGTGTATATAAGACCTTGTGGATATTAGCACAGACCCTGGAATGTAGCACATGTCCAGGCCTGGAAACACTGGGTTAAGGTTGAGAATCATAGCTCCATTGTAAGTTTGCTGTGGGTTTATGTTGCTCACACTCAGAGCTTTACTGTCCTTGGGTTTAGGTCAAGGTTAAGAACATTCGTTTTGCAAGTTACAATGAACAATAAAGTTATAAGAAACTTGAGCTAGGTATATAACCCAAGAAATAGCCAACAAATGACATTTGTTTAACAACAATAACTCCTACGTTGTAAAAAAAAATCCTGGTTAAAGTCACAATATAGTAGCTAAGTGGTAGTAGTACATGCCTTTAATCTCAGCTCTCAGAGGCAGAGACAGGCAAATATATGTGAGTTCCAGGCCAGCCTAGTCTACAAAGTGAGTTTCAGGACATCCAGAACTAAACAGAGAACCCCTGTCTCAACCCCACCCCTTCAAAAAGCAAAAGGACATCAAATAGTGAAACTTCAGTGTAGCCTTTCTGGTGTAGGATGTGAGGCCAATACTTGAGGAGCTCTTTCCAGCGAAGTGTCAGTTCTGTCATAGTGAGGTAAGACACATCTGAAATGCAACTGGTTAAACCGAATCTATACTTCTTCATACCTACTTATTTCAGTTAGATTTGGACATAAGAGAGAAATTTAAGTATTAGGTGATTTTTTTCTACCCAAAAACAAAACAAAACAAACAAACAAAACAAAAAACAAACAAAAAATTCCCCCCAAAACTGTAAAGTTTAAATCTTCATTTAAATGCATGTTATGCCCTGAGCATAAGTACCCTTTTCCTATTAAAAACACTTCCCTTTGTGCAGTTATTAATACAAGATTAGGATTCGCCCCTACTTAATATGCGGAATGTACCGTGACAAAAGGTGGCCCCTAGGCAGACTGAAGAAAAAGAAACAGCGGCTGGATTGCTCATTACAATGACAATAAGATAATGCTTCCCAGCAAGCAATGTTTTCTTTTGTTTTTCCTATCCTGATAGGAAACCATGAAAAGCTATTCAGTACATCCTCTTGGGTTCCATTTCAAATGAATCTCTGACAGCCATTTTAGAAGTCCTCAAGTTGAAAAAATATTCTTCAGATTTTAAGAAGAGCAGCTTGTATATGGATCACGGTGTAGCCAGGTTATGAGAAACTGATGGGCACGGGAGGAAACAATTCAAACTCCTGGGTAATTTCTAGTGGGTCATCAGGTGGTGGTGTCAACTCGGCTTCAGCTGCAGCAGTGACTTCTTTGTCTGCGTGTGTCTTCTTCATGTGAGTGCTGTCAAATTCCTTTGCAAAATGTCTCCTCGTTTCAATACAGCTGAGGAACACTGTACACAGTGCAGCTCTGGTATGGTTCCGAGACCCCATGGCCCTAATGGGAGCGATTCCGAGTCCATCTGCTCTGAGCTACAGAGGGACTCTTTGGTCAAGCGAAGGCCCTGTATGGGTGCATCCGTGACTGGCATACTGTCAGCAATAGGCTTCAGAAGCATATTTGTCCTGCTGATGATAGTGACAGTTTATGAATGAGTGGATTTTGATACTGGTTAATTAGAAGGAACTTGATTGCAGCATCTGTTGCCCAGCAGCAAACGACCCCTTCTGTGTGTTGTTCAGACAGTTTTCCTTATGGTGTACAAACTGGTTAATAGAAAGGGCCATTGGTACTCCAGAGATGAGAAAACAAACTTTCAAATTTTTTTTTCTGACAGCATAAGGTCTGTCTAGATGATTCATCTTATCAAAACTCCCCCTAATAACTAAGAACAATACTAAACCCTGGGTTTGTTCCAGACTTTTTCTGGCTATTGTTCTAAACACTATTTTGGACTTTACTGGATAGAGGACAAGCTACCTAATATAATCAATAGCCCCAAAGAGAATACATTCTCTTAAAACAGAACTACTGAAATTTGAAGAAGATGGTAACAAAAATGCTTTAAATATTGTGAAACTAGAAGATGAGGTGATATTTGGGGCAATCCTGTAGCTTTTTTCTCATCTCTGGAGTACCAATGGCCATTTCTATTAACCAGTTTGTACGCCATAAGGAAAACTGTCTGAACTAGTCAGATCTAGTTGGGTAGCCAGGTACAAGAACTAGAAGAACAGCCTTATGAAATTGTGTCTCCTGGAAACGTCAGAAAAACTACACCCATGTTGCCTCACCAACGTGACTGCCTAAAAAAGGATGGAATAAGGATGATAGCAATAAATATTGAATGTGGATAACCAATTGCTTATCCAATATCAAATGATCATTCCTGAAAACATAACAAATAACCTAATACTGACTGAACAGGGTGTATTTATGTATTTAGAAGTATGTGTATATACACACCACACACTTGCACGTAACAACAATTAAAAACAGTCATGAATTTCAGAAAGAAGTGCATGTGAGGGTTTGGAAGGAGGAAAGGAGGGGGATGGCAATAGTATGTGTCTTCTTAAGCAGTTGTGATGATTAAATGTTGGGGCACATGAGAGTACAGTACCTGGCACTTGGTTTTGTGAATTATCAACCCCAGTTATTTATTTTCTGTACAGACGACATTTTCCCTGCTTTCTGTCTATGCTTGGCTTCTTTACCAGGGACAACAGTGACAAGCATAGCTGGAGGGTTTGTTTGTTTGTGTTTGTTCGTTTGTTTTAAATAAACACTAAAATGAAAACCTTTTGGGAATTGGAGTACCTATGTGCAGCTATTATTTTCTGTCTCTAGAGTTACTCTTTCCTGGAACTATAAAACTCTGTTGACTCATTCTTTCCTAATTCACCTTTCATAGCCGACTACAAGAATGAGTCAATCGTGCTTGAATTCTAATCAAACAGGCATGGTGGTGGTGTTAGTGGTGGACTGGGGTGGGGCGTGGCTGGGAAAGGGAGAAGGCAGAGGAAGATGATGAAGAAGAAAAGTTATTACAAAGAAAAGTAAACACAAAATAAGATAAGCGAACCAGGCTGAGTGCAGGGCAACAATAAACACCTTCACAATAGAAAAAATTAGTGCAAGACACTTGACCCATGTGCAGTCTTTGTGTAACAAAATCTGTGAAAGTGACACTCAGTGTCAATGGATGTTCAAGACAGCAAGTTGAACATTAATGGCTAGATACTAAATATCAAAATGTTCCTAACCTAATTTCTCTTGGCAGGGGATCTATGCCAGGGATAAACCACAGCATTAGTTATTTTCCTTGTCACATGAAAAAACTACTCAACAGAAGCAGTTTCAATGAAAGGGATTGGCTCAATATTTCAGGGGATTTCATCCATCATGAAGGGGAGGACAAGAAACTGAGAAGCTTAGAACAAGCACAGACTTTGGGAGCCATTTATGATGTGCCCTTTTTCAGGATGTGGCACATGGCCATAAAGTATGGAATGTTTGGGTGACTATTTTCAGTGTGTTGCTCTGTGAAACACACTACATTGACAGATAATGGAGCTTCCAAGTTAAGGTGGTCATTTGCCATTGGCATTTTTTGTTAATACGAGCTTTCCATTGAGTCTGTTGACGAGCTGTGAAGATAACACACTTTGAAAGGGTATTCAAAAGAACACTCTTCTAGATAAGCACCTTATGTGAATTCTGCTTCTCCCACATGGACTTCAGACTGTTAGACTGTATGAGCAGTTGCTTCTGAATGCGTAGATAATGCAGTTATACGCAAGAGGCTGGCCTGCATCAAACAAGGCATGTCCGGTCTACTGTTTCTCCATGCTGCATTGAGAGTTGCTCAGATGGTTCAGTACAGCAACCTTTGTCTTTTCCATGTTCTCTTAGAAGAGGCTTGGCCTATGTGAGCCCTTTGATCATTTATCTCTTCCACCCTCAACAGGAGTACACACTAAAGCCTTTTCTCCACAATGGCCAGGCCACCCCTGGCTGCTTTTTGACTGGCTCACATCACATCTATTTGTGCTATGCAGATGCCGGGACAATTGGAGACAGGGAGGCGTCCTGCGGCTGGTGGGCTGGCTGAGGAGACTAAGATGGTAACATTCACAGAGGACACTGGCTCTCTGCTTCTCAGGCAAACCACGTACAATGGGCCTTTGTTGATTAGCATGGAAGAGTCTTTAAAGGATTGCTTTGATCAATGCGGATCCTCAGGTGAACTCCCTTTCCAGGACAGCTTGGCTCTGCTGCTGGCTGGCTTCTGGAAGCAGGCTGAGGTGTGGTGATGTTCCGTTGGAGCTGTAATGTTGAGAAAGAGAGCTTGGCAAAGATCTGCTTTTATAAGACCTCGAGATGCCAAGACAGACGTTTTTAACATCTATTTTCCATCTAAAGGTAGCAACGCTGTACATCCGGAATAGGATAGAAGAAAACAAATCTGAATAGGAACATTCTCAGCAACTGAACCATAATTGAAGGCAATAGGATAGGAAGCAGCGTAAATGTACTGAAACTGATCAGCAGCATCAAAGCAATGATGTTAACTGCTGGTCAGAGACTGGTGAGGCAGAGGGCAAGTTAATGCCTGGGATGCTTTTGTAGATACATTCCATATAGGATGAGCAACAGAAGCTGGACCCAGAGTCCTCATGATCAGTACTACAGAGAACTGTAGTTACCATTGACAGTAACCAAGACCAGAAAGAAATAAAAAGAGCCTGTGGCCAGTATGGTATGGCTATCTAAAAGAAAAACAGGAGATGGTAACTGAAAGAAGAGAATGTACAAGACTGTCCTGGTATGACATCTACATCTGGTCCTTACTAGCCACTCATAGTAATAATTCTCTGTGCTTCAGTTCCTTCACCTGTAAAATGGGGGTGATCACCCTAGAATTTTCCTAGCTAAGTTGCTATAAGGTTATGTGAGTTGAAGTGATTTCCAAGCACATTTAACAAATTGTGGTTGGTAATGATGTATTGTATGCATGACTGATGAATAGGTAATAAATAAATAATGAACATTTTAATACACCTTTAATATTTGATTGTATATTTATTCTGTCTAAATTGAGAGTATCATTTAGTTGCATGAGAATTGTTACCCTTTGGCACTATGAAGACACAGCAAACATACACACTAAAGAGCACGTTCTCATCCTCTGGTTGGAGAATCAGGTCATGCAGACATAAAAGGCTGAATACTCCAAATAGGAACAATAGCATTCAAAACTCCACATTAAAGTATATACCTTGTAAGAATAACATTTCAATACCGCTGGTGGCAGAGACTGCAAAGAACAAGAAATCATTTATTCCCGGATCATCATATCAGATCTGTCTAACAAAGTCCCAGAAGGGCGGAAGTTTCATTCCAAGCAGCCAGACTTCTATCCAGAGTAATGTATGTGATGGGAAAGAAGATGGATCCGAGTACCTTTGTACTACTGACAAGTTGTTGTGGTCATTCACTCACACCACCAGTGCCGTACACATTCATTTTCTAGTAGAGCCACATCTTATACCAATTTATCCCAAGGATCTGTGAGTACAAAGACTTGCTGTTAATCTTCACAGGCTTTTTTGTACTCCGCCCAAAGGAGTACATCCCGCGGTAGTCCAGGAGTACATAAGACAGCAGGCTTCACTTTCCACATCACCAGAAGAACAAGGACAGCATCAACAGAATTTTAATGTTTAAAAAAAAAAAAAAACTGCTAAATATAGTCAGTTGTGGCCACTAGCAAATAGGAAATGAAATATCACAAAAATGCACAACATGGAGAGATGCTACGTTTTTTTCCACGTGTGTCTTTGTCATGCAAATCTCAAAGTGCTCCGAGGAACCATCAGGTCAGCATCCGGTGTTGGCATCAGGAGACTTTCTGTTGCTGCTGTGTTGCTGCTGCCATCAGGCCACCATCCCCTCTCTGTCTGCCTGCTCTAGTTCCTTTTCCCAACCCTTCCTTCATTTCTATAAACCACTTTTAAAAGTTCTGCAGTTTTCATAGAAAACAAGAGCATGTTCAGTGTTTCCTGTATGTTGGTCTTTATCATTTTCTTAATTTTTGGCACATTTATTTTTTCCTTACTACTTAGTTTATAGTTTATTTAGTTTATGGTTGAGAAGAGAGCTAGGGTCAATAGGGCTTTTGTATAAGAATGGCTTAAAACATTCAATGCTTTTCTTGAGGCTCTGGGTGATATTAATAACAATATATACCCTAAATTTCATTGATATAAAAATCTCCCATGACTCTGTAACAGGAATCTCTAGACTTGATACCCAACCTAAAGACAGGTCTGATTGGATTGACTTAGCAAGGGAAATGTTATATTTGTATATTACAGTCACCTGTATGCCAGGATCATTTCTCAGGATATGCTAGCAGGGGTGAGCGATGATTTACATCTTTAATCCCAATCATTGAGTTGCTGACACAGAGGAATTCTATGACCCTGAGACAGTGTGAGTTCAGTGACTGAGATTTGGTGTCAAAAAACAGTTTTTAAATTTGTATTTCTTGCACCAGGAGCAATTAATGTTGGGGTAATAAAAGCTTAGTATATAAGGCAGAACATATGAGAAGAGCCAAGATGAAACAAAATAGCCATGACCTAAAATCCACTATGATGGATCGTTCAAGCCAAGCACTCGATGTTCCCATTGAGTATTTGGCATGGGTTTAATAAAGCAATCAGTTCTCATAAGCTACCCTATAAAATGGCTAGAATGTTAAGATAAAAACATGAAATATTATATCATATATATAGCCCACAGATTTATGAAACACATTAGCCAAAGATCTCCTTAGAGTTGTCCTGCAGTTTTTAAAGGAGAGAGAGATGTAGGATATATACAGAAGACACACCATTTTCAATGGCACAGCTCAGTGCTTTTCATATGGTCCTATATTTGTGCAACCCTTATGACTGATTCGAAAATGTTTTTTAGCCTTTAAGCTGAATATCTTTTTAATAGTCTCTCCTCCTTCGTTCTCTTTTACCAGCCACTGGCAACCATTAATCTCCATTTTTATCTCTATTGATTTATCTGTTTCAGAAATTTAATACACAAAACTAATTATGGAAGATGTGGTCTTTTATGTCTTAACTTCTTCTTGGTGTAATATTTTGAAGTTCATCCATGTTTCATTCCTTTTTATGGCTGAATAATATTCTACCATATAATTTACCATATTTCATTTTGTCCATTCATAAATTTATGATGTAACGGCACTTGGATTGCCTTCATGGGAGGACAATTATGAATCAAGCTGCTGGGAATTTCCAGAATGTGGATATAAATCTTCATTTCTCTCCTGTACGTAATGACACTGTATAGTTTCTAAAGCAATAAAGGCTCTCTTCTAGAAGATGTACCAGTATGCATACCACCACTTGTGTCTGAACATCTCAACTCTACGACATCCTCCTGAGCATCTGTTGTTTCCATGTCACTCTGGGTTGTGCAGTTGCTTCTCACTGTGCTCTGGATCTGTGTTTCCTGAGGCTGACTCTCCCAAACATTGATTCATGTGCTTATGGCCATTTCTATATCTTCCTTGGATAATTGTTTATTCACACATTAAGTAATTCATTGATTAATTAAGTGGGTTATTTTGCCTTTCTGGCCTTACTTTAAACTTTCTTATACTACTCCTTTATCAGATACATACTCTGCTGATATTTCCTTTGACTCTGTACATTGTCTTATCCCATTCTGACTAGGTAGTCTTAAAGTTGCTGATTATAAAGCATTTACTGGTATTTAATCCTGGGGTTTCTAACCTGATTGTCACCACTTGAGACATCCTTTTTAATATCTTGATACTTGTTGAGATGAGCCATTGCCAGGCTTTCCCTTCTTGTATATTAATTAGATAAGAGTCTTTGAATATGGAATAATACCTAGAAATGCAATACAAGACAGCAATGCCTAGACTTCCATATGCTTAAAGAATTGAATAGATCTGATGATATGTATTTACCATGGTGGCACATTTAAGACTAATTTTAGACTAGTTTTAACAAAATCTAATTAGTCTGAGATGATGAGAGGAAGGATTAATCTAAGTGTTAAATACGTCTTTAAGATAGAACGGGCTGAGTAAAACTTCCATCTTTTATAGTACAGATCAACCCACATCATCCTCCACTAGAGATCTCAGTATGGATAAGTTAAAAATGTCAAAGGGACTTACAAAAGGAATGAAGAAGAACCTTCCAAAATGCAGACATGGGCTAGAGACTTCTTGGTCTGTAACACCACTTGGTTGGTCTATGAGAATGGGACCCTACTCCAGTAACCACTGGAGAAATGCAGATTAAGACCCACAGTGAGATATCGATTCACGTCTTAGGACAACAATAGTTAAAAAAAGAAACAAGAGACAATAAATGTCAAGGATGTGTCACACCATGTGGGATTCTTAAACACCTAAGCATTATGCAGTGTTATGCAAAACACTGCTAAGATACAGGATCAACTAAAATGTTGTCAGTGGAGAAAGGGATAAAGAAAATGTGGCAGACTATGCATAAAAGAATACAATTCTGCCTTTAAAAAGTAAAACATCTGTCAGTTACAGAAACAGATGAACCTGAACAACATGCCACGATCCAAAGCTAAGCTGAGAAGGACAAGCACTAGAAGCTAAAATCCTAGTGAGTCAACCTTACACTATAGAGAGCAGAATGGTCACCAGAGCCATGAGAGAGCTCGGGGGACTGTAACAACTTTTGATTAAGGACAAAACATTTCAACTGGACAACAGGAAATAATTTAAGATCCTATTGTATAAAATAGGTGACTATAGATAGTTAGTCACGTAGTCTATTCTTGAAATTGCTGAGTTTACATTGAATATTCTCATTACAAAACAAAGCAAAACACCACTAAGTGTGTGAGGCCAAACATTAATTAGTGCTATTTAGCCAGTCTGCATTGTGCACATATCTTACAGTATATTATAAATTATAAATGTATTTACTTTTGGTCAATTAAAAAAATAAGTGTTCAGGGCTGCAAATATAAGTTCATGTTAAAATGTTTGCCAACATGTATGGGGGCTCTTGTTCAGTCCTTAGTACTTTAAAAAAGTATCAAGTACCTTCATTTTACAATAAGGAAACATAGTAACAAGAGGCAAGCCCATCAGTCATTTATCTTAAGCACATTGCTAAAAGGCTTTCCTTATAGCAACACAGAAACACACACACACACACACACACACACACACACACACACACACACACACAAGCCTATATCACTACTTTGCAGTAAACTCGCAGCTTATTAATTCTACAGGGATTGTCTGCTTAGGAAGTAATGTCAAATTCTTTTTAAAAGTCCTTATAGCAGATTCTTTGGAATCACAACAATCTTTCATCTACTTAAGAACTCTAAGTACAACCTCAACTGGCAAAGTGTTGCTTTAGCATTATTTAACAAATACATACCTTTTTTTCTATAAATAAGGCATTGGGATAAAATATGAGAAGTCATATTTTACAAACAGGCATCAATAGTCATTTAATTTATTCTTTAGGAATTTGTCCTGTACCTTTTGCTGTGGCAAGAACATTCTCCCCCCTCCCCCCTAAAAAAGGAAGAGAGAAAATTAGAACTGTAAAAACCACCAACCAATTAGATTAAAGTAGCTTTATAAATTCCTGGGTATCTCACTGAGACCACCTTCTTTCATACATATCAATTTAGATCCTGCCCCAACTAAAGAGAAACCATCAAAAGTGTGTTTGTAATAATACCATCATTTTGCTTATTTTAAAGGTCAATGGATTTAAAATTCCTCTTCTAAGGCTGCTGGATACACACCTTCAGGATAGAAGCATCACACTGGCTGATGAGGTAATGAGATGCTAAAGATTTGGGAGGGGATGAGCATTGGAGGACATGTAGCTTATGGCAAGGAGCTATCCAAGACCTTGAGGTACAAAATGATTGGCATATCCAAGGCAGTCTTAAAATGTGCTGTTGAACAGTAATGGAACTGGGGAGTGCTTGGTTCCTGGATCATCGATTCACTCCCAGTCTGTGTTGATTTTATTTCCAAAGTAGAGATCGAATCTTTCCATAATAATTTTCTGGGGCAAACTACCCTGAAACTCACTGACTTCAACAATCTCTGTCTCTCAGCATTCTAGTTGTAAACTAGGTTGGATGGGAACTAGCTGATCTAGGCTGACTTTAACTCTTCTTCATAGGTTGAGACCTGAGCTTTCTCAGGAGATTTTTGTCTTTCCTGAAATAGTAGGGTCTCGGTTAACTTCTGTCATGTCCATAGCATGAGGACAAATGAGAAAGCCTCAAACATAGCACATGGAGGTGCTCTCCTTGGACTATACCTGATCAAGAAAGTCCTACCAACTAAAGGAAGTCAAGTGGTGCGCCCTCTGTCAGAGATCACAGAGCATAATCTGTCAATTCAGGGTTATACATGTTGAGTCAATAACCAAAAAGCACAGAGAGAGAGAGAGATGAGAGATTTGGGCTACACCATTATTCCCTACTATGGTGAGATTGGATGGTATGCTTACCTAATGCTGTCTTTTTGTTGGGGGGTTAACTTGGCCTTTCTTGACCTCGACATTTCATCTGGTCCTTGTTCTCTTAGACTACACAGGACTTCCCACCCCAAGGAGTCAGAGTGGTTGTTCCTGTTCTTCCACTTAGGGAAAACATCTGCAGGGTTGTTTTTGTTTTTCTTCGGTTGTCATCTGGATGTTTGGCAGAATGTCAAAAGGTTTGCTCTGAGAAGTCTGGAGAGTGAGTGCAGTTCATGTATTACTTCCTTTCCGGTTATAATAATACATCAGCATCTCCCTCAAATGCTCCTCCTGGGATGCAAGCTGGGAAACATGTTGTAGGGAAGAATGGGACAAATCCTACCTTGAATTCCTTTACAACAGCATATTCCCACACACCTAAGCCAATGGCCCCATTTTTAGCCACCTCAGGCATTATTTTGTCACAGTACAGTGACATTCTGGTGTGTGGGAGACCATTGGTGGCTTTAGGTTTAACAACCACAGGAATATATTTTCACATTACTCCTGTTCCATGAAAGACAATCATTTGTCAATACATGAAGATACATATTTGACGTTACGTGCCTCATCTTGGTACGTCAGTTTGGCTATCTAGTTGTTAGCCACTTTACTTTTCTTAGGGAAGCTGAACTTTAAGGCCAATGTTTGAAAATTTAGAAACTATCTACATATGGTGAGCTATCAACCTTATGAATGATGCTAGTATTTCCTCACATTTTTTCCTATAAAAGTCTCAAAATGATTATGAAGCCAGATATTACTTTAAATAAAACAAAATACTAGCTGTATAACATACTTGGTAATAAATAAACAATACATATGCTTTGTTTCTACAGAGCTGATATTTCTACATCACCAAAGTTCATAGAGAATTAGAAGACTAAGTATTAGATACAGCTCATGGCCCAATCAGGTATAAAGAGTGACCAATGTCTGACAGAAAAATATATATGGAGATAAGACAACAAAGAATAGTAGAATACTTATTGCAGAATAGAGACAGATCAAGATGATTGAGAGGAAAGCAAGTAATGGACACAGACCATGAAAGGAAGCAGTAAAACAAAACACCGGATGGCTTAGGATGCTATGTCACAGGACAGCGCTCTGTGACAGGACAGTTCAGCCTTAGATACTCTGACAGGTTGAGGTCAGTGGGTTACCTTCCATTCAGTTGCACTGTTAGAAAGAAAGGAGTCAATTTTCTCTTTATTTTTTGCCAGTCTCTGGTTTCTAGAACACTGCTTGACTGGGAATAGATGCTTAATACGTGCTTGACGGAGAGAAATTAAAATATATATGGAAGCCTGTTGATGAATAACAGCCTGATACTTCAGGACACTGTCAGGAACTGAGGTCTCGACCTGCTGGCATGGCGGAGAAGCTCACAAACATTGATTGTCTTTCAGAAGACTGGGGCAGTTGGCACATTTTTAGGAGTACCTATGTCCAGTGATTATGCCATAATCTATTTATAAATTTGAGGGGAAAATGGGGAAGAGTTTACCTGGCAGGAAACGTAGACATTAGAATGGAGACATGGGATAAGAGGGAGGGAAAAGGCAAGATTTCCTTGTGAGTGTCCTAAAAACCTTATGAATTAGAAAATCTTATGTGTTCTTGAACCCAGAAATTGTACATTTGATAAAGGCAAGGCCACATGAACCTCACGGAGGAAAGGAAGGAGACCACAGTTAGGGGGCCTGTGAGGGCAGCCCTGGGAGTCACTCTAATGTGTTGCAGGGATGTTGAAGAAGTCCTTCTTAAAGTCCATTTGAACAATGCTTAAAACCTAGATAAATATAAAATTCTGTGCTACCCTAGTTTAGTCTTGGAAATATTCAGATGCAAGTAGTTCATCAACTTAGAAGAACTCTTTCTAATCTTTGCAAATCCCCAAGAACACTGTGAGAAATTTACAAATATGCACATTTGACACTTCAAAATCTATTTTCCCATCAAAAGAGATATTCTATCTACTCCGTAAAAACTAATGATACATTAAAATTTTAAAGCTGAGGGAAAGATAACAAAAGAAATATAAGGAGAGAAAGAAATGCAAATTTAAAAGTAGAAATACATAAATTATAAAACCCCAAATCAAAGATAAAACCATTAAATGAGTCCAAATCTTGGTTCATTGACAGTGTATAGGTAAGAAAAGGGAATATCATAGGACCTGGAGAGAGAAAGAGAGAGAGAGAGAAAGAGAGAGAGAGAGAGAGAGATCCACTGACTATTAAACACTGAAGCATGTGTGGGGAGGGGAAGAGACCACAGATTCCCTCTGAATAAAGAAAACAGGAGCAAAGTGCACTTTGTTGATCTTTGAGAAAATATTTGAAACCTAAGATGAAGGAAATAAGTTGCTAAAACACATCCTGGAGAGCACACAAAATGAAGAGTTGTCAGGGGACATGACAACTGGAGAAACACCAATCCAGACAATTGTGTCAGCCACGTGATCACATCTGAAAGAAACATGAAACTCTCAGTCTGTTTAAAATGTTTCTGAGCAGAAAGGAAAGAAGGAAAGGCTGCATGTATGTATGTATGCATGCATGTATGCATGTGTGTGTGTATGTTTGCATGTTTTATAAAGTCACTAGTTTCAGAACCTTACAACACAGCATGACTCAATAAAATTAAATTAAATATCACCTATAGCATCAGTTCCAAATTCAATGTAGTCTTGTCAAATGAACTACAGTTACATATGTAAGAACGATTATAACACAACCACCTTAAATTCAAAGCAAGGATTCAAAAATATCTGAGCATAAAGATCTGTTAAAGTAGAGTATGTACTAAGAAGTACACAGAAAGCAGTCACTTGAGCACTTTTATATGTGCACAGAAGCCATTTGATGAAATTTTTCTAAGACAGAAATAGAATCATGATCCTCTACCATCATACTGAATATTCAGGAAACTAGATAGTTTTTCATTAAGCTAGATATCAGAAAAGAGGAAGAAGGATCAGAAAGGTTAGAGGAGAATGCTGAAGTTCCACTGTTGCCAGATTGTGATAACACTGGAATATGTAAAAAGATCAACTTTGGCACAATTATGCATCCAGAAAGTTCTTATAAATTACACATAAAACTTTATTTCCCCATGTAGCAGATAATTAGTGGAAGTCAAAATGAAGTACAAAAATCTCACCTATCAATAAAACATAAAGAACCTAGAAATGCAAGCCCTTTATCTATTCGAAAAAAGTTAAATGTGTTGTCACACCTAGGACACTGAAGTAATGTGAAGGCCTGGCTCTGCCCGGGTGAGAACATGGACTTCAGGTAGACAGAACTGGCCCTCTGTCTTCACGATGCCTCACATATTGTCTGTTTGTCTATCTCCTAAACACAAAAAGAGTACATCTGTTTGTTTTCCTCACAGGGGCATATTTTACCTCTTTAAAGGCACTGCAACATCTGTGTAGCATGCTTGAAATAGAGCTCCCTTAATCAATTCAAAATTTCGATACCAGGCAAAAGAATAACAATAATTCTATTGGGCAGGAATGTTACCAAATAAAGGTTGGTGACATGCCCTAGCTCTCCTAGCTGTTAGATACCTCCCAGGAAGCAGCGATAAACATTCTAATGTATTTTCCAGAATAAATATTCCCTAAGGATGATCACTAGATGTGGAAACTTGGATTTAACAAATGAATTACTGAGCAAAGGATTTGGAATGATTGGTTAAGCAGAAGCTCAAAGCTGGGCTTGGAGTCTGTATCTTTACTTCAGAATAAATTAGGAGGTCCAAAAATTTTTTAACACAAAATAAGATGCTGTTTAAGTGGTAGAGGACAGAACTATCTAGAGCTTCTTGGAGGGCAATACTGTTGAGTAGGACACAGAACTTAGGGTAAATACAATTAAAGGGTAAAGACTTCGCTTAAAATAGAAATATTTTCAAGATGAAGACCAGAACAAATGATGTTAGAACAGAAGCATGCAGAAATATAATACATATCCATTGTATATGTAAATATAAAGCTGATAGCCCCAGATTACATTGAGTTCTAGTAAATCAGCAAGGAAGATATCAGTGACCCAAGAAAAACAGGCAATAAACACAGAAAGAAAGGGAACAAAAATAGCTTATAGTTGTGAAACATGCACACCCTCACCTGAGGAAGAAGTTGTTTCTCAGTTGTCCCAATGGCATTATGCTTTAATGTGTCACAGAGGATGTATAGGAGCAAGAAATCTCAGCCATGCTTATAGATGCCTACATCAGTGAAGTCTATGGTAGCAAATCTTATTAATTTGTGTGACATTACATATTCTTTGCATTCCTCTGTTTTTCTAGTGTTGAGATAAAGCCATGATCAAAATCAATGTGAGAATGGAAGGGTTTGTTACATCTTCTTGCTTATAGTCATCCATCATGAAGGGAAACCAATACAGGAACCTGGAGGCAGGAACTGATGCCGAAACCATAGAGGAACATTGCTTACTGGTGTGTTCTCTCTTACTCAGCTTACTTTTTTACACAACTCAGGACCACTTGCATAGGGCAGCACTGTGCACAGTGGGTTATGTCTTCCCACATCTGTTAGTAGTAATCAAGAATATGCCCTATGGACCTGCCTTGCAGATTTTCTTTAGCAATGGTAACATAGAGGGCTGGGGTGCCAAAACAAATGGATGGGGATTTTGAAGAATTACTGTACTGTGTTGTTTTTTTCTTGGGTATCTAATTTGTTTGTTTATCCTTGGTTTTGTTCTTTTGAAAGAGGGTCTCATTCTGTGGCCCACCCTTGGCTATAACTTTCTATGTAGCCCAGTCTGCCCAAGATCTTGCAGCAATGCCCCTGCCTGCTGGGATGATAAGTCTGACCTACCACACCTGGTTTGTTTTCAGTTTTGCTTCTATTTTTGTTTGTATGAATTGTACATTGGGCAGAATTTTTAAAAGCAAAATCTCTTGTTTTGTTTGTTTATTTTTTTAAATAAATGGATTTGTCTCCGTGTAGCATATTTTAAAATTTTAACTCAATAGACTTTGGGAGATTTTTTTAAAAATAGCATAATTGGCTGCAGAGGTCAGATAAAGATGAGTGGATCTTCCTAGTATGCAAATCACCTACCTAATTTAAAGAAAAGCTGTACTCTAAATAGAAGCAGAAATACTGAAAGACAATCTTTGGGAGAGATCCAGCACAGCTAAAGCAAAAAAATGTTGCCCATACTTAGTCAAGCTACAGTCCTTGACTGGTTTCCAAAGACAGAACGAGTCTGAAGAGACTGTATCCTGGCATTACCGTGAGTCTCTCATCTAACAACTCGAAGGCCATTTCACCACCTCTGCGTGCAGAGGATCCTGGTTCTGCTAACTGACTGGAAGAAACCAGTGATAGTCTATTGCCTGCCTTCCCTGCACCAGTGTCCACATGGCCATGCTCAGTCACATTCTGTTATGCATCCTGTGCCTTCTTGGTCCCAGTAACCACCTTCATATAAGCTCACCACTGGGGAAGTGTTTTTAAGCACTTTTGGCCAATGGGCCAATCAGATCCATCTGTCGAATCTAGCCCAGCACAACAAATGTGACTCTGCACGGTGCTTGTCACTGCAGACAGAGCAGATGTGATGCTATTGATGCCAATTTTAAATTGTTTCTGAACATTTTCACTTCCAGGGCTACAAAGAGCCAGGTCCACCCTTGGCTTTGGCATTGAGTAGCTCCCCAAAGCTTACATTTACATTACCATGTTGTTAATAGAATGATTCAATTGTCTCTGCTGTTAAAAATGTGTAAGAGCTGAGACTCTATAGCAAGGTACCACTGACTAGAAACTGCAGGACCTTCGAAATACTAATTCTGAGCATGATTATGTGTATAAATAATTCCAAATTTCGAAGGCAGAGACACAAGGAGTGCTACAAGTTCAAGGCCACTCCAGGCTACACAATTGGCTACGGGAAAGCTGACATGACATAACTAAACCATGCTTCAATAAAGGAGAATACTCATTCACTCATGAGTCAATTCAAAGCACAGAGATACGTAACTAGTCTATGGTATGGCTAGAGGCTTTCAATTGTAGTTTACAAATTTTGTATTAGGAAGAGATTCTTTTATAAAATGTAATTTCAGGTAGATTCTCAACATTCAGGATACAGATGCAGGCTTGCAGTATAGGAGATGAGTAGGGCCAACTTGCAAGTTGCCTTCATCTCTGTGTAAACTGAATTACAATTACAGGACCCATGGGAATCAATTTGCACTTCAGTTCTGCTAACTGACTGGCACCCAGGATGCCTTTTCTGTTCTTGTTTTCTCTGCTTTCAGCAACAACCCTCTGTCCTCTTTCAATCCCCAAATCATCAAAAAAACAAGTTTTAACTTTGATATTAGGATATTCATACTGTGAATCAATACATTAGTCTTGATCACTTGAGTTAGAGTCATTATAAAGTATACAGGGTATTAAAGTACACAGGGTATTTCCTAATACTTCAAGCAACATAGCTAAGCGGATTTTCATTTTTCTTATCTTAAACTCATTATATAAGCTATGATATTAGATAGTATAAGCCCTGAGGTTGATAACCTATTATTTATAGTAATGACTTAAAGCAAAAAGAAAAAAAAGATGATTAAAAATGATATCAAAACGACATCCAATCTTCAAAAATGTGTATAAAAACTGGATTAGAATAATGCCTTCCATGGAGCAAGTATCAAATAACTTGGAAAAAAGAATTGATAAAGACTGCTAACTATGCAATTGTGATGGCTAACCTTCATTGTCAACCTTACTGGAACTAGAAAACACGTGGAAACCCTCTTGGATATGTCTGTTAGGCTGTGTCCAGAAAGGACTACAAAGGGAATATCCATCTTGAATATACGCAGTCCGATGCCTGGTTGAGTCCCCCAGCAGAGTATAAAGGAGAAATGGAAATGAGCTCCAGAGTTCACAAATCTTGATTTCCTGACTGCAGATGCAACGTGACTGACTGCCTCGAGCTTTGCTTCCTCCCTCTGTGATGAACTGCACCTTCAGACTGTGAGCTAAAACAAGCCCTTCTTCCCTTAAGTGAACTGCTGATCATCAGGGTGAGCAATCTCCTGACCATCCCAGTGTGTTAGTACTAAACTACTGTAGGGGCAGGTTAGGTAGGTGTGCACTTTCATTTTCTTACGTTACTACATATTCCCATAGGGAGACAAGGTGCACTGTAGACCCAGAAGAAATGCTGTAGTATATTTTCGAGGAAATTCCAATTGTTGTCCACAATGAGTGATGGTGCTTTCTGTCTCCATCAATGATGTGCTCAAAGAGGCTCCATTTTCTGTGTGTGTTTACCAACACTATAGTCCTTTCTTCTTTTAAACACTTGTAGCAATTGTGATAGCAGCTTTCATTGTGTTTAATTTGCTTTTCCCTGGGGTTTAGGGATGGTGAGTAATCTGTATGTTGTCTTTTGAAAAATGTGTTTTCAGGTCTTTTGCCCGATATTAGTAGGGTTTTTATTCCTATTTATTCTTCTCTCATATATTACATCAGACTACAGTTTTTCCTCCCTTGTCTCCTTCTAGTCCCCACCCTCCTTTGCTTTTTAGATCTCACCACCAGCTTTCTTCTCCCCCAGATCCACTCCTCCTCTGTTTTCCTTCAGAAAAGAGCAGACCTCCAGGTGATATCAACCAAACATGGCATAACAAGTTACAATAAGACTAAACACATACCCTCATATCAAGACTGGATGAGGCAACAGGGAAGGAGAAAAGCAGTCATAAAAGCAGGCAATAGAGTCTGAGACAAGTCCCATTCCCACTGTATGAGTCCCAAGAGAACACCAAGCTATACAACATAACATATATTCAGAGGACCTCACTTAGACCCATACAGGCCCCTTGCTTGCTGGTTCAGTCTCTGTGAACACTTATGAGCCCTGTTTATTTGTTTCTGTGAGCTGTGTTCTTGTAGTGTCATTGACCCCTCTAGTTCCTACAATCCTTTCTCCCTGTCTTCCGAAGGATTCCCCAAGCTCCACCTCAGGTTTGGAATTGGCGCTCAGCATCTGTCCCTCTCAGTTGCTAGATAAAGCCTCTTTGACAGCGATTATGCTAGGCTCCTATCTATGAGTATAGCAGAATATCATGAGGAATCATATTATTTACTTTGTTTTGCCAATAATGTTTGGTTCTGTCCTAGGTCTCTGGGCTATCTAGTCTCTGGTTCCTGCTCCTCTAGGCAGTGTTAGGGGTGGACTCCCTCTCATGGCTGAGTCTTTAGGTGGACCAGTCATTGGTTGGCCACTTCTATAATTACTATTCTACGTTTACTGCAGTACATCTTATAGGCAGGACAAATTGTAGGTCAAAGGTTTTGTGTCTGGGTTGGTGCCCTAGTCGCTCCACTAAAAGCCTTGCTTGGTTATAGAAGATGGGTAGTTCAGGCTCCATACCCCACAGCTATTAGGAGTCTTAGCTAGAGTCATCTTGTGGATTCCAGGGAGTTCTACTACACTAGGTTTCTACCTTGCTTACTAAATGTTCTCCAATTACAGGAATCTCTCCCACTATGCTATTTCTCCATACCTCTGCCTGATCCCTCTTGTTCCCATACCCAACTGCCACTAGTCCCTCATGAAATCTATTTTATTTTCCCTTCCCAGGGAGATCCTTGCTTCCTAACCCCACTTGAACTCTCCTTGTAGCTTAGCCTCTTTGTGTCTGTGGATTATCTTTTATAAGTAATATCCATTTATTAATGAGTACCTACTATGCTTGTCTTTCTGTGTCTGGATTACCTCACTCAGGATGACTTTTTTTTTCCTAGTTCCATCCATTTACTTGTGAATTTCAGGATGCTAGCTGTTTTAAACAGCCAAGAAATATATCATTGTGTAAATGTACCACATTTTCTTTATCCATTCTTCTGTTGAGGGACATCTAAGTTGTTTCCAGTTTCTGGCTATTATTAATAAAGCTGCTATGAACATAGTTGAGCAAGTGTTCTAGTGGCAGGATAGAATATCCTTTGGGTATAGGCCCAGGAGTGGAAAAGTTGGGTCTTAAGATAGATTAATTGCAAATTTTCTGAGAAATTGGCATATTGGTTTCCAAAGTAACTGTGTAAGTTTGCACTCCCATCAGCAATGGAGAAGTGTTCCCCTTGCTCCACATCCTTGCCAACAAGAGCTGTCACTTATGTTTTTTATCTAAGCCATTCTGACAAGTGTAAGATGGAGTATCAGAGTTGTTTTGATTTGCATTTCCCTGATGGCTAAGATACTGAATGTTTAAATGTTTCTGGCAATTAGATATTTCTCTGTTGAGAATTCTTTGTTTAAATCTATAACCCATTTTTAATTTGATTATTTGGTTTATTGATTTCTACTTTATTGAATTCTTTATATATTTTGGATATTAGCCCTGTGTCAAACGTGAAGTTGGTGAAAACATTTTCCATTCTGTAGGCTACTGTTTTGTTCAAAAGAATGTGTCCTTTGTCTTATGAAAGCTTCTCAGTTCCATGAAGTTCCATTTATTAACTGTCAATCTTGTACCTGTGCTATTGATTCTGTTCAGGAAGTTGTTTCCTATGCCAGTACATTCAAGGCTATTTCCCAGTTTCTCTTCTGTCAGGTTCAGTGTATCTGGTTTTATCCACTTGAGGCCTTTAATCCACTTGGACTTGAGTTTTGCGCAGGGTGATAGATAGAGATCTATTTGCATTCTTCTACATGCAGACATCCAGCTTGACTAGCACCATTTGTTGAAGATGCTGTCTTTATGTTCAGTGTGTATTTCTGGCTTCTTTACCAAAAACCAAGTGTCTATGGGTGTGTGGATTTAAGTCTGGAATTTGATTCCATTGAGCAACCAATACCATGCCAATGCCATGCAGATTTTATTACTATAACTCTGCAGTAGAGCTAGAAATCAGGGATGGTGATACTTCTGGATGTTCTCTTATTGTACAGAACTGTTTTAGCTATCCTGGGTTTTTTGTTTTTCCATACAATGTTGATTATTGTTCTTCCAAAGTATGTAAAAAAAAAAGTTGTTTTGGAATTTTGATGGGGAATGCAGTGGGAATCTGTAGATTGCTTTTGAGAAGATGGCCATTTTTTACTGTGTTAATTCTACTGTTCCATGAGTATGGGAGAGCTTTCCATCTTTTGCTATCTTCTTGAAGTTATTGTCTTACAGTCTTTTACTTATTAGAGTTACCCCAAGATATTTTATATTATTGTGGCTATTGTTAAGGGTGTTGTTCCCCTGATTTTTTTCTCAGCCCATTTGTATTCTCAGCCTCCTATTTGCATATAGGAGGGCAACTGATTGATCTATTTCTATTTCTTTTCTATCTTTTTTCAGTTAATCTTGTATCCATCCACTTCACTGCCAGTGTGTACCAGCTGTTCCCTGGTAGAAATTTAGGGGTCACTTATGCAAATTATCATATCATCTGCAAATAATAATACATTGACTTCTTCTTTTACAAATTTGTATCCCTTTGATTTCATTTAGTTGTCTTACTGCTGTAGCTAGAGTTCAAGTACTATATTGAATCGATATAGAAAGAGTGGATAGCCTTGCCTTGTTCCTGATTTTGATGTTGGCTATGAGCTTGCTTTAAATTGTCTTTATTATGTTTAGGTATGTCCCTTGTATCCCTGGTCTCTCCAAAACTTTTATTATAAAGTGCAGTTGAGTTTTGTCAAAGGCTTTTTCTGCATCTATTGAAAGGATCATGTTTTGTTTTGTTTTTTCTTTCAGTTTGTTTATATGGTGGATTACATTGGTAGATATTTATATGTTGAACCAACCCTCCATCTCTGGAATGAAGACTACTTGATCATGGTAGATGATCTTTTGATCTGTTTTTGAATTTTGTTTGCAAGTATTTTATTAAGTATTTTTGCCTCAATATTCATGAGGGAAATTGGTCTGTAACTCTCTTTCTTTGTTGAATCTTTGTGTTGTTTGGGTACCAGGGTGACTGTAGCCTCATAAGATGAATTTAGCAATGTTCATTCTGCTTCTATTTTGTGGAATAATTTGAGGAGTATTGGTATTAACTCTTCTTTGTAAGTCTGGTAGAATTCTATGCTAAAACTATCTGCCCCTGGGCTTTTTGTTGGTTGGGGGACTTTTAATGACTATATCCTTAGGGTTTAGAGATCTATTTAAACTTTTTATATGATCTTGGTTCAACTTTGGTAGGTGATATCTATCAGTAAAGTTGTCTGTTTCTTTTAGATTTTCAAATTTTTTGGAGTACAGGTTTTTTGAGGTATGGCCTAATGATTTTTTTTTTATTTTTTTTATTTAGTTATTTAAATCACATCGTAAGTTACTTATTTACACAGAGGTTATGGACACAAAAAGGCAGGATGTGGGGAAGGGAATGGCACCGGAGCATAGCTGTTCAGGGAGAGTACAGATACCTTTCAGAACAGGGTATCAGCTGAGTGTAGGTTCAGGGGACAGGTCACTATGGCTCTGCTAATGATTCACTTGTCCTTATCTAAGTTGGTACTGTCCACTGAAGCTGCCTATTTATAAGACCTATGACTACTCGGTCTGGTAAATTTCCACAGAAGCTGCCTGTTTACAATAGCTTATAGCCTTCTGTTTCAGTGTTTTTCCACAGAGACCCAAGACTTTGTGTTAGCATGCATGTATGTCAGGCCTATTGCTGATTTAGGCCTATGGCTGATTTTAGACCTTTAGTGTATGTGCAGGGCTGCTCCTGACATCTCTCCCTTCTCTAAGTATAGAAGGGCCTTGGCGATTCTATTCTTGTGAAGGCAGGGATAGAGGCCTGACCTCCAATAATTAAAGGGGACCTTGTAATGACTCCAGTCCTCCTGTCGTTGTTCAGTGAGGCATGAGGGCCATACACCATCATGATGTCTTTTTCCTGGAGAGGAGATACTTTTGACATCAACCCCTATGCAGTCAGGCTTGTCCCTCAGGGAACCCAGATAGATATTTTTAACTTTTATTTATATTCTCTTGTAGCTATTAAAAACAATGAGTTCATGAAATTCTTAGGCAAATGGATGGAACTAGAAAATATCATCCTGAGTGAGATGACCCAATCACAAAAGAACACACATGGTATGCACTCACTGATAAGCGGATATTAGACCAAAAGCACACAATACCTAAGACGCAATGCATAGATCTCATGAAACTCAAGAAGAAGGGGGAAGACCAAAGTGTGGGTGCTTTTGTCCTTTTTAGAATGAGTAACAAAAGATTCAACCAGAGCTCCCAGGGTCTAAACCTTCAGCCTGAGAACAGGTAATTGAGGGTGGCCTTGTCAGACATCAGTGGAATTGGAGGACCATGGTCCCCAAAAGTTTGGACTCCCTAGTGTTGGAGAATCTGAGAGCTGGGAGTTAGGTTTGGGAGGAAGTTTGGAGCACACCCTCATAAGATTAGGAGGAGGGGGTATGGGATAAGGGGGTTAGGGGAAGAATGGGAGAGGAGATAACATTGAAGGTAAATACACAAAATATCCAATAAAAAAAATATATAACTGGTCTGACAAAAAAAAAAAGATAGCCTTATTTCAAATTATTTTCATAAGTTTCTAGGAGATGCTAATTGGCTAAGATCTTATTTTAAGCTCTCCACAAAACAATTTTAGTCTCTGTTTAATTTTCTTGAGAGAGATGTAAATCCTAATTTCCCTAAACAACCAACTGACAAAAGAGGAGCAATTTTACAAAAAGTAGAAGCTATTATTAATTGATATATTATAAAGACTGGTTAGTTATTGGCTGTTCTATAACAGTCCTTTGATAAAAAAGATTATTAATGTAGATTTATATTTCTTTAAATACTGTCTTTATGGCCTAATGATTTTTTAATTTCCTCTGTGTCTGTTATTATGTCTCTTTTCATGTCTAATGTTGTTCATTTGTGCAGTTTCTCTCAGTCTTTTAGTTAGTTTTGATACTGTTTTTTCTATCTTATTGATATTCTCAAAGAACCAACTCTTTGTTTCATTGACTCTTTGTACTGTTCTCTTTGTTTCATTTATTGATTTCAGCCCTGAGTTTGATTATTTTCTGCTGACTACTCCTCTTGGGTATATTTGATTCTTTTGGTTCTAGAGTTTTCAAGTGTCTTGTTATGTTGCTAGTATGAGTTCTCTGTAATTTTTTTTTTTTTTTTTTTATGAACTCGCTTAGTGATATGAACTTTGCTCTTAGTACTGCTTTCATTGTGTCCCATAGATTTTGGCATATTGTACATTCATTTTCATTGAATTCTAGGCAGTCTTTAATTTCTATCTTTATTTCTACCTGACCTCGCATCATTCAGTAGAGAGGTTTTAAGTTTTCATGAGTTTGTAGGCTTTTTGTTGCTTCTGCTGTTAAAATTCAGCCTTAAGGCATGATAGTCTGATAGGATACAGGGGGTTATTTCAATATTCTTGCTGTGTGACTCCATATGTAGTCTATTTTGTAGAAAGTTTTGTGAGGTGTGAAGAAGAAGGTATATCTTTTCTGTTTGGGTGAAGTGTTCTGTAGATATCTGTTACTCATAATGTCTGTAAGTTCCACCATTTCTCTGTTGAGTTTTTGTCTAAATGACCTGTCTATTGGTGAAAATGTTGTACTGACATTTCCCACTACTAAAGTGTGATGTTCAACATGTGATTTAAGCTTTAGTAATATTTCTTTTACAAATGTGGGTAGCCTTGCAGTTGTGGAATAGATGTTAAAACTGAAATGTTACTTTGGTTTAATTTTCCTTTGGTGACTGTGAAGTGTCTTTTTTCATCTCTTTTGGTTAATTTTGGTTTGAAGTCTATATTGTTAGATATTAGAATAGCTGTAAGATCTTGCTTCTTGGGTTGATTTGCTTAGAAAATCTTTCTCCAACCTTTTACTCTGAGGTAATGTCTATTTCTGTTGTTAAGGCATGTTTCTTGTATGCAGCAGAATGATGAGTTCTGTTTTCACATATATTCTGTTAGCCTGTATCTTTTTATTAAAGAATTGAATCCTTTGATATTGAGACATATTAATGACAAATAATTTTTAATTTCTGTATGGTGGGGGTGGTGGTGATGTTGGTAGTGGTGTGTGTCTATCTGTCTATTCCTTTCTTTAGGTTTTGTTGGTGTGAGGTTATTTATTTCCTGTGTTAACTTCCTTGGGTTAAAGTTTCCCTTCTAATACCTATTGTAGGACTAGATTTGTGGATAAATAGTATTTAAGTTTGACTTTGTCAAGGAATATCTTCCTTTCTCCACCTATGGTGATTGAAAGTTTTGAGTATGGGCTGGCCTCTATGGTGTCCTAGAATCTATAGCATCTATAGCCCAGGTCCTTCTGGCTTTTGGCATCTTCATTGAGAAACAGACCATAATTTTAATAGATATGCCTTTGAATACTACTTGAGTTTTTCCTCTTGCAGTTTTTAATATTCTTTCTTTGTTTAGTACATTTTGTGATTTGATTATATGTGGTGAGGGGACTTTCTTTTCTGGTCTACTCTATTTGGTGTTCTGTAAGTTTCTTTTATCATTAAAGACATGACCTTCTTTAGGTAATGAAATATTCTTTTATGATTTTGTTGAAAATATTTTCTGGGTTTTTGAATCAGGATTCTTCTCCTTCTTCTATTCCTGTTATTCTTATGTTTGATCCTTTCATATTGTCCCAGATTTTTTGGGTGTTTTTGTAGCAGGATACTTGTTCTGCTACATTGTATTTGCAGTGGAGCTTGGTGATTAGGCAGTAGAAGAGGAGGTGGAGATGGGAGAGAAAGGGAGAAGGGGAGGGGAGAAATAGAAAAGGGAGGAGGTAAGAGAAGGCTATCAGCCATGGAGAACCACGGATGCTTCGAAAGCTGTCCTGGGTAGCAATTTATCAAAAGGGTTAGATATTGGTTAACAACTCTAATTGTGTAGGCATCTTGTTGATTGAGCATTTCTAAATATATAAATCCTTTAGTCAATCATTTAGCTTTAAGAGTCTCATTTCTACCTGGTACTGCGAGGATGGTAGATATTGTCCAGGGTTCAACCAAGCTTTGTGGATGCAGGTGGTGATTGGCAGAGCCATACCCCATGCTGGCATCTCATGAGTGCCAGGGCCTGTGCATCTAGCTAGCTGGAGCCTGGTCAGAAGCCAAGGAGCAGCAGGAACATGGTGGCTGCCCGGGAACAAGCCAGACTGGGTGCTGTTTTCTAAATATTACCCCTACATGTTTCGTGTCAGGAATTTTTTAGATTTAACATTTACTTTGACTGGTGATCGATTTCTTCTCTCATATCTTCTACAACTAATATTTTCTCTTCTATGTCTTGTATTCTGCTGGTGATACTTGTTTCTGTAGTTCCTGTTTGGTTTACCTAGATTACCATTCCAGAATTCCCTTGGGTTTTTTCTTTATTGTTCCTATTCCCATTTTCAGGACTTTGACAATTTTATTTATTTCTTGTATCTATTCATTTGTGTTTCCCTAGCTTTCTTTGAGGGATGTATTTGTTTATTTGTTTGTTTGTGTTTTCCTGGATTTCTATAAGATATTTATTCATTTCCTCTTTAAGGACGTCTGCTATCTTTACGAGGTTGCTTTAAGGTTGTTTTCTTGTGCTTTAGCTGTGTTGGAATATTTAGAGCTTGCTATATAGTAGGATAGCTGGGCTCTGGTGGTGTCATATTGACATGGGTGTTGATTTTGTTCTTAAAC
The DNA here is from genome assembly GCA_021653895.1 of Mastomys natalensis. Taxonomy (NCBI): domain Eukaryota; kingdom Metazoa; phylum Chordata; class Mammalia; order Rodentia; family Muridae; genus Mastomys; species Mastomys natalensis. The sequence goes on from JAJTUV010001110.1 coordinate 736,349, forward strand.
TGGCATCTAGGCATCTGTTTTGGTGATAATTATAGGACTAGGTGCCAATTTCTGAGTTTATCTTTGTTGGATGGGTGTTTTCCCCCCTTCATTTCTGTTTTCTCTTTGGGCTTCTGTTTTTGGTGGCCTAGATTTCTGGTAGCTGTGTGACCTCTGGCCTGGAGAGAGTCTCTGACCAGGATGGGGGCTGGACTTCTGGCAGTAGCTTAGCTTTTGGTCTCCTGTGAGTGTGGGAGGTAGGGAGATCTATACCTGAGTTGAGGGTAGAGTAAAGTGATGAGGAAAGGAATAGAGATTAGGGATACTGTGAGGTGACACTGGGAAAGTGCAGGAGGTCCATGGGTTGACCACCTATCCGGGTTCTGAAAACTGGTGTGGACTTTGGTCTAGCAGTGAATCTCTGCCTGATTTGTTATCTGTTTTTCTGGCTTGTGTGGCTTGCATGTGTGCTTTTAACAGGTGTGACCCACACTTGCAATGATTTTTGTTATTGTTGTTCTTGTTTGCCTGTATGTTTTTTCAATTATTTTCTTGCTATTGAGTTGTGTTGTTCCTTATATATTTTGTGTGTTAAACTCTCAACAGATGAAAAGTTACTGAATATTTTTGACATTCTTTAAAAACTGTCCACATGTGTGTGTGTGTTATAAAGCATGCCACAGCACACATTAAGGGTCAGATATAGAATCTCAACTTCCTTCTTTTTTGTGACAAGTTCTCTTGTTCATTGCAACATTTTCCAGACTCTCTGAACTCCTGTGAGCTTCCAAGGGTCTCTCTGCTATAACCACACACACACACACACACACACACACACACACACACACACACTACAGAGCACTGGGATTACAGATGCATGATACTGCATCTGGCTCTACTTAGGTTCTGAGGATCTGAACTTGGGTCCCAATGTTTATGAGCCATCATCCCTTCAACCCCTTTTCCCATTCTCTAATCTCTCTCTCCATTCCACTGTTTCCTTTACTGGGAATACTAGTTTTAACTCTGACATATGATTCTTTGTCTTTCCATTTGTTTTCAGTACTTGTAGGATTAATCTTTTTGATAAGACCCATCTCACAAAACTCTTTTTGAATGGCCTGATAGTGTACACATATAATCTCATTCACTCAGGAGGCTGAAGCAGATGACTACCATTAGTTTGAGGCCAGTCTAGCCCAAATAGGGAATGCAAACAAGTCTAGATTACAGAGGGAGCATCACAATTTTATAAAGAAGCAATACTTTTGTCCTATGAATCTCTGGTAGTTAATCCATTTACCATCTGTGAGGTGTTGTAGGGACCCTGTCTACATACAAATGAAAAGAGGCTGCAGTTTCATTCTTCTGCGTGTGGACAGGTAATTCTCTCCACATCATTCATTGAAAGGACTGCCCTTTGCTTATGGTGTGTTCTTGGTTTGTTGAAGTTCAGGTGCCACAGTTGTGTGAATTTTTTTCTGTTCTTTTCATCCACATGTCATATTTCTTCAGCAATAATAATGAAGTCAATATGATTTCCCTTTGCATCTGTGGTCTCTCCCATAGCTTTCTTTCTCACTGGATGCATGTGGTTTCTATAACATTACTCCAATCTCCAACTCATGTTCTTCCTCTTCCTCTATTTGAAAGATGTCTTAGTTAGAGTTTTACTGCTATGAACAGATAACATGACCAAGGCAACTCTGATAAGAACAATGTTTAATTGGGGATGGCTTACAGGTTAAGAGGTTCAGTCCATTATCATCAAGGTGGGAGCATGGCAGTGTTCAGGCAGTCATGTTGCAGTAGGAGCTGAGAGTCCTATATCTTCATCTGAAGGCTATTAGGAAAAGATTGGCTTCCAGACAGCTAGGAAGAGGGTCTTAAAGCCCACTCCCTCGGTGACACACCTACTCCAACAAGGTCACACCTACTAATAGTGCCACTCCCTGGGCCAAGCATATACAAACCATCACAAAATATATAATTATAATTGTGCGTAAATTAAGAACAAATGATCCCTTAGGTAAAGCCTGAAGTGATAGATAAGAAACACAGATAGCATGCTTTGATATGTCTGCTTTATCTACCTGATGGCCATTTGTTTATTCCTGATTCTTTCATTATCTTCTGGCTGGGTGAAATGGTCAGAAAACACAAGTTATTAGTTAATAAAGACTATTGGAATGGTCTCATAACTACACGATTTCTAAATGAAGCTAAAACTTTAAAGTATGTCAATTATAATATTCTGTTAACATTGTAGTTATATATAGTCATTCTTCTTTATGCACGCAGCCCACATCAAGGAAATTTATAAACAAAAAATAGTTCCAAGTTAATTTAGTTCAATCTCATTACATAAAAAGCATTAAAGGACTGTTAAACCACAAATAATAATATTGTGAGAAAACCTCCAATACAGAATTCCAAATAGTATTTTCTGGTAAAGAAGCATATTTTTTTTTGAAAATAAAATACTTAACTGAGAAGTATAAAATATCTACTTCCTCTAACAGAAGAGGAATCAAGACAAAACTAATAATGAAAAAATTGCACTTCAAATGGATTTTATCTTTGGTGCAGTCTCTAATAGTTCAAATTAAGCAAAGACTAAATTACAAATGTTGACTTTTGGTGTTGGCTGCATTTCCATGGTCTTTGAAATGTTTAGAAATCAGTCTGCACATTTCATTTCCTTTCTGTTCGGAGAGCACATTGTTGCCAGCTTCTCTTTGATTCCAACATCTGGAATCACTAACCACACAGCTGGGAAGAACTGCCGGTGATATTTTGTTTTCTTGACTAAGAATCAGAACCTTGACCTCAACAGAGGGTAATTATCTGGGTAAGCTAATGATGAGAAGTGACAAGACAGAGGCTCGGGCACCAGAGGTTGTGAAATGTGAAGCTAGTTTAGGGCTGTGCTGCACTGGGTTTTACAAGATGTTGTTACAGGGCTCACACTGTTTGTCAAACCTCCTGAGTCCCTGACTGCTCACACATGCCCTAATACTGCTGAGAGAAACGAGTCCAAACTACTCCCTTTCCACAGTTCACCCTACTGCACATACAGGACACTTAAATCAACAGAAAGGTCAGGAAGACATCACTGTGTACCTGGAGAAAATGGAAGTAAGAAAGAGGAAACTGAAATCAAGGGCTAAAAGGGAGTGTAAGGCAATGAGAATTGTAAAAGGATGGAAAAATTGTTTTAATATCCTAAAGCTTCCCTTAAAAAGGAAATAATATAATGATAAATATGGGCTCAACAATCTTTCCTATTGTATTGATTAAGCCACACAGGGGAGTAAATCAGAACCAACACATGGATAAAAATGGACAGTGCTCAGTAAACATCTATTGTGGTAAAATCATACTGTGGGACATTCAGGGTACCACAACTAGAATGAGGTTACACATAGCATGGAAGAACCTCATGCAACTAACATGAAGGCAGGAAAGTCAGGGACTAAGGATGTGGCCTGTATAGCTTCGTTCACATGAAGTTCAAGAGTTTTGACTAAATTGCAGTATGAGACATCATTAAGCTGAGGAGGCACATGACTGCAGAGACACGGGAGGACCCGGAGCTCTGGCAAATTCATCCATTTTATCTCATGTCTGCAGGGGAAGGTTATGTCGTCTATTAAAATTCTTCAATGTGTACACACATTTGTTCCTTTTTACTATAAGTCAAACATAACTACATGAAAATTATAGTGAGAACTTAATAATGATACATAATCAAAGTTGAAATTGCTATCAGAATCAATGATATATGAAGAAGCTATTACCACATTTGAAAAAATTTCTCTTGGAAAGAATTCCTAAAATATATAAATATTTATTTATATGTTTAAATATAAATTCAATTCCATATTTAAATATGAATCTATTAAACATTTATAAGTATATGTATATATTAAAATAATAATATGTAACATATATTGTGTGTGTATGGTGTGGTGTGTGGTGTGTGTGTGTGCATTATCGCATCCAAGCATCAAATTTAAAATGAATGAAGTCACTTGAAGAGAGCTGAAGAACCGCTTTGAATTGAACTGTTTGTTTCTTTCTGATGACTTCCTTCTAGAAATTGACTTCCTGATCATAGGGATATATTTCCATAAGTTACAAAGTGTTCAATTTTATCTTTAAATGTTCTATGTAAGTTGAATTGAATTGTCTGGCATGTAATGTGATTTGTATATGGCCAATAACATTTTTATTGTTGTTCAATATAGATTGACTGATACAAAATATGAATAATTAACGATGTCTGGCTCCAAATTGTTTCTGAAGCCTAATTTAAAAGAGAAGTCACTCCTTCTAAGAAGGACTGAAGCCCCCCCCTACTTGGTCATCATTCTTCATGAGCTTTTTGTGGTCTGTGAGTTGTATCTTGGGTATTTCAGGCTTCTGGGCTAAAATCCAATAATCAGTGAGTGAATACCATGTATGTTCTTTTGTGATTGGGTTACTTCACTCAGGATGATATTTTCTAGTTCCATCCATTTATATATGAATTTATCAAATTCATTGTTTTTAATAGCTGAGTAATATTCCATTGTATAAATGTACCACATTTTTTGTATCCATTCCTCTGTTGAAGGGCATCTGGGTTCTTTCCAGTTTCTGGCTATTATAAATAATGCTGCTATGAACATAGTGGAGCATATGTCCTTGTTATGTGTTAGAGCATCTTCTGGATATATATATACCCAGGAGTGGTATAGCTGGGTCCTCAGGTAGTGATATGTCCAATTTTCTGAGGAACCGCCAGACTGATTTCCATAGTGGTTGCACCATCTTGCAATCCCACCAACAATGGAGGAGTGTTCCTCTTTCTCCAGTGCAGGACAGAAACTGAAGAAGAGACAGACCATTCCACCTGGATATCCATCGTATGTGCAGTCACCAAAGGTAGAGGTTGATGTGGATGTCAGGATGTACATGCTGACAGGAGCCTGATATAAGCTGTCTCCTTAGAAGTCTGCAAGAAGCCGACATACTCAGAGGCAGAAACCACAGCTAACCATTAAACTGATCACGGGGTTCCCAATGGAGAAGATAGAGTGAAGGCTGAAGAGTTGAGAGGATTCTAGACACCATGAGGAAAGCAACAATCCCAACCAACCAGAGCCCCCAGGGTCTAAACCACAAGCCTGGAGCGCTTAGGGAGGGACCCATGGCTCCAGCTATATATGCAAGGGAGCTATATATAAGTGGGAGAAGAGATCCTTGGTCCCATGAAGACTGGATGTCATGGGGGGGGATACTCGAGGGTGGGGAGGTGAGGTACAGGGGAGGGTGGGTGGGGGTACACCAACGTGGAGATAGGAGGAGGGGGGAAGGGATAGTGAGTTCCTGGAGGGAGGGGGGAAATGGAGTAAGGAGAGAACATCTGAAATGTATAAAAAATTTACAATAAAAATTTCCAAGAAAAAAAAAAAAAAGAAGTCACTAAGATCTGTAGTTTTCTTCTAGTTTAATGATTAAATGTTTATGGTTCCTGACAGCTTGATCAGATTTGTATGGGCAAGAAGACTTTGGGGAAAAAAAAAAAGAGTCAAGATCCAAAACCTAAATAACTTCCATGTTTATTTCTGCCAGTCCAGTGGGCACTCAACAGTGGTTCAGCCTATTCTCAGAATTATAAGCACTCAATTACTGTGGATTAGGAAAGTCACCTAATACCTTGTCTCTACAATCAACCTCATCTCTCTTTAGAGGAGGCCATCTTCCTCCACTTTTGTTACAAGGAACCTACTAGAAATGACCATTCCAACACAGTTGATAGAAAATTGAAAGTCTTTATTCCAGCTGGCTGGGACTACTCTCAGATATTCAGGACCTAAGTGTAGCACTGAGTATTTAGACTGAAGGATTTCTTAAAGAGAAAACCCACACCCTGTTACATACTCAGTAGCTGCAGGGGGAGGTTACACAAGCCAGTAGTTTAACAGAAGCTAAAATAAACTGTTAGCTAAAGAGTGCTTTTTCATGAGCAGGCATAAGGTAAGTTAGAAGGGGTATCTTGGCCTCAGAGTCCTAGAATAAAGTTGAGTAATTTCTCATTAGAATTTCCATCAAGGAGATCAAATCCTAATTACACCCAAAATGGCTCAACAAGAATATAGGATGGAGGAACCTCTGTGCTGTCTTGCCATGCCACACCCTCTCAGGTCCTAGGTTACAGCAGGGACATACCTCCAGTTTTCAATTCATGTATTTGGTTTAACCAAGCAAATAATTCATTCTGAACACAAATTCTTCACATCTATCACTCTGTTTTCACTCTTCTATTTGCAAAATGCCACAAAACTGCAGACAATGGGATCATTGGCCCACTTCCCTATAGGAGAATGTTAAAGAGTTGTCCAGGATCTGCCTAAACCTCTGTCTCTTGTTTGAGAAATAATGATGTAATGCTTACCTTGCCAGATTGCTGGGAAATGTTTAAGGAACATTCTTGGCCAAGATTCGGGAAGCTTCCTTTCTTTGCTGTGTCTTGTGTTAATTAATTGGCTCATTGAGGAAAATTTTCAGACTCTTAGAGACGCCCACACTAATTTCCTGCACAGCCTTTCCATTTCTGCTGTAGATGGTGTTAAATATTGTTCACAAATTTTCTGTACTAGATGCTCACTCATCTTCTTGTTGGGAAACTTCTTTACAGAAAGTCAAAGCTGGAAGGAAGCAAACAGAACACTCAGCCTTTCTAGCTCTATATCCTAGTGTCAAAGGCCTGACATGAGAGCTCATCTTTCTGAATAAAAGTATAAAAACACCAATATTTAATATACCTTGACAGAATGAGATACAAGTATTTTGACAAATATCCTATATTTATATAATGTGTAGTACACGATATTGTCTGGCTCCATAAAGCATTTCTGTTACCTAAGAACAAGTAGACATGGTATTCTTAACATATTCTCAGGTGGGTTACTTGGCTTAGTAGCATTTCTATTTTATAAGTTCAAACCAGTCCAGAGTCCACTATTCTGATTGCTAATAAATAGTTGCCTTGTAATTGAATTTTCTCAATTTCTGCATCTGGGCTTTCTTCTTTTATTAACTTCGTAAACAAGGTTTATTATAGATTAACACGATGCTGACTGAAGTTTGTACCACTCACTTCCTTTAACAAGCTATGGTGACATTCCCTGTGATCAACATCAAATAAACTTCAAATCAAAATGCAATATGCTACTTCTGAGGTATGCTATCTTCCTTCCTGGGAAAGAACAATAAATTTTGAGCTGCCTATTTTATAGCCTCTAATGGGCACTTAGAGACTTAGTTGGTTTAATTAAAGCAGCATACGTGTAATTGCTAACCCCAGTGGTAGACTTATGGTGCTTTCTGCATTCACTGTAGGGGGCTGGGGTGACAGTCCATGTCTTTTGAAGCACTGAAATGCTTTAGTTTATTTTTTAAATCTTTGTCATTGTTGTTCCTTGTCTGAAAATTTTTAGTTTTAGTGTGCCACTTACAAAAATAACAAAACAAAATTCTGAGACTCTTGGCTAATCTACCAAAACAAGTCAGTAGCCGAGTTCCGTATTCAATTAGACTGTGCTCACAGACCAAAGTGTAAGCATGACAACTAAATGAGTTGGTACATCTACAGGTCTGAGCACTAGGATTCTGCCAGCCAAACATGATAAAATTGGGATGGTGGATGTAAGCTCATGCCCCAAAGCTGTCAGCACATAGTTTTAGGCCTTTCATATTCATTCCCAAGGTCTTGCTAAGTCATCCTGTATGAACTTGACAGTTGAAAGCAATGATTCATATTTTAAAAATTTGCTGCTCTGTTCCCTTGCACAACTCATCATGGGTGAGGCATGGTGAACTCACTAACTCATTAATGCCCTTCCCTTCCTTGACTGAATGTAGATTGCTGTATGGCTCAGCTGCCTCTATCTCTGGGCATCAAAGAGAAAGTACTTGTAATATCTGGCAAAAGTACCCCTGAGGAGCTTTTTTGACTCTCTAGCTCCTGCGGGTAGAGCTAAGTCCTCTCCAGAAGTGAATAGGACTGCCAGGGTTTATTCCACTTGGATGTCTTCAGAGCAACTAGGTTATGCTGTAATTACTGAAGACCTTTTAAATTCCTGCAGACACTTGCGGACAGACTGGCACCATCTTTTTGCTTCACATTTCTTAGTCTCTAAAGAGCTCAAAATACAGTCTTTGATTCTTGGTGCCATAGTGCAAACAGTTATGGTCTTGAATACTACCAAAGAATTTTTGATGTTTTTAACCACTCAAAAATATCAACAAACATTATCAAATATTTTCTCCTGTGGACTGAAACATTTTAGGTAAAATTAGATATTTTTGAACACATCCTTTTGCCTCCTTTTTCATATTATTTATCCAGCATTGGTTTGGAAGTACATGGAAAAAATAAAGCAATATCTATACTCATTTAAATGATAAAATATCTGCAAAACTAGCAGAGGCTAGGCACTGCCTCATTTCCTTTTTCCCAGAAAGTATGATGGGATAGTGTAATACTGCTGTCAGGGTGAGCATATGTGTAGAAAAGCACATCACTGGAGACAGCAACATAGAATTTTAATATTCTATATAGTAGATTCCATCCCACTGGAATGCAGTAATTGATATACATTTCAATTTTAGATATAAGATTGATTCTATATTTTTAAAAAGCTTGAAAAATAGATGCAATTTAGTGGCAAACAAAACTTGATTGTTTAAAGAAAACCATGGTGCTATTTAAAAATCCAAGCTAGTTATTAATGTGTCTACCATGCAATCAGGAAACATGAGTTTGATCCTAGAACCCAGGCAAAATGAAGGACATGGGTCTGTGGTGACAGAGCAGTGGGTAAAGCTCCTGTCACATAAAATGAGGGCCTGAGTTCAAATCCCTACAGCTCACATAAATCTAGTTGCAGTACTCCTTTATACTCTTAGTGCCCCTATGGTAAAATGGAAGGCAGATATAAGAAAATTCAGCAAAGCTTACCACCCTTCAATCCCCCATCACAGTTCCCCAATTATACACACATATATCAAACATACACACAAACACAACATGGTGGCTTTCTGGAGAGGAAGGACATGTTAATCCTGGGCAGATATCTCTCTGGGCAGCCAGTCTAGTCTAATGATGAGTACCAGACCAATGGAGAGGCCCTGTCTCAAAATGCAAGGTGACAGTTTCCAAGGAACAATACCCAAGATGACTTCAGTTTTCCATACGCATGTGTGCACACATGTATATGCATACATATATATCCATAACATACATGCATCTGTATATATGAACACATATCTGCACACACACATAAAATACAAGCCAAATCATAGTATAATAACTAGAAATTAGTCACAGTTTAATTTTAGATAAAAAGATCAGGTTACATAAATAAAGTGTATGTAAAAAATACAAGGCATATATACACATTGAAAATAAGGAGTTTCTCAAAAGAGTATATTAAAAATATGAACAGTATAGAGATTTTGGATTTTCTAAAATTAATTTCACATTGTAACAGCTCGTTCTGCCTCACGTTCGGGGGCCAATTTGTCCCGGCCTGACCTGCTGCTTCGGTTCAGGATCAGGTTTTAGCAAGAGAGAGAGTGGGGATGGAAGGGCAAGAGATGCGAAGAATGGAGACAAGATAGAGAGTCTGATCAAGTCTGTCCCTTTATGAAAGGAAATCCTGGGTATTTATACCCTTACCACATGCCTTGCCCGCATGGACAAGCAGGGGAACACAGCTGAAGGCACTATGCCACATGCCTTGCAGCGTGGAGACCACGTGCGCCTTGCAGCTGGGGGCACTAAACAGCAAAACAAGATGTGTGAGAAAAACATGATGTTTATCAGAGTGTGCTCAGCTGCTGTGGGTGTTGAAAACAAGTCTCTTGTCAGGGTATATGGCCTGAGATGGCTGCAAAGATGATAGCCGCTTTCTGCTAGGAGTGGCTCCCAACATCACATGTGTATTGAATCTTATGTTTCCCATACTGAATGTCTGTTATCCTAAAGGAAAGCAACAATTACTTTTAGAAAGGGAATCAATATAATAGAAGCAATCCATCCAAATCTCCTGATGAGATCCTGGTATCAAAACATCTGGCTGATTGAATTGCTCAGCATCAACCTAGCTGTTTGGAAAAGCATGCCTACATTTGTTCACTTCAGAGCACAATCTCCATGTAGCTCAAAGAGAGGACTTTTCCAACAGCCCAGTTACCTGATTCTCTGGGCCCAGGATGACCTGACAGCTTTCCAGTGAACTGTTAGCAAGGCTGGAAGCTGTTGGTGAAGGTAGCCTTCTCTTTGCTGTGTGTAGTGACAATTTTCAGGCTGAGGTCCAAGGAATCCAGATGTTAAAAACCATGAACAGACATGGAACAGTTCATGCCCTTCCAACAGAAGAGACACAACAAAATAATAAGCAAAGTCAAATGGCTTCAGAAAATCAGCTCTCTGAAGGGTGGGCTCAAAGCGTATTTGTTTATTCATAGAAGATCAGGGCTGGAAGCCTTGTGCCAGTCATTTAGCTTTTCCAATGTATTCAAACTTACTTAACTACTAATATAAAAATTGCTGACATATTAGCAAAAACAAAACCTTGGATTTTTACCATGTATCAGTTATTACCCTAAAGTGTGCCTAATTTTTGGATCATTTTTCCTTTTGAGAAAAGTAGTAACCAAATGGTAACCCAAGGGGGTATTGGCCTTCTTTCTTTCTCTTTCTTTTTGTCTTTATTTTTTCTGACTTTCAATGACTGATTTTATCAAGATTTAGCCAGTGAATTTGCACATTCTGTACTGCCACACCACCTTTTTACCAGAAATGTGGAATAGATTCACTGTAAAATGAGAAATGCCAGGGAACGTTGTTAAAATGTCACACCTTAAGAAAATATCTATCTGTACTTACTCATCAGATTTGCTGGATATTTCACTCCCCTTCTCTGTCTGCCTCTGTCTCTGTGTCTCTTCTCTCTTCTCTCTCTCTCTCTCTCTCTCTCTCTCTCTCTCTCTCTCTCTCTCTCTTCTTTGTGTGTGTGTGTGTGTGTATTTAAAGAAAAATAAATTGTAGGGGCCAGAGAGATCACTTCATGAGTAAAGCCTGAAACCTAATGACCTGAGAGAACTGACTCCTACAAGTTGGCTGATATGTCCACACCAGCTGTGACTGTGGTATGTGTGTCACAACACATAAACATAGGAAAGTAGAGAAATAAATACCACTACATATGGAGTACAGAACCATAAAACTGTTATTCCCCAGGCCTACACTGCTTCCTTCTCCTGTAGGCATGGTAATAAACAAACAAGCAGATAGTTCATGGCTACAAAGTAAATTCCTGGTTCTGTAGATTTAAGCTAACCTGAACAGCTGAGGGTAGAATAACGTTTATTTTTAGGCAAAATTTGTATTAATTCTTTGAGAATTTTCTATAGTGTATTTTGATCATATCTACCCACAAGTCATCCTTCTACATTCCCAGACCCCTTTTTAAATAAAATTACCCACTGCATCTACTTTGTGCTGCCCATGTGCTCATGAGTATGGGGTCATCCACTGGATCATGGCACACCTACCACAGGCTACACCCTTAAAGAAAACAGGCTTCCCCACAAGAAGTCAGCAACTGTGGAATAATGTTTGCCAAGTAAGACATTCGAATGTCCCAAAGGACTATCTGTCAAGTTGATGCTATTTCATTATCAAAAGAGCCTGGCAGATATCCTTAACTAATTAATGATAGCTTAATAAAAATAACATTAATTAATTAATAACTTATTTATTTAAATAATATTGAAAGGGTTTTTTAAGTGCTAGGTTTTAGACACAAATCAATAGGCAAATAATCCGGTGTTTATGTGGAAATGGCTGACCTCCTAACTAATGAGAATTGTTCTCTCATTGGCCTCATCCCTGTTGTTAATATAGAGCTATGTTACATGTTACATGCTACACAAGCCCCTGTAACATTGGTTTCCCTGGTCTAATCTAAGTCTCCTTTAATGGCCAGTACTTGGTAATTTCTAGGAAAGTATGCAGTGTGCTGACATAGTATTGTAGCGTATAGCTTTTGCTACCCTGCTTTCAGCTCTGAGGGGACTGCACTACCAGCCTCCACACAGAGAATATTGGAACCACGAATGAAAAACAGACATACACATTGCTCAATTTCAGCCTGTGTTATTGATTAATTTCCGGTCTCTTCTAAGCTTTCTCAGCTAACATGCCATTCCCAATACTCTTAGCTCAGCACCTCTCAACCTGCCCTCAGCTTCAGTTTCTCAGTTACCTTTAGTCCCGGCTCAACATCCTAACCCTCCACCTGGAGAAATCCTTGTTCTCTCCTCCTCCTCCCCCCTCTCCTCCTCCCTCCTCCTCTCCTTCTCCTCCCCTTCCTCCTCCCCCCTCCTTCTCTTCCTCCTCTTTTCCTGATCCACATCTTGCCTCACACTCTAGGAACCAGGAAGTCCTACCTCTTTCCCAGCAATTGGCCCTTGACATCTTTACTGATAGATAAGATCCAATTGGGGAATAGGACCTTAGCATCAGAACCAACCCCTACATGTTATGTCTTTTACAGTCATCCTTGCAATAACCATAAGCCCCATGAAGTCACAGATTTCCTGCGTGTACTTGCCAAACATATTCACTTGGACCCACAACAAGCATGCATCAGGTACTCATGAATCTGCTGTGAATTTTGACACTTTGTGTGACCACATTCAAATGAGATTGCAGATGTTCTCATAAATATAAACCATTCAATTTTAATGCACAGGCATGCTAATCCTGGCATTGTATGGTTTTGTCTCTCTGGACTGCTGTTGAATGTCCAGGCTCAGAACAACTCTCATGCTTATCTTGTGACTCACCTTCCTCTCTGGGCTTGTGGGCACTTATGTAAGATTTACAGAAGTATTTCTTTCCTTGAGGTCAACCAGGAGACAACTTTTTATGACAGTGGGTTGACTTGTATTTATGAGACCTTAAGAGATTATTTTGTGTTTTGTTTTATTTTCTGTCAAGATACAGACCAAACTGGGTGCATATGTAGGCTCTTTCCTTCCTTTTATATCCCTTTCCTAATTTCAACAGGGAAAGCAGATTTCTCTCTTTTTCTGCACATTCCTCCTATACTGCCTTACAAAGAAAATCTTCAGGCAAACAGCCTATGCCCAGGATGCTCTCAAAGTCCAAGCTTTTAGTGGACCTACACCAGATGTTGCCTGGGCATGAGGAATAGAGGGATGCATTTGACAGGAAAAAAGGATGAGAAGCTGCATAAAAGAGACGCCAGTGGCCTAGATCCCACGTCTATCATACCCCTGTAGTCCTTAGTAGGAACTGGTGGGCAGCTGTGGACTAGAGTGCAGAATGAGATATTGGGCACTCTAAGATGCTCACCTTAAGATGTTCACTGTTTCTTTGTTGAGAGTAACAGTAGGTAGGCAGGAATATGGCAGGGATAACTGTTGGCAACTACTACACCCATCTGAGGAAGAGATCAAGGTGCATTGCTGGATCTTATACCATATATAGCCCCAAGATACTGGGTCCTGATATGGTAGACTTGTAAGTTAAACTGTGAGCCAGGATAGTCTGGGCTACATAGTAATGCCTTGTCTCAAAGAAAGCAACAACAAGAACAACAAAAGACAGAAATGGCTTAAACTAAAGCAGTACTATGAGGCTGGTGAGAATATTCAAATTTTGAGAAATCAGCCTCTCAGTAATAATTACTTTTTTTTAAATTCTGGTTATAAAGTACCCTCTCAGAAAAATAGTACCAATTATTTATTTACTTATTTGCTGACTATAGTTCTTATTGTACTTCTTTAACATTTAAATGAATAAAATAGTTGATAAAATAGTGCATTTCATTATGACATTTAACTACTACCTTCTACCTTAAATTTATTTTAAGTAATGCAAAATACATAAAATTTTATATATTTATGGAGATACCATGTACTCTTCTGATAGAAGTACATAATATATAATATTATAATCAGGTTTATATACCTCTCAACATTTATTAATTGAATTTTCATATTTCTTAAACTTTCAAAATCTGAGTGTGGTAAAATACAACTTTGATTCCAGGATTTGGAATGCAGAACAGGCTGACGTCTATAAGTTTAATGGAGCCTGATCTGCATAGTATTTCCAGGCTAGTCAGAACTACCCAGTGAGACCCTGTCTAAAAGAAAAACAATACTTTCAGAATCTTTCTTCTATCTTTCTCAAAGATGTATTGATTTATTTTGTGTATATATGCAAATGAGTTGTATGTGCATTGGAAACATTCAGGTAGCCTTAGGTGCCAAAGGACTTCAGATCCCTTAGTTCTTGAGTTACATGCTACTGTGAGCCGCCCAATATGGGTACTGAACTGAACCCAAGTCCTCTGCAAGAGCAGCCAGGTCTCTTACTACTAAACCTTTTCTTCAGCCCCTTTTCTAGCTTTTTGATCTCCACTGTTTATTTTATTTTTGGTTAACAAATAATAGTTGCATGTGTGGTTTATACAACATGATGTTTGACTGACAAATAATAATTGCATTGTGGGTACACAATATGATCCCTTGATCATGTATACATTGTGGAATGACTAATAAGCCAATTAACATGCCTTGCTTTTTACCTGTCAAATTTTTAATGTTGTAAATGTATTTAGTTACTGTGAAATGTACAATATAGTATTTATTATCACAGCTACATTAAATAAGAATCAGTGCAGGGTCATTTTGGTTTCTTTCTCTGTTGTCTGAGTTGCCAGAACATTTGTGAATTTGAGTCTGATGCAGTCTATACATGTAGACACAGCAGAACTAACAGAATACCTGGTCTAAACAGACATGGATCAGAGACATGATCCCTTAGCTGCAGTCCAAAGTAAGTTGGGGTAAATACAGGTCAGGGTAAATACAGGTCAGGCCACACTAAGAGTCACACTGCCCTTTTACTCTTTGGCAACCTCATATGGAGTCCTTGACATTTCTTTGCTTTTGTTGTTTAAACAGCATTAAGTGCCTATACGATGCACTTAGAGGCATGGGAGGGATTACAGGAAGTTCTAAATATCCAAGCAAGCCCTTTCCCACTTGGACTTTTGTCACAACTCTCCAAAAGTCACATTTAACATGTCCACTGTGATAGTCTTTTTTTAATTGAAAATTAATTAAAATTTTTCAAATTTACTCACCTTTCCACAAGGAATCCGTTTGCCTTCTGGGCACACAACTGTATGTCCTAACTATCTTCCATGGGGTGACTCAAATAGAAATCAGATGCGGGTAACCACCCCTGAATAGTAATTTTTAAAGGTCCTTCTTTACCCAATGTTCATGCTCCTTAGCAGGAATGCAGTCATGTGGGTGAGAACATGCCAATTATAAGGCAATTGGTTTGTTTTTCTAGCAGACTGGCTTTATTAGGAAGCCCCTAATGTGTTACACGTTTTGTTACAAAGTGTGACAATTTATGGTGCATTTTGGGGATTTCAGAAAAGGGAAAGATCTTGCAAATTATTATCTGTGACAGAATTATAATTTTACAAATGATTAATCTCAATCATCCATCTCTTTTCTCTCTTGGGTTAAGCGAGAAAATTATATCCTACAAAATTAGCTGTCAAAATGTGAGCCTGTGGTTTGGAGTGTTTGTACATGAAAAAAACGGAGAGAAGATCTTTATTAATGAGCTGGGTTAAATAAATAAAAAGGTGACTGCAGGAAATGCGAGATGCACTGCTCTGCTGGACCAAATGCTTCACACATACTCAGCAGTCAGTAATATTTACCCAGTCGAGTCAGAACAGTATGTCTAGCACCTGTTTCTGAGCATACCCTACCATCTAAATGTGAAGTGTCTCCCTTTGCCCCATTTGGGCTGGGTGTAAATGACAGTGTGATGTTACTGTCCGTTGTCATTGGAATACTGGTGACCAGAAATACAAATGTTAACAATGGAATTTCTGGAACAGTATTTGAAAATGGAGAAAATTGGGCACACATCTTTAGACCAGTGTTTAAGTCAGATAATGGTGGTTTAGGAAAGAGGAGATTATTTAAATAGAATATTACAAAACATATCGAGAATCATGGAACAAACCAAGCAGTGTTGAGCTCAGCCACTTCCCCAGTTATTATTGCTGTGCAGCCTAGGGACAAGGAATCTAGGGCACCTCATGCCATAATGGGTATGTCTACCACTTTGTCTTGTAATTGTGTGTGTGTGTGTGTGTGTGTGTGTGTGTGTATCCTCTCCCATATAGTTAAACTGCAGACTCAGTTCCAAAAGAATCATAGGTGAATTAAAACAAAAGAAGAATTAAAAACATTTATAAAGAAGAAAATAGGAGGGTGTACTGTACTGAATAGAGCAAATGACTAAGAATATCTGGTTCATCAACTGTGATGTTTTGCACCTAAGCGATTCTCATCATGATGGATGTTTTAATCTGGAAAGAGTGAGGCCCTTTCTGTTTCCAAGCTCACACAATAGTGAAAAAGAAACAAAACAAAGCAGAAAGACGGAGCCATCGTGAAGGATGACTTTGTGGCTGCTCCTATATAATGTGATCCTGTATTTTTTAACCTTTGACTTGCCTAATGATCCTCATGGCTTTATTTAAAAAATAAATAAAATAAAACACAAAAATGTAAAAACTGGAGGCTTGGATTCTACCATACATTTGTTCACTCTAAACTCGTCAGAACCTCCAAGACTCAGTATATTTTAAAATCACACAGGTTGCCCCGAGGGTGGCCTGTGCTGAGGATTCCTGGCTGAGAACTGGCTGTCCTTCATTCTGGGGAGACAGAAGAATTGCTCAGTTGGCTCCCTTTGCACCATCTCATTTTAATCTGCGTCTTGGCTGAAGGAGCAGAAGCATCCAAATGAGGAACCTCACCAAAACAGGAGTTGGCACTAAGGATATGTGTCTTAGGACTGCAACCTGTCATAAGAGAAGGCCACTCCGGAGAGCACACTCAAGTTCCTTCTCTGTCCCTAGTCATGTGAGTGCATGAGAGCCTCTCCTTCTCTTCCTCCCTCATTTCTTCCTTCCCTCTTCTTCTCTTCATTTTTTTCCCCAGTCTTCCAATGATTCCTAAATTACCCCCTATCTATTTACATGCTGGGTTTTTCTCTCCAGTCTCTATTTCTTTGTTCTTTATATGCTGGCTTTGGGGGTCAATGTTGGACTCTAATTTTGGCTTTCCAGCTTCCATTTCCTACTGACCCATGGGAATTACGCTAGCTCTCTACCATGGTGGTGACTGATCTGTCTTATTACCTCATTTCCTTCTTCAATATCAAGAGAGATTCTTCCTGACTCAGCACATCGCTTCTCAAATAGCTGCATCTTAGTTTGCTGCTCAAACACCACAGGTCAGGTGCCCTTTAGAACACAATCAATCCAGGACTTGGTCTAGGAGTCAAGATTAACAAAGGATAGCCACCTCAGGAGGATCTCTTCAGAACAATGGTAGGTACTTGGCATGTCGTAGACCATGTCTCATCATCTGCTGTGGATTTGGGCTTTTTAGTAGAGAATTAAATATCTTATCTTCTAGTTTTTTGCAGTCCTAAGACTACATTTTTAGGTTGCAAATAGTGCAATTATCAGTATAATTGCCTTACTTTTTATGCTCAAGGTGTGCCTGTTTCATTGATTGTATATTTGTAGTCTTGGTCTTTTCTGCATTGTTATTTCTTCTTTCTCCCCTCTTTCTCTTGACTCCTCTTTTCATCCTTTCCTCCCTTTTTCATAAGATGGAAAAAGGTTCATTATGTTGGGGACTATTTCTTGTGCTATCACATGTGATATCAAAATCAGAAAGACATATTTAGTGCCACCAAGATGGTTCACACTTGAGTAGAAAGCCATTATATTAAAACGATGCTTGCACCTCAAGTGACTTTTCCTTCTTCTATTTCAAAGTTTGCTATTTCCTTATTACTTCCTTACTTCGGGGATATATTTTTTTCCAGAGTGCAAAACATAAGAAACAGATGCCAATGTTTCTTTTTGCCTTTTGTAAATGCATAAACTCATTGCACTGATGTCTGTGTGGCCAAGAAATCGAGAGCAGTGGACACGTACCCCTGAGGAAAGGAGAGAAAGGAGAAAGAGTCTGCAACAGCTGGGGAAAGTGTGTGCTCCAGGGGGATCCTGGGAGGCATAGAGAGCTTGTCCTTCCTGTGCAGTTCCCCAGAGAGATGAGTCATCTCAGAGCAAACCATTGTGTACTGTTCAACAGAGGCTCCCAGTCTACCCACAGCTCAGAAAAAGCAGAGTCCTTCCACTCAAAGCTCTTGTTTATGCTAGGGCATTTGTAGGAGTTAAAAACCTAGTGTCCAGAGAATCATGTTACTGGGTTTCTCCACAGAAACAAGCAAAAAGAATTTTGGTTGTGGAATTGGACAGAACTTTATGCTGGCTGGGCAAAGGATGGCTTAGAATGACATTTAACTAAAGGCAAAGAAGATAAGTACATCGATTCTTATAGGAATAGGATGAATTGTTTGTAAACTCTGAAACCCAAAATAATCCAAAAGCCAAAGCCTGACATGATGGCCCTGTGAAAGAGTCTCACATATACAATCAATAGGATCCCAGGCTATTTTAGTAGTGTGTACAAATGAGCTTTAAATCCAAATGGTGATCCTATCTATGCTATCTTTTCGTATAGACAGCTATTCAAAAACTCAGAAAAGTAGCCTGTATCCAAAACATTTCTGGCCAAAGAATTTCATATAAGGGCTATTCATCCTGTGCCATGCAAAGGATATGACTGAAGTGCACTTATTTCTAATGGCTGTCACTCTAACATACTCTCCATCCATGTGAGGGTGGGGGATGAGTCCACAGACATGTTGACTTACAGCATGAACTCGTGCTGTGTTTCTATGGCACTGCAGTTAAACTAGCACAAGAGACTAGGAAAAAAAATCCACTGCAGAGCTACCTGCTATGGGAGTCAGCGTTTGATGCCTCAAGAGAGAAGCCAGTGAACTCGGGGGCTGGGCTTTGCTTCCTGGAGGTGGAGCTCAGTTCCTCACTGTTCTCCCAACCTTTTGCTTGTCTGGCTAATTCACACCCCTTGAAATGTCACTTTGCTTCTTCTTTTGAGAAACAAAGGAAGTACTCTATGGAAATTCTGGGTGTATTGATTTTGTCCATGAAGAGGTTCTCATAATTTATTAAATATCTTGTTAGATGCATGTGTCATCAATAATTTACTTGTTTAAACAAACTGTATTTGCTCTGTTCTAAAACATCCATGACAGTGTCTATTTTCTATAATGTTTCAAAAATCATTCCTGGGATAAATGTCATCTAATTCCTCATAATATATGTACTGATAAATACAAAGGCACAGGAAGTATGGTAGGTAGGTGCTGTGGAATAAAGGATGAGTAATAGGCACGGTTCTTCTATTCAGAGAGAAGACAGTGCTATGGAGGGGACCCATTATCACATAGACCTGCAAAGGGTGTGGGAGATGTTACCAATGTTATGAGTGGAGTGTTGAAGGGTGTTAGGATTTGTCACCCTGAATATGACATTTGTCATGATGATAATTAAGCATTTGGGGGGAATGTGAAATCATTAGGGACAGGAACAGCCCTGCCTCCCACCTTATCTGCCCCAAAGCATAATGTCCCCTGGAGACAGATGAACTCCTCACTCTCTACCCATTGCCCCAAGGAAAGGAGAGTGACTCTGACCACAAAGATAGGGAGTCTCTGCTGAGCGTGTTGGTCCAAACTAGTCCTTACTAAAGCCATCTTTCTCCTGTCATAGTTTAATAATAACTGTTCTTTCATTTCTCCTAGCTTATCATTTCCCAAAGTCCAAACCTCCTTCTTTTTTTCTTTGAACCTATGTGCGTGTAGATCCAAATAAAATTGTGTGCCTCCTTTTAGTTAATCTTTCTTTTGATAACATTTGCAGGCAGCTAGAGAAAATGTTAGGTACTAGAAACATTGCTTCCTTAGGAGACATGTTTTGGATAATAAAAGCCGTGGGTTTATTGTATGAGCATAAGCTCAAGAAATAGAGACACTTCATGAGAAATGAAAAGTTGAGCAAAGTCCCAACAAATGAGCAGGGTCAGCCAACAGGTCTCTCTCTCTCTCTCTCTCTCTCTCTCTCTCTCTCTCTCTCTCTCTTTCTCTTTCTGTCTTTATATAAGAACCTCACTAGTGACATTCAAAGCATGATTGCATAAGGCTTTAAGTACTAGCAATTGACATGGAAAATAAAGCAAGTGCTATCAGATATTCAACATAGATAAAATGTACACTTTTTGAACGCCCCTATTATGAGATGTACATTGTGGCTCCTGTGGCATTAGAATGATTATGATGCTTTCATCTTGTCAAAGCAAATATTTCTGCCAATATCTATCTCTATATCTACAATTATTGTTTCTTGGACATAAAAGTTAAAGAATCTACACTGTTTACACACCTAATTTCCTTAATTAATTAGTTCACAGTAGTTAGTGGTTCCCCTGCATAACTGTGGACTATAGTCTAGTGTCTTCCTTGTCTTAATGATAAAAATATTGACTCTCACCATGTTACACAGGTAACAGTAAAAATCAACATTGATGTCACATCTTACTTGGGTTCTCTGTTCTGATCCATCCATATATATATAGTCTCCAGAACACCAGCATCTCCATCATAAACTCATGGAGACAGAGTGATCAGTACAGCCAAGAAAAATCAGCTATCAAGGTGCCACACTTCTTACCGTCACTAAGGCATCTGAAACATGGCCCTCAACCTGACTCTCAAGTGCTCACTACCTCTACCATATACCTTTTGACTAAACCACTGCTAGGATTTTTTTCCTGATAGAAATGGGCTTCAATTCTCTTTCTTCTTATCTTTGGCGATTGCAATTCTGAAGCCCCATTGCCAAAGCTATTCCAAGAGTTTGTTTTGCAACAGACATGGTAACATGTTTCCTAACTTAGTATTAAAATGAAAAAAAAAACTACTTAACAATGGAGAAACTGGGCCACTACTGCCTTAATCATTGCTAATTAATTCATAATGTGAACATTGCTAATGATGAAATCTGTTGATATGAAGAACCTGCAGACATGTGCTAGGAAATGGTGTACATCTGAGGTATTCTTTCTCAGACCAACATCCCTGGACTAGGCTTGAGAGAAAAAAAAAAAAAACACAACAGATAAAGTCGATCTTGAACATTTTACAAAAGAAACCTTCTTCAAAAGGCCAGTGTTATTCAAACAAGGTAAGTCTGGAGTTTAGTCAGTAGCAATTCATCACTGTCAGGTTCTCGATCTTCACAGATGTACGACAATTATGTAAGATGTTAAATAGGAGATCTTGGCCAAGCATAGACATTGTGATGTCTGCAAGTTTTTGTAAATCTGAAATTGTTCCAATTTAAGTTTCTTTAAAAAAAAAAAAAAAAAGATGTTAGTGCTATTTTATTTCAAACAACCAGATTCTTTGTAAAAGGTTTTGCAAGATGATATGGAACACAATGAAGAGATGCTGGCTGTTATGTTTTGCCAGGTGCTGTGCTGTCTTTACATAATACTCATATTTACAATGTAGGAACTGAAGATGATGCCTATTCCCATTCAACAGATGAGACAATTGGACAAATGATATGACCTGCTAGATGCACCCCTACTGATAAATGCTACAAAACACTCACAAGTTGTATAGTTGTCTAAGAGACTGGCAAATTTTAAACTAATGTAAGAGACTGGTATATTAAAGCTAAATTAATGCTATATTAAAACTGTAGCATTAAATGTTGAGAATCCAGAGTTTTTACTGCATAGTGTATTCAATTATGAAGAAAATGCATTTTCTAAAGTATTGTACTTTTGTGTGTATTTGCAACAAAAATAAAAGTGCTTTGTGCTTAGGATTTCCATCAGTTCTTCCCCATTGGGACCCTTGATTTCTGATACAGAAACTCAAGCAACTGTGTATTATCTCCAGTAAGTATTCAGCCTGGTTCCCAGTGCAGGTCTGCTCTGTGCACGGAGGGAGCTCGGTATACACTATTAAGCCCCCATCGGAACTGTGGCTGGGCTGCTCTGCTCCAGCAACATTGTCTGACTCAATCATTCTTGAGGTTGAAATTTACATTTGAAAAAGCATATTCCAAGCACAACTCTTAAAAGAAAAAAAAGGCCCAGAGAAATGCCCCATTTTCTGATGGTGACTGTGTTGTTTTGTTTTCTGTTGTGAAATTTAATATTTGGTTTGAACATTTTCATCCTGATCTGATCCAATTACTTGTTCGTAATTAATTTGGTAACACTTTTATCTTTGCTTAAGCACTTTCAGAAAGAAAATAGCACACACACACACACACACACACACACAGAGAGAGAGAGAGAGAGAGAGAGAGAGAGAGAGAGAGAGAAGAGAGAGAGCAAAGCAATTAACAGAACAAAATAGATCCATCTGTGTTGACACCTTATGTGTTTCAGCCCCAGATTCCCTTAACTCTCATCTTTTCTGAGCCCTGATTGTGGTCTCTGAATGCTTGCCAGATTTGCTATAACTCCAAGCCTCTTCAAACACAACCCTGCTGTTTGCCTCACTGGCTTGCAGTAGCTGTTTACACAACATGCAGATAAATAAAAAAACCCGTTCTGCTTATTTCCAGCAAACACATTAGCAAAACAGAAGTTAATGAAGGACATCAGCAAAGGAAGACAGTGTGTTTAAGAAAATGCTTTTCCACAGGAGGGGAAAGAAATGTCTGCCTGTGAGACTAGAGGGCTTATCACTAATGCAGAGTCTCCCTCCAGCCTGGGACTTTGTCTTCCTCCCTCCCACAAGCTGCTCTTTCAAGCCTGATGGTTGCTTTGTAGTCTTCCCTGCTCTGGAAGGGAGTGCGGAGCCGGAGCCGGAGAGTTCATTAGAGGTGTTTCACAGGCCCTCAGATCCCAGGGTCTCTGTCTCATCTTCGCAGATCACGCTGCTCATGGAGGGTCTTTCTTTATTTTGTTTCTTATCCGTGCACTGCCAGAAGTCTACAAAGCCCAGCCTCCTGCCTGTCTCCATTCATACCAGAGGAATGCTAGCACAATTCAAAGTGTGTCCCGTGCCTGTGGGCAGTCCCTGACTGCAAATCAGCTTATTGTATTTTAAAAATTCAACATATTCTTGAGAATCAGGCATTGAAGATGAAAATCTTAATTCTAAGAAGCGGATTACAAAAAAGGGGATGAATAAAATAAAGAGATGAGAGAGAAAGCAGGAAGAGAAAATGGAACAAAGAGGAAACAGACAAATGCCAAAGGAGATGATCAGGATGGATACCGTTGTCAGAGAGCTGAGCACTGGAATCAAGTCTTACTTAAGGAGTTAATTGATTTCTGTGCATTGTTTCTTTTCAGAAACCTTTCCTCAAAGCCAATCAGCACTGCTAATGTGTCAGTCTCATTTTAGCCTCAAGAAGCAAGGCTCAGCCAAGGGTTGTTAGAGCGTTGTAAATCAGGAGTCAGGACCCATGCTCCACCAAGTGGCCCCTTCTCTCTCCCCTTTTCTCAATGTGGACCCTTGACTGGAGCGACTTCTTCTAATCAGATAGTCTACTTTGAACCTACGGCTTTCTGCTAGTAAACCAACGGTCATTGATGATTTTATCAGTGACTTTTTTCTGTGGTTGAACATGGTCATTTGCAGTGTTCACAGGAGCCGCCTGCTCAAAGAGAACATGCTTAATACTATTTAATGAGAACTGTACAGTTTCATGGATCCAGAGAGAAATCCATCTCATTTTCCACTGATGAAATGAAACTTCTGACACTCCCTGGGACATTGGGATGAAAAACAGACTGAACTCTTTTAGTTGGAAACTTTTTTAAGTTCACGCATCTGCCCGGATGGAGCTTTTGGTTCATTGAATCTTCATTATATCCAATTCTCACAAAGTCCAAGACAAATTTCAGGGCAGGTGATGTAGAATCGGGGCTACAGATGCTCCTTCTCATGAGGATTTGTAAATTCCCCATAGGCTGCTGCTACTTTTCTGGAGTGCTTGCCATTTGTACATCTGGGTGTATAGTTAGTACAAGAATTTATGTGAGGGCAGCCCTGCAGCCGCATGAGAATATGTGGTATAGGACACAGGGATGGGGGCTTGTCGTCAAATGTTTGCAGAAGTAATGAGTCCTATGGATTCAGATGAATAGAAGGAGCTCAAAGTAAATGCTGCACCTTAATGCAATCCTTTCTGACATAGTCTGTTTCCTCCAGAGCCAACGATGCACTGATGCACTCCTGGGTCCCTCTGGTGTGATGCTGCAGTTTTAATATGCTGCCCTGCTTTGTTCCAGTTGCTCTGTTTCTCCTGTAGTTTTCTCCCCCTTTTCTTCACCCCTACTTTGAAAACCCCTGTCTTAGACTGGGAGCTCTTACTCTGTGCATTTGCAATTCTGTTAGTTTTCCTCTGCAGCCAAACGTGCTTCCATTCTTGTTCACCCAGTATTAATAAAAGGATGTGTGCCCAGCAGGGAAGCACAGTCTCATTTATCTCTGGGCAGAAACGTGAAGAACGGAATGGTCTGATGGTCATTATCTTAACCTTGTGTGACTGCAGACACTCTGAAGTCCTGGAAGAGACGAGTAGACCAGGAAACCCTCATTAAATTTTTCTTTGCGCACCAGACTGTTGAGCAGGTCCCCAGTCCATTTCTTATATGGAACACATTGCAATAAATAAATATAAGGTTATTCTGTAGCCCAGACAATTGAGCTTCCTAACTTGAAGGGCTGCGAGGCATACAAGTTCAGTGCTCTCAGTGGGAGTTACCTACTCCAAGTATCCTTCTCTGGAATTCCTCCCTCCCTCCACCCCATTAAAGAGAAACATTAAAGGTCACCACAGTGCACCTCTCATGTGATATCCTACCCTTCCTGTGAGAGGAAGCAAGCTCTACATGGCTGCTTCTGTAGTATGTCTTCAGGGCCAGCATTTTCGCATTTAGTTTCTCTGCAAACCAAATTCAATCAGAAGTGGAAGGAAGGGGGATGAGTGTGTTATTATTCCCAACATGATTATAAATAATTCTAAGACTTTAGTCTCACAAGGAGAACCCTGATGGCACAATAAATAGCAATCACACGCTTGTACGGCCATTCTGTTGTGCTCTCTCTCTCTCTCTCTCTCTCTCTCTCTCTCTCTCTCTCTCTCTCTCCCTCTCCCTGATGGGTAGTTCCACATTTAAAAAAAAAAAGTCTTTTTAAGCATTTCTGAATATGCAAATGAATTTCATCAATAAATGGCAAGGAACAGATTCTTTTTATACAAAGAATCCGAAAGTAATAAGATGAATCAAATGAATCTGGCTGCTCATTCATGAAAATGTTTCTTAACTCAGCAGAAAAGGGAAGGGAAGGGGAAAGTGACGCAACCCTGGTCACAGGCTCCTATTCAGAAGAGCTGGTGGAGCAGCTAGTAAAAGCCATGGCTGAATACTGATACCAAGGAGAGTGTGCCAGTGGTGGGAAGGATATGTGGCAAATGTGGAAAGATGTAACAGGAAAGAGGCTAGAAATCACTGTATTAGAGGTACTCTTCTCACAGGCCACCCAGCTTGAAAAGAGATTTGATGGTTAGAACAGGGTAGACAGGGACAGTTAAGGACCTGCATCAAAATGCTAAACCCGCTGGTTCTCTAGGGTAATTTTCACAGGAATAATGCTGGCACTCCAGGTTTCCATGTCATTCTTCCTGGCTGTTTGAAGGGTTGTCTTCATAGAAGAAGGAGTGGTGACATCCCTGTCTTTCCTGGCCTCCAGGGGTGTTGTCCCTTCTACCATCAGAGCACTTCTGGACTCCTACTAGGCTAGTAGACGCCATTCTTTCTGGAGGTCCACACGTTCCTCACAGAGCCCTCTGGCTTCAGTCTACAAGAGCTAGCACAGGAGTCTCTGCTCCTATGGAAATGTAGAAGGCTGAACTTGCTAGTCAGCTGAATGTCAAAGTGAAACTGAGAGGAGTTGCTTATAACAGGAAGCAGAACATAAAGGGTGATAATAAGAACGGGGATTTTGATAAACAGGAAAGGCTAGTCAGTGAGTGTGTGGGAGAGATGTTAGTGCACTGGGGATACTAAAAAGCAAGATGAGAAAGATGCTCAGTTTGTTTTAGACTAACAAAGACAGACGTAGCAGTTCTGTGAGCAGCTATAGTTTTGCTTCTGATCCCAGGAGATAGCAGGATGCCCAGTGCCCAGACTTGTTGGGTACTCTGCCTTGTGTCTGATGCAAGTGCTTTGCAGTAGTCAGAGACGTGATGATTCAAGAACCACAGAAAATTTTGAGTGCCTGTGAGCAATCCCAAGTGTCTTTGCTGTCTCTGTTGTAGTGGGTCAGGTTGCTAGGCAGGAAAGCTTTGGATGCTAATAAAATTCAGAAAGAAATTATAGCTCTCTCTCTCTCTCTCTCTCTCTCTCTCTCTCTCTCTTCTCTCTCTCTCTCTCCTCCCTCCCTCCCTCCTCCCTCTCTCCCTCCCTTTCTCCCTCTCTATCTATCTATCTATCTATCTATCTATCTATCTATCTATCTATCTCCCTTTCTCCCTCCCCCTCTCTTTCTCTCTCTCTCTCACTCTCCACACACACACACACCTACTACTGCTACTACTCAGATATTATCTACAGTTTTTCTTCACATGCAGATGCAAGACTCTATTTATTTAAACACTAATGACCTCGCCATGAAACAGCATAGAAGACCATATTTTTTATTCAATAGAGTTTGGGAATTTTGGATGATGCCCTAAAAGGATCTGCAAGCTCCTCGGTCCCTGCCATGATTTGGAGGGCTTTCTAGAAAGCCACTAACTCTGATTTATCATTCAGTTTCTTGTTTGCCCTTGCTGCTGAGGAGTCGAAGGTGTGCTTTGGAGAGCTAGCTTGCAAAACGACTGGATCCATAACATGCGGTAGCTACTGAAGTGGTCACAGACCCACATGCCTCATGCGAGCATTCCTGGGATATAAAGTGCTTGGGAATATTGAATGGAAGAAAGAGTGTCTGGAGGGGTGTTCTTAACCTGCAAAGTTATTAGGAGGTGACTAAATACAAACATGGGGCCTGAGTGTTTATTCCAGGATCAAGACAAAACACCATCTTCCAGGAGTTTTGCAGGCTGTTCGTTCATGTTCCTTGAGTACCTGGGGTCTGTGTGAGCCACAGAGCAGCCATTAGCTCAGCAGCCACAGCCATCAGCAGCCACTGTTCCGTGAGATTTCTGGAAGCTTCTTGGCCACAGTTTACCCGAGCAGCTGGATGTTTCAGCGTCTCTGAATAGCATTCTTGGCATTGAAACATCTGTGGAGTTATGTTTGATGTGTTGATCCCTAAGAGCCCGTTTATCACAGTTCCTGGTTGTTCTCACACTTCCTCCTCAGAAATGACATTGGATAGCAATTAGGAAGATTGAACCTTTGAACCATGCAGCTCACCCACAGTGGCACAAGTAGGCTCTGAGCCTGGGGCTCTGAAGGGTCCAGAGGAATGTGAGTTTCTTGTGTTCTACCCTCTGTAAAATGTGGCAGGTCCAACAGAGGACATGAGAGAAACAAGCGGAACTAGCCAATCTCCGGAGGCTAGAAATTCAGCAACACATTCTCTCAAAGATGAAAGCTACAGACTAGGGTTAGCCCACGCAGGTGAAGGCTCTTGCCTGGGGCCGTGCTTCAGGAATTGGTCCATGAGCCTCATAAATAGATGCTTTGCAAAAGAATACAACTAGAACATGCTTTTTTTTTTTTTTTTTTTTTTAAGAACTTGGGAGGGGGTGTTGATTGAAAGTAAAGTGTTTTACACATTTTATTTAAAAATTCTTTTTATTTTTACTTTTTACTGTTTTTTTTTTACAGTTTATAGTTTTGTTGAAATTTTTAAGTTACTGAAATAGATTTTTATTTTATATGTTTACAATAGTATCCCCAATCATCTAGACAACTATGCATACTGAATAGTTGCCACTGAAAAATTGGTTGATTGAGGCCAGGATGATAAAGTGCCAAAAGTGCAAGTCAGGCCATTGGAGCTATGAGCAATTGTCAAGCTTACACTTTACCTGCCTCCTCTTGGCTTAGCAGCTGCTGCTTGGCTAATGAGGTGGGGTTGAAAAGTGCTTCTCTCTTTACCGTAGGAGACTCTATAGGATTTGCTTGACTGGTCTGCTTAATTTAGCTAAGCATCATGTTTGCCCAGCACATTGCTTGGAGCATGCACAGGTTAAAATGGAATGAGGAAGCCAAGATTGGCTTAGCTCAGACACCAGTTCCATTCCCCTGTCTTGTGTGATCACTTCAGACTGCTGGGAGTGCTCTGTGCTCTCCTGGGCGTCTTCTAACATGGGAGACAGGTGCAGAACAGCACCCAGTGACCTCACAGGAAGGTTGGAAATATAGATGAGCTGTGCTACAGGGACGACAGAGGTGGTGGAGGAAAGAACTCGTCAGAGAATGTACCTTCTTACATGAACTTAGCTGTGTTCTCTGCACATGTAGTTTACTACCACTGTCATGTAGGGGACAGCTCTGAAGGACCATATGTGGCCACAGAAGAATGAAGATGATAAATCTTAGAACAGGAACTCCTTTTGTGATGGGTGCATCAAACCAACTAAATCTCATCACTCTGTGCTTCCCAGGGATTCTTGGGATATAAAATGTCCACATGCACTTGCTCTGGTAATGGGACCAATGGGCTAACAAATACACATCACTTCTTCTAACAAACAGTGTTTCTGTGTGTCAATCAAGTTGCAAATGGAAATATTTGCAGTGCTCTTATGTCTCAGTATAATTGTATCTGCAATGCTGTAAAACCTAGTCAGGGTCCTGAGACAGCCACAGAGTCACCTCAATCAACCCTTGGCCAGGGTCTTCAGATATTAGAAGCAATATGCAGTTCCTCAAGAACACCTGGTGAGAGGCGAGAGAGGACAATACAACAGAGCTGCTTGCTTCATTTAAAGAGAAGCCAATACCTCTGCTAGGGATTGAATGTGCCAGTCAAGTTTCTTGCTGTGGAATTTGAATCCTCAGTATAACCAAGTTAGAGGATGAAGCTTAAGGAAGCATCTTATGTCATAAGGGCTCCTCTTGTGGGTGGTTTACTATAATCATGGGAGTGGGTCATTATTTCAAGAGTGGTTCAGTGGCCTCTTGTTTCTCCTGTATTTGTTGTCTTACATTGTGATTTCTTCTATCATGTGGTAAACGAGACTATCGTTTGATGTACCTTCTCTGCCTCTCTATTTTCAGTGGTCAGAAATAACCTTCAGAAGAGAGAAGAGAGATGCCAAGTCTCTAAGAACGGCTATGAGTCTTTGTTTTCCTTGTCCTTCTGGTTAACTACTCTACTTACAGTCAGGGCTGGGTTATATGTTCTTTTGTTCCTATCCCTCCCTCTAGGATCTTGTCTGTTCAACTGTCTACGTAACTATGTAATACAGAGATAACTCTCTATTAGGTGCTGAGGGACAATATGACCTCATGTTCCATTCTGAATCCGTGATTTGACTCATAGAACCAGTGGGGGAATGTAATAGGCCCCAGACCTTAGTAGAAGTAATGTTATCTATGTTAGAGGCACCATTCTGACCTTAAAACCCAGCAGACAGACCTCAATACCTGATAAAACGTCAACAGAGATCTGATTCATCAAGGACATGGTTCGTAGCTCTAGGTTCCAGGAAAGTGCCTACATGTACTCACCTTGCTTTTTGGCTTCTGTAGTTCTACTTCTTGCTAACTGAAATGTGTCAACCAGGAGGTGGGTTTGGTGCGTAAAAGACAAAGAGCTGTGAGGATTGGTGCTGCATGATTTGAGCACGCTTCCCATGCAGCTGTTAGCCGGTGATGAAGACTTTGTTTTCAATTTTAAGAGTGCCCATGTGGTCCCTGGTGGGTTTACCTTGCAACACTAGCCCATCGTGAACAGGAGATGACAATACCTTCCCTCATATGTTGAGAATCTAAGTTGATAAAGTAAAAGACAGTTTGAGAGGTACATGTATGCAATAACTTGTTTCCTAGGAAGAAGTATCAATTTCACAGAATCTTCCAAATCCTCTACTCTTGGTTTTAATCACGGGACCCTAAAGCCTTCTGATATCAACCAAGCTGGGGAGTGATGTCACCTTAGTCCTCCTCCCTTTAGGATTTTATTTTATTTTAAGTGACTTGTCTTGCTTGAAAAGATTACTTTCTTTGCTTCCATTTTTATTTTGTATTACACTGGAAATTATAAGTCCTCAGGGGGAAAAAATGGAAAATAAAATGGCCAAACGGATATCTCAAACTTACAAAAACTAAGTCAATACATCTCGATTAAAACTAGGAATCTTTCCAATATTTACATTGGATTTGCTTCCAACTGTTGCCATCGTAATGGGTTGTAAATAAATTGGGAGGAACACAGCACTGGAACATTTTAAGCACGTAGGATACTAATGTCTGAAGACAAGAAACAAAATCTGTAGAAACAAGCCAATTTTCTGTTTTTTGAAAACATGCATAATCTGGCTTGCAGTTAATCTAATATTTTGAGAGAATGAAGACAAAAGTGGGCCCTACATGAAAAGAGACTTGAGGGTTGGATTGTGTGCATGGCTTCTAGAGAGACAAGAATTAGATGCTTCCAGAATATTTAAACTCCTGCTCACACTGATTGCCCATATAGCTAGGAGTTGCTAGTGTGGGGACTTACTGCTGTCGACTTCTGAAAAACAGCAGGGGAAGGGGAGGGATTCTTCTGTCTGGAGTGGCAAGAATGAAAGACAGAGGTCAACTGGGCCATGAAGGGAAAAGGGTGTTTCCAGATGTACTTAAAGTGAGAACCATGACTAGCCACACTGGATCTTTCGTACTCTATTTATCTAGAAATTTCACTCAAGTCAGTATTGTATGCGATAGAAACCATGGTTTCCTTTCATGTTGAGGCCTGTCTTACTTCAAATGAGTGTAAGTCATGGGAACCAGGGTTGCTTGAGTAACAAAAAAGAAAATGTGAAAGTAAAAACACAAGAAGCAGTTCGTATGCTGTTCACAGATTTGGCACGTTGTTAGAAATGATTTTTCAAATAATTATCAAGAGAAGAAAGTTCACGAAGAGAGTTGGACACTTTCCATCCCCTAAGGACTCTGAGTTAACTCCAAACCTCCTCACTTGGAACCAGTACTGAGAGTAAACCCTGTCTAGAAGCCACATTGAGTACTTATGTTTATTAAAAATGAATATATGTTATATATGTGGGTGTTTGATACGCATGTGTGTCTGGGCACCGTATTTGTGCAGTGCCCTTGGAGGTAAGAGTATGTCAGATCACCTGGAACTGCTATTACAGAGGGTCAGCAGCTGCCATATGGGGGCTGGGAAAAGAATCAACGTCCCATGCTAGAACAGGAAGGTTCTTAACCACTGAGCCACCTTTCCAACACCATTGAGATCATTTATTTTCTAAAGAAAATAAGCCTTATGGAATGTCTGTCATTTGGAATATTTGATGACTGAAGTCTACATTTTGCAAATTGTGTGTTTGCACTGCTTACTCTTATTTTTGAAATACAAATAAGCTTATTCAAGTCAATAACTATTATAATTTTTGAATTCACTTCTGATGTAAGACTAATATAATTATTGTACTTGAAATAATCTTAATGATTACTTAATATTTTAGTGACTGCTTATTTTAAAGCCAAAAGGTACATAAAACAATAAACACACACACACACACATATTTTTTTCTATTACTTCAATAGTTTCTTTTTCAAAATACTACATGGTTTCCTTAGACATAGCATCTGAATTCTTTCACTAAATAATAGTGACCAGAAAAAATTGAATAAAATGCAATAAAGGCAAAATTTTTGAATAACATTTTTTTGAAAATTTTACATACATGTATAAAATATCTTGATTGTATCTACCTTTTCCTCCAACTCATTCTGGGACCCCAATATATATCTTTCTCAAATTGTGCAATAAAGACATAATGTGCCATGGTGATTTTTCTCTTCTGCTAGGTACAGACCAAATGATTTGGAATTTATAAGAATATACTAACGACTAATTTGCTGATGAGGGATATTCAGGTCTGCATTTTAAAGTTTGATACCGTGGCACATTCACATAAAGATTTCCTTGAGGCTGTCGTTATTTCCATAAGAATTTATGATCACCCTTCTCTCAAAGGATGTGTCAGCACTGAATGTCTTGAATTCCATCTGTTAAACCAAGCTACTTGGAGACAGCAATAAAAAGCCAGGCTTTACTCTACAAAATGTATTCACAACCTTACAAAGTGAAAAGGTAATACCATTGTGCATCCCCCTTCAGTTGGATTTCTTTTTTGTGGATGACCAGGCATTATAAAAAGCAGAAGAAGTCATTCTTCATTTATTGCCAACTGAGTGGTTCTTTGGAGAGGTTAGTTAGACTAAAAATATGGCGACTTGAAATGAAATCATCTTTCAAAGAGAGACAAAATTTCAGCACTTTGTCCAATCTGATTTCCCAAATCAGATATCAGAAAGGGATTTTTTAGTGATGTCTTCCTTTTGAAAACCACGTCATGACCTGCAGCATAACTTCAGAACAACAGTGAACCAGAAAGGGCTGATAGAGCATGCTGGCTTAGAAGTCAGTCCTTTGTTGATAGCTATTGATTTCTCTATATATCTATCTCCCTACATATACCTAGATAGATACATAAATATAGATATGTCTTTTTCTTTAAATGTTATAACCACAGGTTATTAAAATCTAAACATACCTAGTAATTGATAGGTGGTAGTGATACAAAACAAACTTCTTTTTCCTCGCTATGTAGTAAATTTAGCTAATCTGATATTTTTGATGATGGGGGGGGAAGGAAGTTACAAAAATTTTGGCCAGCAAGGTGAGATGGCTCCACAGGTAAAGGAGCCTGTCACCAAACCCAAGCCAAACCTGAGAACCTGAGTATAATTTCTGGAACCCACATGGCCAAAGAATATAACTGACTTCATCAAGTTGCCCTCTGACCTCTCTATACTAATGCTATGGAGGTGTGCATATACATATGTGCAAAAGCACGCACACACTAATTATGAATAATTCTCTTCTTAAATCACATAAGACAAATCTCAATATAAAGGGACATTGGAGACAGAAAGTTCCCAGACAGATGAGTTGATCCGCCACTGTATCCACCTCTGATAAGTAGCATCCTTCATCCAGAAAGCATCCAGTGCTTTCTATCTCTTCCTCAAGATACACCAGAGTGAAAAACACCATGTGATATTTTTGATGAAAGGAAGTTTGGAGTCTAATCAGAAAAGGAGCAGGAAAGTTGCATGTTTCTTCCTACAATTTTCAAGACACGAATAAACACTAAGTAAATAAATCTCAGGTTTTAGATAAAACAGAGGCCAAGAATTATTGCTGTGCACGCAGCAATGTAAAATCTACGTAGGAGGTTCTTTTTAACTGTCTTTGCAACATCAAATATGAGCCTCTGTGTTCACAAATCCAACTTCTTCATTAACATGAATGTGTGATGATATGGAAGTAACCTTGGCTTTGTCCCTTAAAGAGAAATGGTAAAACCTGAATTGTCTCTTTCTACAGGGATCTATGGAGGTTAAGTGAAGAAAGGATTCCGGTGCTTCTCTTTACCTGCTTTTCTAGAGTGTTCTGTGGAAAACAATGTCCTTTCTGCACCAAAAGATGAAACTAGCAAGAAGTGCAGCCAGAAAACAGAACACATACTCTTTCCATTGACATTGTCTTTATGTCGACCCAGAAACATGAGTGAGTGTGTACCATTGGGCTTCCTAAACCAACCATGTGTCTATGGTTCCTCCATATCACGATCCCTAAAACTAGCTTCTCTGGACATTCATGTGGCTTCGTGGATCTATTCAGTCTTTAAGGTCTATTTAAATCTTGCATATTTAGAATCATATAGACAAAAAACTTTTGGACCCTGATGTGTTCTAAATTTTATTACAAAATATTGCCCTCTTTGGTATCTAGAGTGTGCTTCCCTTTGAAGGAGGAAATCTGCATGTAGATTTTCAAGAAACCCAGTTTCCACCAGAGCCAAAGACCTGGAAGATGGGCCTTGAAGTGGAATCATCAGCCTACTCTATACCTAGTGGTACCCATGTCCCTCCCCCAGGCTCATTTCTGCAGTATATTAGAAATGGCATCTGATGTACCATCACAGAGCCTCACATTTTTCAAACACTTGCTCTCCAGGATGTAGCGCAGTCCCAAAACAGGGAGTTCTCCTCATTCCAAGTCAAAGATTCTGTCTACAGCCTTATCCTGCTTGACAAAAGAATTTTGAGCAAAGTTCAGTATAGGAAGTGTAGCATCAGCCCTGGGGCTGGGAGAAGGCAGGGAAGCTGCATGATTAGCAAATGGGAAAAGCTTTCTGAAGCCCAGAGAAAGTCTTTCCACAGCCAATTAGACAAATCACCCTAAAGGGGAAACATATTTACCTATTGAAGCCTGCCAACATCCAATATTTCCCAATTAGTTCAAAGAACATAGCCACATATGTGAGCCAAACTGTGCTACATCCTTTGGAAGCCCCGTATCAATGGCTAGAATCGCTTTGATTTTTTTATGAATCAGTTTAATGCTGTATATGAATATGCTTTCCCTTGAAAAAGCAGAGAGCCGTCTAATGGGAGACCAAAAAGCAAATCTCCCACTGAAAATGCACAGCAGGACAGATGTTTAAACACCAGTCTACCAAAGTAGACAAAATGATGAGTACGAATTGAAATGCCAGAGTTCCAATTTGCCACACCTTTGACCTAAATCCCACCCAAAGCTCCATGTAAAAAATCCATTCTGCCATGAGAATGGTGGCTGTGTTTAATAGTAAGACAAGACACTAGATTAAATCTGCATGTCAGATGAACAAGGAATAAGCCGTCCATGTGAATGTATCTCAAGTAACTTCGATCACAATTTATTCCTCATTTGCCTAAAACTTCATTTTAACTTGTACTATATTTTATCTGGTGCTGTAACCTATGAAAGAGTGAGATGCCATAGGTCAGAACCTGAAATCACACTCACACACATAATTAACACTGCCTGGCAAACATCCACTTAGAATTTCGAACTTGGCGACAGGTCACGAGAATAGCTGTTAATAGACAGGTACAGATTCCATCTAGAAGAGCTAGAGGCTTCATCTAGAGACAAGAAAAGTGATGGAGGAAAGGCCACTGGTTCATGAAGACCATGTGCTTCCTTGTTCTCATTTTCCCAAGTCACCTCTCTTGCCAGGTAGTCAGTTGGTCCTGTGTTCTCTCGATTTTATCAACATCCATTTACAAAACATTAAGCCAAGTGACATTAGAATTCCACAGAATATATTGCTAATTACTTCTGTGTGTAAGAGTTTTAAGTAAGTGAGGAGAAATTCTCATTTTCACAAATGTTTTATACTCTTCATATGTTGAAGCTGGAAAGCCTGTGTCTAACTTAGGCTTTTATTGCTGTGAAGAGACACAAGCAACAGCACAAGAGACACAAGACCACAGCAACTCTTATAAAGGAAAACATGTAACTGGGACTGGATTACAGTTTCAGAGGTTTTAGTCCATTATCATCATGTCAAGAAGCATGTTAGCATGCACGTAGACATGATGCAGGAGAAGGAGCTGAGAATTCTACATCTTAATCTGCAGGGAGCAGGAGACTATGTCACACAGGGCATAGCTTGAGCATATAAGACCTCAAAGCCCCTCCTCCATCAACCCACATCCCCTCAAACAAGGCCACATTTCCTAATAGTGCCACTGCCTTGTCGGCCTATAGGGATCTTTTTGTTTTAAACCACAACATCTTGTCTTTCTCAAAATCATCAAATTCTTTCATATTACAGTTTCAGGAGATGCGATGATGCTTTCTGGTTGACTTGTGGAGTGATACAAAGCAGGAGCTAGAGTTAGCACTGCAGTGGTGACCCTGGCCTTAAATTGCTGTGTCATGCCTCTACTAGAGCCTTGTGTGACTAAGAATGCATTACAACCTATGTGAAAACTATTTCCAACACAAATAACCCTTCTATCTTTTCTGTCATTTCACTCAACACCCACGGTAGCCATGGTAGTGCTGGCTGTGGCTATAGACTCACCTCAGCAGGAATTGCAGGGAGAAGATTCAAATAGATTTCTGATTTTTCTTCAATTTCTGGCTTGACCTTTTACTAAAGACTGAGTAGTTATGAGATTTGTCTTGTAACATTTTTTTTTTCACTTGAGAAATGAAGATGATAATGGTACCTACTACACGTGATGACTGCGACAGTGTCACAGAATACACTGACAGAGTTCTCAGCCCAGGATCCAGCATGAAGCAAGCCCTTAATGACCATCAGTCACTACCCCAGCCATGAAAATAGAACAACTTGCTGTTTGCCCTGTGCAAGGATTTCCACTAGAAACCACACACTCAGTCATTTCGAATTGGAAAGAAATATTTCAAGCATTTCCTGTAGAGGAAGATATAATATCCCATGAAGTAAACAGATGATTTGAGCCAATTATCTTACCAAGCCGGCAAAACAAGTCCTTCCTTATAGTTCTGGACTCCAGTCGAGTTTTTCCACAGTCTCCGCAGTGGTGCGGAGAGTTAGATCACATATTTTGTATAGATGCTCTCTCCTTCTCTCCTGTCTCTCTAAGGTATTCAAATGTGCCTGGGCTATTTCATATGGGTTATTTAAACAACTGTATCCAATGACACTAGTGAGTCATTTAATGATGATTAAATGCGTGGGTAGCAATGATCCAGTGGTATTGCTCTAGACAGCAGCATCTCTTTGTACAGAGGCATCTCTCTCAGTAGTACTACTCCCTTGTAGTCTCCAGGCTTCTCTCAGTATTCGATACCCTCAGTTTTTCATGTCTTTGTAATTCTCTGACTTCTAAAAAAGAAAAAAAAAACCTAGTTAAATCACCCCTATACACTGGGACAGGCCACCCAGGGCCAAAATGACCTTTCGCTATGATCCTTCCCTCTGTGTCCATTAAACTTCTCATTTTCTAGGACAGCACATCAATTGTGGTATTAATGGAAATAAACTTGACTAATTCAATAGAAAGTTTGCTAGACTGATGACCAAGGAAATCTAGGCTGTGGGTTTTTTTGTTTTGGTTTGTTTTGTTTTGGTTTTTTTTTTTTGGTTTTTTTTTTTTTTTTTTTACATGTCCTTGGCTTCAATCTCCAGCAGTGTGTGTGTCGGGGTGGGGGAAGTGGGGGGGGCACATTGCTGTCAGTCTATTAGACAGTGGAGTCTTCTGAATGTCTGCCCTACTTTGAAGTGGGGTTGAGTGAGAGAATTTTAAGCCATGTGAGCCAGGAGGGTAACCTAAATGTCCCAAATGCTCTAGGCTTCAGGGATCACTCATCTCTTTAATACCAGCTGACGTGGAATGTGCCCTGTCTTGTACTGCGGTGGCAGGTCAGCTTTCTCCTTCTGTTTCTGCAAATCCTATGGAATGCGGACATATGGGAGAAATCCACCCAGCAGTGATGCACAGGTTCCTTTTATCTGTTTCTCCGACTGCCTTTTGCTACTTACTCTCTGTTTGGTGATCATACCTCAAGCTGCTGGCATCTTACCTTATATAGTAAGAGACCAAAGGTTGAAATAAAACCAGCTTCCTCAAAGTGCATCCCCAGGCTGTATTGTTCTGTAAAAAAAAAAACAAAAAAAACAAAAAAAAAAAAAAAAAAAAAAACATACTAGGGATGGCATAATCAGAAGTGAACTGCAAATATAAAAACCATTCTAAAAATTCAGTATTTAGAATCACGACTTAGAATCTAACCCATATACTTTCTAAAAAGATGTGGTTGCCTGTCTATCACAAGCCTTTCTGTGCACCTCATGCCATGACCTAGAATTCAGGTCCTCTTCCAATTCTACAGCTAGGACAGAAGTGAGCCAGCTATGTGGTGCCCAGAGCCAACTAGAAGAGCTGGGCTGTGGGATCGAAGGACATTTGTGTGAACCAGGGGAGTAAATATCATTTTTGCCAGTGGAATTCTACACTATGTTGTCTATGGGGTGATGTTTGGCTCCAGACAGCAGACATCTTCCAGGAACTACTTCTTAAGTGTATTTTAATAATAAATAAACAGGAACAAAAAAATTTTCTCAGGTGAGATGTCTCCTCAAGAGCTTCTCTCCCATTCTCTCTGTTTCCTCACAGCTTCCTGTATAAAAAGAAAAGAGGCATGTGAGATAAATGTGTAAGCATGTATGTGGATGAGGTGGGAGTCAAAAGGAAGAAGAGGAAAAGCGTTTATGCCAATGGACCAGCACAAGCAGAGAGTCCTGGGTACATTTCACAGGGATGTTAAAAAAAAAAAACAACGACCACAACCCAACCGAACCAGCCAAGCCACAGACAAACTGACTACCAGGGATATGAGGTAGAAAGAAGAAGAAGGTGAGAGGTGGGGTGTCAAGGAACTTCCTTTTAAGAAATGGATTGTTAAGGCTCAGCTGGGAGTGTCCATCTTATCCTAAGTGTTAAGGAAAGTTACCGAAGAACAAATTTGGGTTACTATGCTTTAAAATCTTACTCTGAAGAGATA
This sequence comes from Mastomys natalensis, assembly GCA_021653895.1. NCBI lineage: Eukaryota > Metazoa > Chordata > Mammalia > Rodentia > Muridae > Mastomys > Mastomys natalensis. The sequence continues at coordinate 775,026 of JAJTUV010001110.1, forward strand.
GTAAATTGGCAAATGTAGAAGTGGGGCAACCGTTATTGGGGTGTCCTTGGGAAGAAAGACATTCTGAGAGCAGAAGATGCAAAATGTGAAAGGTTCAAGGAGTGAGAGAGCAGCCAGAGGAGGGCTCTGTGGTTCCTAGGCTGTTTCAAAGAGCGTTGTGACAACGTGAATGCGGTCTAGATGCTGGCGGTGTGCGAACCCCTCCTGCACAGACGCTGGTTCCACTGTGTGCTGCAGCTGCCCACCCTTCACGCTCCTAATTCCCCGTGGACCACACTAGAATAAAGCGTTTAAGCATAGTTTCGCCTGGGCAGCAGCATAGGAATCTGTAACCATTTTTTTTTTCCAGTGAGGAAAGCCTAGATGAGGAGGGAAGGGTGAAGAGTCAAGGGGCCTGTTTTGGTGTGTGAGCACCAAGGTTCCCAAGTCCCCGAGGGGCCACATCATGTGCACAGCTGTGTTTGTGCATCTGGGCCTTACAGGGGAGACCTGGGGATTAATGTTAGGGACTCTTTTCATTTTTTAAGTTTTAGTGCTGCTTCCTGAGAGAAATCAGATAGGAAATAATAAACAGACCCTCTAGAAAAACAAACTGTAGGAAGTTTGAATAGGTTTATAAAATCTTAAGACGTTTTCACACAGACTGACACCAGTTTCTATGGACATTCCAAAGGCCTAAAGGGGAACCAGAGGGCTATTAGGTTTTCAGTCCATGTAACATGGTCTGATTTTCTGGCAGACGAGGAAAAAATATCCAATTTTAAATTTTTAAAGATTTATTATTTTTTAATTAAGTGTACATCTGTGTGTCTCTCTCTGTATGTTTCACATGCCCCTGGAGGCAAGAGGATTTGGATTCCCTGGAACTGAATGGACAGATGGCTGTGAGCCCCCTGACACAAGTACTGGGAATAGAACTTGGGTCCTCCACAAGTATAGTACACTCTCTTAGAACCATCTCTCCAGACCCAATACTCTCTGTGTTTAAGATCATGATTGACTAGAATTTATTATCTTACCCTTTCTAGAACTATAGTCAATATTACAATATTACATATGTTTCAGCATATGATCTTCAAGGACTAGATGAAATGCAGAAGAAGAAAAAACAAAATATAATGGCACAGTGCCTTCCAAAACTTCTAGAAAAATAATTATGACGAGCATTCAATTGAAATGCTCTAAGATCTAAACAGTATGGTCAATTACAATAGCAATTACCAACCAATAGCAATCCATGCACCCACCTGTTCCAAATTTATACTTTTTTAAATGGACATAGAGAGATTGTACTTGTGTCGTTTCTGTAGATCATTAAAATGGACTCAGGTTATAACACTGTGAATTGTAATTGTGCTGTGGATAATTAAAACAAGAAATCGTCTTTTCATTCACTGTAGGAACCATTTTCCTAGAAACTAAATCTTCATTGAATTCTTCATTTTATACTACTCTGTGTCACTATTCCTTTTTAAATATTGGAATTTCAGATGATACATCAAAAATGAAAGTAGATATGTCCTTTTTCATATGTGCACATGTGCAAACACACACACACCCTTTCTGTTATTGACATGCATGTACAATATTAGGAGATGACATTTACTATGGAGAATAGTTAAGAGATGCAACCCGCTAGGAATCTGCCCCATGCAGAAATACATTGAGACACAAATCCACCACCCACTGAACAGAGGACACAGACAATCTTCAGGCTATTGTAATTATTTCAGAGTGGTTGACAGCAAACTGTGTAGAGAGTCAATCACAGCATTTAAGCCGCCTCTGAGTTCATCCTGGTGAGATATGCATAGTCATTTCTGCAGCTCTGGAAGAATAATTTTCTGGCCCATCACCATCCAGTTTATACCAAGTCACCAGAGACTTGAAAACATTTTTGAGACCTCCATATTCCAATAAATTATACAAATTATCTGTCAAAGGCGTGTTTGATTTACTAGGCACTAGTGCCAGGCACGATACCCAGGGGAGCAAACTATAACCACTGGTAGAAAATACAGAAAGATTGTAGGGGCACAAATTCAGTAGGAAAAGATACATGAGCCCATGACATCATATGGTACATGTGGCAGTCATTTCCTTGTGTACACACATTTGTGTGTGTGCTTTTAAAAGTCAGGGCAGGTTCCTTTAGAGAAGAGAGTAAGAATAGCACAGTTGTTCAGCACTTGGAGATATGAAACAAGTCTTACAGGGTAAAAGAATGTTACAGAAAATGGGGTCATTGAAATCTTCTTTCTAAATAGTCACTTGAGTGCTGAAAGTACAGGGCAAAGTCCAGACTCAGTTTATTGGCAAGAGGCTGATTGATAAAGATGCTGGCATGAAGTGGCCACACAGAGAGCAGTGGTAGAGTACCATGAACTAATAAGCAAGTGAAGCCAGCAACAGGGCCAGGCTCAAGCCCCTCCTACCCATATAGCTGTGGGAGCCAGGGATGCTCTCCCTCCTCCTGTTTCATGGGTTACAGAATAGGAATTGTGCTAGGACCTTTCGTGTAAGGTTAGCTTTAGAACTGAGTTCATTCATGCAAAGCATATAAAATAATTCTTGCTAGTAAGTAGATCCTAAACAAGTATCAGGATTATCTTATTTGGAAACAATTAAAACAGCTAGCTTCATAACTAATTTTCCTCTAAACAATCTATTTCATGTTTTGAAAGGCAAAAAGAAGCAATTTGTAATGTCTGCCCATGACCTTACTTGCTACCCTTCCATGTTTTACTGAGTTCAAGGCTGACTGTATGCTCTGAGACAGTCCAGTTTCTTCTCTGCTCCTGAACCTTAAATAAAACCTGTGGCCATGTTGTTTTTCCACCCTCTGGGAGTCAGAAAGCAGTTCTAGAGACATAAATATTTATCACATGAACTTTTCTTTGTATAAATCATATGCCAAGCTATCTGTAATCTATAAAACACACTAAAACTATACTTGTCCTGGGACCTTTCTTCTTACTGGTGTAGCATCCAAGGCAAAGTATCTGGGGAAGAAGGATGAGAAGTGGAGGCAGCCCTGGATGCTGGATGTGCACTGTACAATGAAAACTCTCTCTTCTGAGGCCTGTCTCGCTTCACTCTAGAACAGTCTGACTTCTCCTGTCAGAGTTGCCGTGTGCAAAATGTAAGCCCAGCACTCTAGGATCCATTCTGATGATCAAATCCCATTTCTTGGTGTTTTAATAAATAGAAACATGCTATTTTCCATTGCATTAAAGATTTCCTTGCATTAAAGTTTCCTACATGAGGAGGAAACGAGACGCACCAGTGACATATTACATCATCTTACAGCTGTGTTCTGTTTACATAACGGCATTCCCCAGAGAACAATCGCCTGCCTAGCTACAAGTGATTCAACTGCCATCTTCCCTCTGCTGCTTCTAAAACCCAAATGATGTCAGACTTGGTGATTAAGAACTTTTACCAATTTGGATATTGGAATCATAATAAAACATAATTTTCAGTTGTGGAAAACTCACTTCTGTGACTTGAGAGAAGCTTCAGTGGCTAAGAACAGTGGCTGTTCTTCCAGGAGACCTGGATCCTATTTCCAGCCCCTGCATGGCATCCAATGATCTTCTGTAACTGCGGTCCTAGGGGATTTAACACCCTCTTCCGGCTTTAGTCAGTACTGCATGCTTGTAGTGTCCAGACATACAGACAGCACACTCATATACATAATAAATACAACATAAAACTTCTTCCCAAATCACTTCTGTGAGGCAGAAAAAATAGAAATATAAGTAGAAATCACACTGAATATTATGGTTTTGCTCTGTTGGTCCAGAAGAATCCTTCCTTCCAATGAGAAAGGAAAAAAAAAAAAAAAGCCTCTCTTCGACACATTTATCCATTGTAGGCAGTATAGAATGTAAATGGCCTATTTAGCAGTTTTCAGTGAAGACATTACAAAGAACTAGACATATGAACAGTGAATTAATAGTCAATGCTAAAAAGAGATCTTTCCCTGTTCTTATATTACATACACTCAATACTGGCTGCAGCCTGGATCTGAAGTGGTTTCCAAAGCTTGGTATATCAAGGACTTGCTCTTCCACCAGGAGGGAGAGGAACTCTAGGGAGTTGAGTCTTTTTTTTTTTTTTTTTTTAATTTTATTTTTTTGCTTATTCACTTTATAACCTGTCCCAGTCACCCCCTCCCACAATCCTTCCCCATCTCTTGTTTTCTGAGTACCCCCTCCTCCTGTATCCCCCACCCTGCCACTTTAAGTCTCTGAGAGGCTAGGTGCTTCCTCTCCCATTGAGGCCAGATGAGGCACCCAGCTAGAAGACCATACCCCATATACAGGCTGCATGTTTTGGGATAGCCCTCACTCCAGATGTTTGAGACCTACATGAAAACCAAGCTGCACATTTGCAACAAATGTGCAGGGAGGTCTAGGTCCAGCCCATGGAGGTAGATCTGTGTAGACTAGGTATGTTCCACGGTTGGTGATTCAGTCTCTGAGAGCTCCAAGGGTTCAGGTTGGTTTACTCTGTTGATCTTCCTGTGCAGTTCCTATCTCCTTAGGGCCCACAATCCTTCTGCCTATTCTTCTATAAGAGTCCTCAAGCTCCATCCACTGTTTGGCTCTGGATGTCTGTATCTGTCTGAGTCAGCTGCTGTCTCAGAGGACAAGATGTCCTTCAACAGAAGAATGGATACAGAAAATGTGGTACATTTACACAATGGAGTACTACTCAGCTATTAAAAACAATGAGCTCATGAAATTCTTAGGCAAATGGATGGAGCTAGAAAATATCATCCTGAGTGAGATGATCCAATCACAAAAGAACACACATGCTATGCACTCACTAATAAGCGGATATTAGCCCAAAAGCACACAATACCTAAGACGCAAAGCATAAACCTCATGAACCTCAAGAAGAAGGAGGAAGACCAAAGTGTGGGTGCTTTTGTCCTTTTTAGAATGAGTATCAAAAGATTCAACCAGAGCTTCCAGGATCTAAACCTCCAGCCTGAGAACAGACAGGGAGTTGAGTCTTATGGGTATGCTTCTAAAGGATCTCTCTCTCCCTCTGCCTCTCTGTAACATTCTCTCTCTCTCTCTCTCTCTCTCTCTCTCTCTCTCTCTCTGTCTCTCTCTCTCTCTCTCCCCTCTCTCTGTCTATCTCTCTCTTCTCTCTATGTGTCTCTAACTCTGTCTTTGTCTTTCTGTCTCTCTCTGTCACTTTGTGTCTGTATGTATGGGTCTCTGTCTATCTCTGTCTCTCCGTCTTTCTTGCTCTGTGGTTCTCTCTCTGGGAACTAGAAAGTAAGGGGATTTGTTTCCAATGCAGACGCCAAATCAACAGCAGCAAGCAACCAACTATTAGTGAAACTGTCAGAATAAGTTAATTTCTCTTATTTCTTTTAAATTATTTTGTCCCAAGAACAGAAAGTGAAACAACATAGTATTTGAAATTATGAAACATGATAACTGTCAGATTAATTTAGGATTTGGTCATGCAAAGTTCTTAAAGGTGATACATTTATACTAGAGATATGTTTTGATTTGTGCAATAACACTATCTCCCTTGATATTCTAGTATTTGCTGTTTATTGACGACGACCACTTGTATTTTAAACACATACACTCGCTCATGCATAGTTTCCTCATCGGGCAGATTGTCTTCCTGAACCTCCTACTCAGTGGCAGTCAGAGCTTCAGAGGAGAATGAGGAGGGTTAAAGCATCTTCCTGAAACACAGCTCAGAACTTGTCGGACACCACAATCATTCCTCTGTATGTGAGGCTGGTAAACAGTAGTCATGGTGAAAAGTTTAGGAATATATTTTATGTGCTGTTACATATTTAAAATGCAAAAATGATCTATAGTAGATATTCTTCATTTACTGAATACCTACTATGCATTAGACCACAAGGTAACATTGTATTTATGATACTTTTCTTCTTCTTGTGGAATTGTGGAATCTGAAGAGCCATGTGATAATAATTTCCATTACACTCATATTATTAGGAGATATGTTTTACCCAAAGCCAACAGCTCTTAAATGAGAGGGTGGATGCCAGTGTAGTCTGAGTTCCAAGTCTGTGTTTCACATTATACCAAGATGCTCAATAAACTGGCTGATATAAGACATCACTGTAGTATAAAACATTTCTAGGAAATAAAGTCCATCTAGAGCAAAGGCTGCTGAGATATTAAAAAATATGTAAATATTTTAAAACTTTGCTCTTAGCAAGCTGACTATAAAATTAGCATTCGCAAAAACCTTAGGGTGGTGCTCCAGGGTCTTACCCAGACATATGATCATAACGCTTAACACATGGGAAGATTGGGTGGCCCAGAGCGAGAGCATTGTTCAGAGGATGAAAAGAAGATGCAACATTCCTTTGCACTGTTTCACTCTGGCTTTCACCTTCTGCGACATTATTGTGGGACGTGTTTTGAAACATCCAAGGATCATCTGATTACAAAATTGTCTTCTCCATCATTTAGGCTATTTCTGATCGTGCCGCTAATGAAGCTTATTGCCTGTCCCTGTGTAAAGAAAGAAATATGAGAACAGACTTATTCTTCCAAAGTCTTAGAAAGAATGCCAGTGGTGGAGATCAGTGATACGAAAGAGGGCAGGACAGCTGTAGAACAAGTGACAGGTGCCTTCCGTGTCGGTAATAGTGAGTGCCACCTCAGCGACTGCATTCCTCAAGAGGTCAGAAAGCTCACAGCATGATGGGATTTCTTCATGTGGAAAATGCATGAATTTATGTAGAGAAAATCTACTGTGTCTGTTTTGAATAAGCTTCTAGATAAAGCCAATTAAAATTATAAACAACTTAAAATACAACAAAAGTCTTCCTTCCCAGTATTAAAAAGAAAAAAAGTGCCCCATGGGTATCAGCTTCCTTTCCTAGATACCCAGAGAGAGGTCTACCTAGCCTTGCCCTGGATTCTCTGTGAAGATTAAAGGGAAATTTTCCCTTTATCTGCAGCCCTGGAAGTCCTGAAGAGGAGGGAGGCCCAGGTCTTCACAGTTGAAACTTACACAGCTGGCAAAAACCCTAGCTGTGGAGAAGTGCATATAGATTCTATAATATAGGAGGGACAGTGCTGCTCTATACATCTTAAACTGGAAGGGAGTGGAGCAGAGGCTTCTATGGGGAACTTATGCTACTACCTACTGAGACCCCTGATGACATCAGAGTCTTATCCTGCAAATGCTCTGCTGATGTTCCCAGATGCATAGAAGCCACTCCTGTTGCAGGTCCCATCTCTCTAAAACCATCACTAACCAGACCCTGTCTTCTGGAACCCATATCTTTTGGTGGAGACAGATAGAAGGGCCTGACCATCTGCCTCTGACAGAGATGTTTAATGTCAACTAGCCCACCATTGCTCTGTGTGAGATTTACCCCTGTGCTGTGTGGGCAGCATCATCCCGATCTCACTAGGAGCTAATGTGGAGAAGCTGGCCCTAGTTTTCCATATGTATGGCACTATTTCCTAGAAACACCCAAGAGAAGCTTTTGTACTCAATCTCTTTCTCTACAGAGTCCTCAAAGAAATCTCAGAAGGCAAGCAAGCTGCTGCAGCAGAAAAAGCTGTGATCCAGGAGCTGTGTGCTGTGAAAGTGTACCCAGCTCCCAAGTTGACTGCCACCCAGTCTTACAGGGGCTTTCTGTGACTGTTGAGCAGTTTCCTCCTATAGACTGGAGGACTTGGAAGCCACTGAGGCCTTTTTACAGCTCTCTGCTCAGCCATGATTGGGTAGAAACAATTACTGAGCTCCAGCTGTTCTTCCACAGACTAAAATGCAAATGAAGTTGAGGCTGGGTGATGAACAGCGTTGAGTTTCAAAGAGGTATATGTAGGGTTTACGTGGGTGTTGCGAGAAAGAGAGATGCTATGAGCATCAAAACCAAAGAGAGTTCCATAGATCCTGATGACTGTGCAAACATCAAAGCTGGTTTTTTATCTAAAAGGCCAGATCTGGAAGATCTGCAGCTTCCATCCATCCTGTGACATCACAGAGCACAGAGATCAAGAGCTAGGACCAAATGGTTCTCTAACTTCCTCACAATGCTGAGACACAGAGAATCTCTGGTCTCTCACCCTTCCTACACCCAATAAATCAGCACTGCTATCTGATGGCAAAGAGGATCATGGACAAAGCAGATGTCTTTCCCCTCATTTTATCTAGAAGGTGGAAGGACACTCCAAGTTGTTATCTTCTCATTGAACCCTCCACGTGCCCCCTAGCAGCCTGAGCTTTCTCACAAGTGGTCTGTAGAGAGTTCACCTTTGGCCCTGTCTCAGAGGCCGTACCACAGGCAAAGCGAGCCAAGCATGCACAACCATAAACAGTGGTCTGGCTTTTCTCTTCTAAATCCCAGAAACAAGCCTGTGGGTTTGATCTTCACTGATTGACACAAAGGCAGTTGCTGGAGTGGCACAAGGTGACTTCAACAATATCAAAGAAGAGCAGAGCCTGACAATAACGTTTACTTATCTGAGGTTGATGTTGGGAGGTCCTTTGCACGTTCAGTAGTCACTGCTGTACCTAATTTACCAATATTTAAACTGAGACAAATGGAGGACTAAAACCTCCACCAGCCTCATACAGCTAATAGATGATTCCTAATTCAAACACTGTTTTGTGTGTCCATATCACAACCTCTACCTGAGCTGCTTGGTGGTTATCTGCTCTGTTCAGCATCTCATAGTAGGGGTTAGGAGTAACTTCAGAAGCTGTGAGCATCAGCATCTGCTCCTGTGATCAACATTCCATCAACCTATGCCCCAATACTATATTGAAAGACACTCAGTCTAGCTAGGGCTTTGTATTAGACAGACTCCCAGTGTTTAGTGTGCTTCAGATAAATACTATTCCTACAATGAGGACATTTCATAACTCTTTCATTTGTTATTTATTTACCAGCTACATGTCCTTAAAATGGCAGTTATAACAATAGCAGGAAATACTTTTATTTTGACTGAATTAAGATCACAGGGGCTAAGGTACATGATCAAAAGGCTTCATGCCACCCCAGGACAGAGAGATTTCTCCTGAGCCATAAGGACTGTGACATGAAGTTGTGGATGCCATGATGCTGAGTGTGAGTTAGTAGTCAACCATTACAGAATCGGTGAGCTGCTTGGCTTCCAGAGAGCGTGGAGCACTATTCTGGAAACCTACGCAGTTTCACCTAAAGCCTTTTCTCAAAAGCATGAAACTGCCTCAAATATAACATATTGACTCATGTGGAGGCAAGGTGCTGAGAAAGCTGGTTTGAAGATCCCCCCAAATCTGCTTGTCACCTGCTGGGACTTTCTGAATCATGCCATGAAGAATAAAGTACTGCCAGGAGTGTCTCAGATAAAGTGTCAAAAGTGTGTGACTTAATTGTTAGCGCAGGGATTTAAGATGCTGGGTGCTAACACCTTCCATTGATTCTGGAGCATTTCCATAGTGTTTAACAAAAAGAGCTGCAGTATTTATAGTCCTTTCGCTGGGGAAGAGAAGCATTTGCAATTTACACTTTCAATTTTGACTCTTAGCTTTCCTTCTTTCTTTCTTTTTTTTTTTTTAAACACCCTTCAAGTGGGTGTCAGACTGCAATTTAATGACAGCCTCGAAAGTGGTCGAATATAACACATTCTATCCACACCCACAAACATTCCAGAAGGCCCCCTAATCCTGTGTTAATAGAAATCTAAATTGGCAAGCTCTGGTTCACAGTGTGTGTGTGTGTGTATGTGTGTGTGTGTGTGTGTGTGTGTGTGTGTGTGTGTCCTAGACCTTACCACATCTTCTACTTAACTTGTACAGGATGGTCACCAGTCACGGGTTCTGCTCTCTCCTGCTCTACTGCAGAAATGTTTCTCTCTGCTTCCTTCCTTGATAAAATAATACAAGGTACTACTCCCTGACTGGAAGCAGAATCTTAACCTGAACCGAGGTACAACCCTAAGGAAGAATGGAAGATTGTAGTTATGTACCAGGGACGTGTTCCCTTTCCTCAGATCATATATAATATACAAGCTACCATGTTTATAACAATTTTGGCATATGGTTTACTCAGATCAAATCAACAAAAGTGATCTATATTCAATGGGAAAATTAAGGGGAAAATGAGGGAAAGCAGATTTACTGCCATCGATGTGAATTCTGAGTTATTCATGATACATTCTGATGTCTGATCTCACTCAATTCTGAAAATGTAAACTAAACCCCCACTATGAAGCATTTCACTCCTCGGAAAGCCAAGAAAGCCAAACCCTGAAAATTTGGGGTCATGTTGTATTATTAGGAATTGTACAATCTGGAGTCTTGTATATCCTAGAGAAGACATAATGCAGTAGATATTATTTTACCTAGAAAAATTTACCACTGTCACTTAAAATGCAAACTGTGTATGCTTTTGACATAATAATTTGACTTTATATACATATGAGCAAATTAAAAGAGTGCTTAAAATTTCTCTGGATACACATGCAATAAGTTTAACACATAAATGTGTGTATGCTGTGGTATGAGCACATGTGTGTGTGTGTGTATATATTATGTGTGTATATGTAGTGTGTGAAGTATATATGAGTGTGTAGAGTGTATGATGTGTGTGTAGCATGTAGGTGTAGGGTGCAGTATATATATGAAGTGTGTGGAGTGTGTTTGTATGTGTGATGTGTTTGTAGTATATGGTATGTATGCTGTATATGTGAATGTGTTATATGTGTATTTGAGTGTATATGTTGCACATGTGCTGTATGGATGTAAATGTTTGTGTGATGTATGCCTGTATCTTTACACATAGATTTTCACTGACATTATTTACAGTAGATTTAAATTAGATACAACCAATTCATTTATTTAAAGATATATATATCTTCATATATATATATATATATATATATATATATATGATATAAGAGGAGAAATATTATGTGAAACATAACTATTTTACTATAAAATGAAGATATAAGAATACAATGAAAAGAAAGATGTATTGTTATCCCCACTGGAATCTGTGTAAGAAACAAGCAGGTGCTTAGACGGAGGACGAAGATGGGAGGTATAGTGGGCAGGGGAAAGGAGAAGCTTTGTACTATACCTGTTGGCATTTTCTAGCCTAACCATTATTAAGTTCACATTATAAAATTGTAGCTGGGTTATCTGAGCAGAGACATTATAATCTTGCTCTTGATTTTGTGTGTATTTTCACAAATAGTAATAACTGTTAACTGTTACATTGAAATATGTATTACTATCTGGATTCTTCCTCTCATGAGTTGAGAATCACAGTTAAATTCTTCTACACACTATATAATTAAACCCCGCCAGATTAAAATAGAAATTACCTATGGTCCAGGAAATAACCCCATATCCAGGTATATGCAAAGAAAGCCCACTTAACCTCAATGGGTGGTTTGGAAAAGGACATGAAAGTAGATGGGAAAAGGGGTAAGATGTGGGATGCCGGGGGGAGGGAGTAGAAGGGGGCGTGAGAAGAATGTTGGGGTGTGAACATGATATAAATATATCATATAAACCTATAAAATTGTCAAAGAACAAGCAAAAAAAATAGAGAGATTAGGAAGTGCTCATGTTTTTGTGTGACGTTAATGTATGTGTAACAGTTGCCTTACCACTGACCTATGTTCCCAGCTCATGAGCAACAGTGAAACTCCAAAGCTCGCTCTGAATAAGTCCCTCAGTGTTCACACAGCAACGAGTCTTCTAGTAAATCTCGGAATATGATTCTTCTGCCGATGTTGCTTCACATCTGAAGATGATCCAGCTTCTTTTAAATACTTAAGAAAATCCAAGTATAATCCACAAAGCCTAGTTCCCATGTTTGATTTATTAACTATTCATTAATTTGTCAACAGACACCATTTATTATAAATAGTGTGTAAAAATTAATATTTTGATATATTTATTAATATTTTATGTTACATGGCATACAGGATGAGTTATTACCACAGTCTAACAAATTAACTTACATACACCTTATATAGTTATAGCTCTTATTTCGTGGAAATACATCTCAGCTCTATCAGAAAATATCTAACCTTCTATTAATATATAAGAATAGTGTCCCTCATAATTATTAAGATCAAGTCTACATCTTTACGTGGAATCGAGCATTTCTAGCACCATGATGCACTGGATGTTAGTATACCCACCCATATACCTACAGAAGGTGGATACAGACTTATCCATATAGACAAGAAGCTGTTCATGTCTCCTTTTAGTATCAGCCCCATTCTGACGGACTGTATGACTAAGAAACTTATTTTTAAGGCCATCAATACAGATAAGATAGCCAAATTCAGTGCAAAAAATCTGTCAGATAAAGACAGCAAAAGAAGTGTCTACAGGATAAGCTGAAACTCAAGAAGGACCAGGAAAACCTCAGGTAAAAACAATTTGATAATGTGAATAAAACAAACAAGTTTTTTAAAGATAAAAATAACTAAAATAATATAAAATGAAAGAGAAATTCTAAATAACTTTATGCCCATTAAACAATTGAATGGCTAATTAAAACCATAGACAATCACCAGATGCCTGTTGGAAGTGTTGACATACGAACACTGGCAACAGTTAAAATAATCCATATGTAATAGATCTGAGGACAGCAGTATGAGTTCATGTTTAGATTAATAAAGACACACTTTGTTATATACAAAAATACTAGGAAATCTCACACTGCCAAGGTAGGAGGATACCCATGCCTGTGTGGAGCACTTATGATCTCTTACATCACAGCACATAAAATTATATGAAAACGTCAATTAGACCTAGAAAACTGTTCATTATGAAAGGTACAAGAATAAGAATATAAACTTTTGTATCCCGAGAGAAGACAAAGGATTTTAGACAAAACACAACATGTTGGTTTTGTTTTTTGTTTTTTTGCTTTTTTCCCCATTGACAAATACTGGAAAGAAAGTAGTGTGGGAAGAGAGGTCTACTTCAGCTCACATTTTCAAGGAGTTGTGTCCATCATGCTAGGGAGGGTGTGACAAGGAGAGCTCTGGTCATAGCAGTCAAGGAGTAGAGGGCCTGCCTACTGCGTTTCTCTCTTATATTCTCCCTGGGTCCCCAGCCTATTGGATGCAGCTACTCACATTTAGGGTGGATCCTACCCTTTAGCTAATCCTTCTTGGAAACGCCTCATGGACACACACAGGCATGTGCTTTCTAATCTCCTCAGAGCTTCTCAAGACTGTCAAGTTGACAGTCAAGGTTAACTGACATACACAGAGTGAGCAAACCCCAGACTTCAATAATCAATCCATTAATGTTTTATCGAAGTAAAGATTTTACTCTTTGAAAAATACCATGAAGAAGTGAAAAGGTGAGCACAAAGTGGAAAAAAAATAGTTGCAAGATGTCAATCTGACATAAGACTAAATATATCATAAAATATGATATAAATACTAAATACATAAGTTACTAAAATACATTAAAATTAACGTAAGTCAATAATGTGGCAAATACCTTACTTAATAAAGGAGCAAAATATTTGAAAATAAAACAAAAAAGTTTATAGTAATAAGTACATTAAAAAGTGTTGTTTAACTATGTAAGCTATATTAGAAAAAAACTCAAACCACATAGGGCTAGCACGACATACCCACACAAACAGCTGAGCTTAAAATGACTACAAATATCAAAGGTAACTTCATACTGTTTCATTAGAAAAAACAAGATAAAAAATATTTTTGGAAAAAATGGAACATAAAATGACTTTAAACCATAAATGCTAAACTGAGATATGTTCCCACAGAGATGAAAACATAAATGTGCACAAATGTTCCTGGTAGCATTTTTCATGATGGTCAAAATGAGGATGAATTTCAAAACTATTATATTGATTAAAAGGAACGAAGCAGTACATTCCATACTCTTTTAGTTGTACACAAGTTAGAAAATAGAGATGATCAGAATGACAAGAAGTTGAAGAGGAGCTGACTGGTTCCAAAACCCAAGAATAGGATGCATTTTATAGGAGCAAGACAATTTAGGGGACATTCTGTAGCTTAATCACAGTGGTGGCTTTGCGGATGTATATCGTTTGCAGAATGTGAGTGATGGGCTTGAATCAGGCACTTGTCTAACATGTACAAAGCCCACATCCACTGATGCCATTTATTGTCTATAAAGTATACTATGATAAGTTTGTTGCGTATAGTAAAGTATCTATGTTTTTTACACTAAAGTCATCAAGAATTGAAGGGACTATCCACTGGAGTTGGAGTCTGGGGTAAGAACCAAGCTTGAGAGCTGGCTGATGAGTCTCAAGAAGAGAACAAAAGGGAATGGTATCATAGAGTCACTCTCACTTTGTAGTCCTGCCTGGCAAAAGGTAGGGCTAATTGTTGAACTAATGTCCCCCCTAGGAACAGCTGAAACTCACCCAGTGCCTCTGTCTGCACACACCCTTCCATTTGAGATTTTTTGGTCTTCAGCAGAGCACCCTGACTGTGAATCGACTCCCTCTCTCTCCCCAATGGATGGTGTCGTAGGAGCACTGAGTCATCTGGAGGATGGAAGGAGGCCCAGTCGGTAGCGATCTGGGCTCAGTTTCTGCAAACATGAGGTGCTCCTTTCACTAACGGTCTAGTCAGTCTCATCAAGCCATAGGAATATGGAGACACTGCGCTTAGCTAAAGGCACATATGGAGCAGAGAAAATGACCTTTCATCTTGAACAAAAAGCCCATTCTCTTTTATTGACTGGTACTAGGATGTAACCATCACAGAATCTAAGTGCCTCTAGGACAAATGGCTTCTTTCTATACAACTTCTTAGTCTTCCTACTGCTATCTCAATCCAGAGTTCAGTAGAGATCTCACTTACAGAACGAGGAATCGGATGTACCCCCATGACCTCACCAGAACCCTAACTTATTTCTTTCAACGGCTTACCTGTCTGCAAAGGCAACCTAACAGACTCCAAAGACCTCTTAAATCATGTGTATTATGTGGAGTGGTTGGCTGTTTTACTGTTCTTTCCCTGTGGAAGATGTTAATATATTACACAACCCCCAAATTATATAGTGTACATAGTAATTATTTTACTAACTAATCTTCTTTTCCTTCTCTTAATGCAGGCTAAAATAGTTTGAAACTTGTGACCCCAAAACAATGTGCTAAAGTCCCAAGCTCCAGCCCTGCAAATGCCACCTCATTTGGAACTAGAGTTTTAGGGTTTTATAGTGAGTGGATCACTTAGAAGCCTCAAGAGGAAATCTCACTGGACCTGCTGTGAATCATAAATGCTCTGGCTGGTGTCTTTAAAAGTGGGATGTGGCTGAGAAGTACTGTGTGCAAGGCTGTGTGAAGAAGCAGAGAGCTTCAAGCTAATGGATACTAGGATTCCCCAGTGGCTTAAAGGATTCAAGGAAAGCTTCTCTCTGAAGCCTCCAGAAGGAGGGTGGACCTTCTATTGCTTGCTTCTACATGAGGCCTCAGAGCTGTGGGGGAAACATCCCTGTTGCTCTCTCCCACCCAGTCTGTGGTCATTTGTTACAGTAATATTACACAACTAGATATTCAGAGCAAGCCTACGCCCTCCTAAATTACCATCAATGATTAAGTCAGACCACATTCAAAACCACGCCAGAAATGAGGAACAGGAGAATAAAAATCAAGAAATGTGCACACATCCAACCTAACAGAAAAGCAGAAGAGACTAATACCATGTAGGAAGTGAAACAAATGCTAAGGGATTGCAAATGGGACACCACTTTTGGGAAAGCAGTCTACTGGTTTTCATGTAAGGCTTGTACACACTCTCCAGAAGACATGGCTTCGTCATAAGCTGCACATTGATTGACAGCTGCAGGAGTTTTTCTAAAACATCATTGTTCTCTATATAGGGAAGCAGCTCAAGTATCCACAAACTGAATAATAATAATAATAATAATAATAATAATAATAATAATATAAATTGCCCTATATCCTACAAACTGGATGCTATTCTCCAATGAATACTCATAAAAAGTGCTCTATGTGGACTGGGCTGAATGACCTACATATGTGTGTGTCTGTGTGTGTGTGTACATGCATATGCGCGCATGCGCCAGTACACACATGGTTGTGGATACATGGAGAACTTAGAATTTGATCATCCTCAATTACTTTTTGCCTTGTTTTTTTTTCAGACCAAATCTTTTAGTGAACCTGAAGCCCTCTGAGTCTGTTGGTTAGCCAGACAGTAAGGGCCAATAATTCACCTATCTATACCTCCACAGGTCTGGGCTAACAGATGTATTCCACCCTTTTCAGGGTGTTTATTTGTTATTTTACCCAGAGATGCTAGGGAACCAAATCAGGTCCTCACACTTGTATGACAAGAGTTTTACTCATGGAAACATCCACCCAGCCCTGGTAACATTTTTGTTTTAAAGTGGGATATATAGTTGTTTCATCAATTCTTACTTTTTTGCTGAACTTTCATTAATTATATTATTTTGTTTTATATTGTTTTACTAATCAGAAAATTGGAAAAAAGACAGAAAAGAATGACAGAAGACTTAGAAGTTTTGGACGTGCTCTGATTTACCTGGAAGGAATTCATGGTTCTGTCTCTTCTCTTTCCTGCTCTGGTTCTCAGTCTATCTAGTCAGTTCATACTCAAGGCCTTTTCTATCAAAATCCAAGACTCTGGAAAAGATAGCAATATGATGCAAAACTCAACAAATTCTAACTGTTGCTTTGGAGTCCAGGTGATGTGGGGAACATGGTAGGTGGTACTCAGTTATGCTAGAGCCCCACTGCCTCAGGGATGCTCATCGGTGACTGAGATTAGCTGGGGATTGGTAGAGATGTAGGGCAGAGCCACCTACCAGGCAACCATCCATCATTGTCAAGGACTTTCAACATGGCCTTGTTTGAGCTTCATCCAAGATCCAGGAGATAGCACTGTCGCTTCTATTTCTTGTGACTGAGCTTGATCACTGAAGAGGAGTGAAGTCCAAAGTCACAAATGACCAGACAAGTGTTGAAAACCATTATCAGTGGAGGTAAGAGAGAGGCAGTTGTTGAGGAATTCTCCGACTCAGGTTAATATGACCTGGGTGCCAGTGGCTCTGAGAGGCCGTGAAAAGTGTAGACATAGCTTTAGGTAATCACAGACCATCTGAGAATATTTGCTTTTAGTCAAGCTCTACCTAAAGCATAATCCACAGACAGCATCGATATTGCTTGTGGTAGTTTATATGAGTCAGCAAAGCCCTCTGTTTATCTTCTTTGTGGCTGATATCCCATCTCCCCGTCCAAATACTTACACACTCTCAGCTAAACATGAGCTCTTTGCAGACTCAAAGAAATGAATCACTTAGCAAATCACTTCAGATAAACAGACATAATCAGAGCTCTGCCTGGATTCATGCTGGAGAGAGAGCGCAGACCCTAGCTGGTTCATATCACTGCCCTCCCTGCCAATAAACGGGCCATTTACAATATTGCTTTTGCCAAGAATTCCCCAGGCCCTTGTGTGGTTTCAGCGGAGGATATATGAAGAGACTGAATAAATATCATTGTGTTATCCCCACTCGCGTCCTCAAAGCTTTTGCAAACTATCAAGTTATTTTTTTATGATCTCAATGAATTGTGGAGATTGATTAAATCCATCCCCAGTACTCGTATTTTGAGTTTAGATAAAAGTTATCCTTCTTTAAGTGCCTTAGTAATTTTGACATTAAATAGCAAAAGTGGAAGTGACAGGGACGGTGTAGGCAGCATCAACATAGAGGTTCTTCTTGCTACATTTTGTTGAGTTTCTTATACTGTGAGCCGCAGACATAAGTCAATGAGTTAATGATGATCCAGAAAGCAGAAATCCCGATGGATCTAAGGAAATACTTTGAAACACCCCTAGTGGATGCTATGCTTTTTTCCTGTACATGTATGTTCATATTAATGGCTAATTTATAAACCAGACACACTAAGGAATTAATACTAACAATAAAATAAGAGAGATCTACAAATAGGCTAATAGTGATGTGGGAAAGGAGAGGAATAGAGCAATACCTTGTAAACTTGAGGCCAGGCCCGAGTGTTACCCATTCCCTACTCTAGGACAGGTTTGGCCACATGAGTGTTTCAAAGAACATTTAGCTCATCTCCTTCTTCACCACCCACGTTCCTTAAAAGCTATCTTTATAGTGCAATTGCTCATTTCCCATCATGTTAAAAAAAAATCCAACAGCACCATGCTTTCATTTCAAAGTTGATGCATTAGAACATTCTTTTTCCTTTTTTGAAGAATCAGAAAGCCCTCCAAGTGTAGTTTATTGTTTTAACTAACTTAGATCTGCATGTGTTTCACATAACCAATACATTAAAAGGGGCATCTTTAGTTGACTGTTAGGAGTCTGGTAGAGTCTAAGGAAAGGCTATGGAGAGATAATTCCTCCAGGGACTAGGATCCGGGATGCCTCATGTGCAGTTCACTGGCAATGCAAAGACAGTAACTTTGTTCCATTTTGACACTGTGTAGCTATGACCCAGTGAAGCTGCTTTTGGTAGGAGAAAAGACAAGGAAATAAAGATAGTGAACCAGGCTGGACGGAAGTCTGCAGGAAGATTATAATCAATTTCTGATCAGAAAGAACTCTTCAGGGGAAATCACTGTGAGCACTGGCCACTGTAAGCCTCAACTTCTTCCTTTGTAAAATGGAAAGAGTGATTACCCTTCTTCTCTGGGCAACTGTGGTTCAAAGAGACCCTAGAATGTACTTAACAAGAAGCCTAGCACTTAACGGTTACTTAGTAAAAATTTCAATCAATGGTTATACTCACAATATTTCCTTTATCATATATTTCCTTGCAAATGAAATCAGGTTTACTAGAATGGGGGACTAGTGAAGGTATCTCACACTGAAGGGCAGTTACCATTCACCAATCAAATTTTCTTCTCTTATGCCAGTTCCTCCTCACAGTCATCCTAGGTCCTATAGTTCCATGTTTCAGTAGAAGAAATCATGTCCTCAGAGGAATTCATAGAGAAATAAAATGAGGGAATATTTCCACACATTTCTTTTGTCTGCCAATTCTTGAATCTACCTAGAGATGGGTTACAACTGCTTTAATGAATATACCTTTATAGTGTATATTTTTATAATTTTGATCATGATAAAGAAAGGTTCTCTAAATAGACATGCACTATTCAGAGAAATCTCTTTCATTTTCCTTTTGTAATTCTTTCTCTTTATGATGTTAAAGGGGTGAGTGCAGGAACAGGTATGCAGTTCATGCAGAGACACTTCCCAGTTTCTAATCAGCAGGGACCTTTCCCAAGGGAAATGAAACAGAGGCCTAAGAAATCTAGTGGCTTTTTTGGTTTGCTTGCTTCCAAAAAAAAACCTTTAAGACTTTTTCAATTATCCACAGAATAGGTTAATGATAATTTATTGTAAGAAGATTATGCTAAGTCAATGACGTGTAACTGTTTTCATGGGAATTATGCGATCAAAATGACAGAAATGGTATCTTAAAATAGCATGCACCACCTAGACTATGTAGGGAGCTGTGCTAGCTCCAGCCTACCTACCCATTAGCAGCATCTGGAGTGTTCTACATCTGCCCAGACCTCCATCCAGCAACATAGACTGGCATTAATTAGTCTGCCCTGGGACTCAAAAGGTGGCATGGTGATAAAATATTCAAGGTGTTTCTAGATTAAAGCTGTGCTTAAGACTGCATGACTGATGCAATTCTTCACTTCAAGAAGTATGATTCTACTTAAAACACTATACATTTAAATATTGGCTTACATTGTGTGTGTGTGTGTGTGTGTGTGTGTGGTGTGTGTGTGTGTGTGTGTGTGTGCATGCGCGCGATGCCAGGGAAGATGTCTGCTATCTTTCTCCATTTCTTGATACCATGAGCTCAAGTGATCTCCTCTCTTTGTTTTTGAATGTTGGGATTGTAGGCATGCTTCGCTTAGCCCAGCCCTTCACGTGGGTTCTGCGGATCTGGACTTAGGTACGTGTGAGTGCATAGCAAGCACATAACCAACTAAACCACTTCCCTAGCCCCATGAATAATTTTTTTAAAACAATGTTAAACGACCTAACCATTGATAGTCTCATTATTCCATTCTCTTCTTTTCCTGTCTCATTTCTTGAGTAATAAAATGATTGCAAGCCAAACTCACAGAGAAATCACGTCTTGGGATTAGGAAAAAAAAAGTGGAAAAGGCAAGAACCATTTGAAAATATGCTTTGTTGGAGACAGCTTTAATCCCAATGAAAAAGAATTTCTTCTTGAGAAAGAAAACGTGCTCACAAAGTGTCCAAGAATAATAACGGACGCTTTGGGGATGTGTTAATTGTGAAAACTGAGCATTAAGAATGGATTGTGCAGGTTTTATTTAAGTCTCTGTTGATGCTCATTTGTTTGCTGATAAAAAGCAAAGTCCCAGGTTGTCCCATTAGCTTTAGCTCCATCTCTGCTTTCCCCACTAAGCCCCATGGAGCTATAACTTGAAGCCAGTTTTGTTATGACACCGTGAGGGACCAGGCTCGCCCTGCTCATAGTCTATGCCAAATGCTGGAAGAGTCCCAGTGGAGAGAATCTGATTCCAATTTAGGGATGAAAGTACAATCCCCCTGCCAGGTTTAAATTGAGAGCATATTACTCATTCTTAAGCTAATTTCTCAGCTTGCAGAATTGTTCAGCACATGTGTGCAGTATATGTTCTCTCAGCTTCCTCCTTGGGGACTCTGACCTTGATGGACTAGTTATAGCTGGAAGGAAAAGTTAATCAGTGAGAATCCTAGTTAAACACTTTAGTTAGGTAAGAAAATAACGCATTAAAATTAAAAGAGGGACCTTACAGAAGTGAGGGACGTGATTCAGGCATGTTTCTTGTCGATAACTCTTTTCTACATGTCAAGTTCTGAAGCAACAGCGACCAAGCACTAGGGTTCTCAAAGTACTCGTAAGTGAAAAGAATCATGATTAAAGTACCCTAGTGGGAGGCCCATGGGAAACTGTGCTGTCCTATGGGTTTAAACCCACTGTCATAGTAGACCTCTGTCTTTCTTCAAATTTTGTAGGCTTGTTTTTTTTTTTTTGCCCTCTTCTGTATTTTCTTTGTTTTTTTTTTGGTGTGTGTGTGTGTATCTATGTGTACAGATGTTCATGTCTGAGCATATTTGTAGAGGTCAGGGGTTGATGTCAGGTGTTTTCCTCAATTACTCTCTGCCTTACTTTTTGAGACAGGATCTAGACTAAACTTGATCTTATATATTCAGTAGTTAGATTGGCTGGACAGCAAGCCCCAGGAAGTCTCTTGCCTCTGTGTATAAGCACTGAGATTACAGGTATACTGCTGTAATCATTAATTGGCATTTTACATGAGTGTTGGGATCAGAACCCGAAACCTCATGTTTATGCAGCAAAACTTTACCAACTAAGCCACATCTCTAGCTCTCTGTGTGTTTCTTTAAGATCAATAATTATATATATATATATAATATTATATTTCACTATTATATATCATTATAATATATATCATTATTATACACATCATTATTATATATAGCAATTCAGTATATATTTTTCTTAGATTTGACATTAACACACACACACACACACACACACACACACACATATATATATATATATATATATATAAAATATGACATGCAATTATATATGTCAAGTCTAAGAAAAATATATACTGTATATTAATGTGAATCTAAAAATAGTGGTACAATAGGTGACCTAAATGTCTCCCTGTTCCACAGTCTATGATCATTCTTTCCCTCAATAACAAAAAACAATTCCCAGGTCCACATCCTTTGTGTCTACTGAGAATGTAGTGCCTCTCATTGTTCCTGAAGAGAAGGGTGCTTCTGTACTTTCAACCCTCTCTCCTTGCCCCTACACCATACCTGACCCTCTAAATATTGTCCTTTTATCTGGTGTCATTTCTCTAAGTATGACATAAGTTTATCCCTACTTGCTAAACTACTATTAATCCATATTACTGCACCTATGACTTGCACTTGGATGTGGCCATAGCAAGAGGATGACATCACATCGAGTAAAAGAGGAGAGTTAAATGGAACATCGGGCATTGCTGTGTAGCAAATGTGTTAAGCAGTTCCTACCCTTGCTTCTTGGGATCTAGGCTAGCTGGGATACTCTCTGTTAACCAAAAACATATCCTGACTCCCACATCTTTTCTTTAAGAATCCTTCCCTCTGCCTTGGACTTCAACCATAGCAATACTGATTTCAATTTATATAGATGGTTACTTTATTATATAAAGACATTAATCCCTGCTCCTCTGATACTAAACTGCATGCTTTGCTTAGCCTGATCTCCCCTTACCCCACTCCCCACAAACTACTTTCTTCTTACAACCGTCCCACTTGTCAGCCTCCTTGAAATATTCTAGTATCTTTCCTCACCATACCTATGGCTGAGAGCTTGTTCTTTGGCCATTTACATCCTTCATAGGCCTTCACATAGTATAATCAGTGGTCTACAGCCAGCTTAGCTTAGGAATAGTTGACCATTCCATCAGTAAAACTGTTGAGTGGGAAAATTTGGCCTTTGATATTGCTCATTCAGTTCAGATAAAAATTTATTTCCTTTGACTTCACAAATGGTGCTTCTTTTTCTTTTCTCTGTCACCTTCTGTTATTAAGCTGAAGGACAATTACAGAAAGAGGAGTAAGAGAAGGCATAAGATAAACTGTCAAGTCTCCCAGAAGCATTACATTCTAATGTGCAATGCCATCTCAAGCCAAGAGTACAGCAAGAGTGTCTCTGGCTATGGTTATCAATCATCCAAAGCCACTGGAGAGCATGACTTTGAGGTTGAGGGGCTTTCCAATTTCCTGGAATCATGCAGCAGCACATAACTTCTGTACCATCTTTCTCTAAGCCATCTTCCTCATAGACTTGCTCAGTCTGACAGCAGATTAGAATGGATGAGATGCAGAGCCATGCCTTCCTCTTACAAACTAGCATATTGGTTTGATAGCTTGAGATTGCTTTTCTTTCATCCCATCCCTGACTTCCTAGCTAGGCAGTACTCAATGGATACCCAAGTATCCAAATTTAAAAACAAAACAAAACAAAGCAAAACAAAACACACCTGATTGCCAAGTGTTCTAAAAGCATATATTTATTTCATCTTTTCCTTAACAGTTACTTGAAAGGAGCGGAGAAGATGACAGCTCAGTATGAAGAGTGCATGCCATGGGAGCTCACAGACCCCAAGTTCAGTTTCTAGCCCTCATGGGGGCAGGGGGAAGGCAAAAGTAATGGTGCACATTATAATTCCAGGACTGAAGAAGCAGACTCAGAGGCTTCCTGGCCAGTCAGCCTAGACTACTCATCCTGTCTCAAATGTAAGGCCATGGACCCTGGAGAATGACCTGAAGTTGATAAGTTGAAGTTGATTTCTATATACCTGTTCCTCTCTCTCTCTCTTTCCCTCCCTCTCCTCCTCAGTCTCTCTCTCTCTCTCTCTCTCTCTCTCTCTCTCTCTCTCTCTCTTTCTCCACACAACACACACACACACACATACACACACAAATGTCCAATATACCTTAGAACACACTTGATACAAGAAAGTCAATTAAATAGTTTTAGTATAGTGCCAGGTATTATGCAGGGAGCAGCATTATGACACACTGGGATTAGGACAAAGATTACAAATCAGACCTTCTGGGTTTACAGCTCAGCTCATACAGTAAACAAGTGACCAGGGTAGACATTTAATATCTCTGCCTCAGTTTTCACATATATTAATTGATGATAGTAAAGCACCTGCCTCATGAGATTGATGCAAGATAGAAATGACATGATTTCTGTTTATCGATAAAACAGTCAGTAGCAAAATTGTATATCTGATACTTCATATCTATTTTCACTGAGATATCTGTGCAATAAAAGCAGATATCAGCATATAAAGTTAAATTAATAATACAAAGCAAAGAGCAATGAGTAATTTGCACAACTAGAGAACTCTCAGACTCTTTGAAGCCATAAATTGCAAATGGAGGCAAGGAGAGGGACCATGTAGAAAGAGAACTGTTTAGAAAGAGTCAAGAACTATAACGCTATAAGCTCTAAACATTTCTTTTGCTGTGTGAGGTTGCCTTGTATGGTTCCGTTTTCACTCATCACACTGGGCTATCAGCTTTCAGGTGAGACAGGACTTCAGCAGATTCCATTTGAGACCTGGATATGCTTTATTTGGAACCAGAGAACACTGGGGTAGGAGAAACAAGTCGAATTTCCACAGTCAATGGAGATGAACAAACACATGTAGCTAGTTTCTATGAGCAGGGCAGGAGGAAACATCTTCCTGGTACAGGTTTCAACTTTTCTCTGAACAAGGGGTACAACAGCAGTCCATGTTCTGAGGATTAAAGGCCATGAATGCTAGCTCAGCCCAGTGCTGTTCACTAGTTACCAGAGACATGGGAAGGCCAGAGCAGCAGAAGCTGGAGGACAGTGTGAATATGTCAGAAAGAATCACATGCAGGCACCCAACACAGAGGTACAGCAGCTATCAGAAGCATGCAGGCCTGCCAACCTCTAGGACCAGTCTGGGGAGGAAGCAATAGTTTTAAGAGAAGTGGCCAGGTGTTTCAATATTTGCCAGGTTCTGAGGATCCATGCAACAAAAACCCTTGCAAGTGTCCAGCCTCTACCCTGATTCTTTACCACTTCTCTAGCCTCTAGCAGAAAACACAGTGTGTGTGTGTGTGTGTGTGTGTGTGTGTGTGTGTGTGTGTGTGTGTGTGTTAAACATTGGAGAGGGGAAGAGGGAGAGGGATTTGTTTTAAGGAACTGCCTCATTGTGATCAAGGAGTCTGGAAGTGTGCAGGCTGGCCCCAGGAGGAACCACAGAACTACTTGTCATTCAGAAAAATCAGTTTTTGCTCTATTAAGCCCTTAAAATGATTGGATGATGCTTGGCACATTATAGAAGGTAATTTGCTTTCTTTCATATCTAAAATGAAATCTCCACAGAAACATCTAGAATCTTGTTTGCTCAAATTCTGGGTACCATGGCATCACAAAGTTGACACATGAGCCTAAGCAGCATCACAGGTAGAGTATAAAAAGTCATGCACCAGGGGATGAGAGGACAGCACACATTGCTTTCCTACCTCAATATGCCGGCAAAGAAGGAGAGGAGGTGATCAATGCAAACCTATTTGGTGAGTTTTGTTCATTGCGTGGCAGGTCTTCTAATTTTACATATTAAAGTACCTGCATAACCTCAAAGAAAGATACAATCCAGCTTTATAAGTAGAAGATATTAACCTTTCTAGTACACAATGAAACACCCATTAAAAGTTGATTATTCTGTGAGTGCTCACAGAAGATATACTACTTAAAGTGCGTAGGACCTGTTAACATCCAATAAATACTATTATTAGTTGTCTTAGTTAGAGTTTTACTGCTGTGAACAGACACTGTGACCAAGGCAAGTCTTATAAAGGACAACATTCAGTTGGGGCTGGGCTTACAGGTTCAGAGGTTCAGTCCTTTATCACTAAGGTGGGAGCGTGGCAGCGTCTAGACAGGCATGGTATAGGAGGAGCTGAGTTCGTTTTTTAGTTTTTTGTTGTTTGTTTGTTTGTTTGTTTTGTTTTGTTTTTAGCATCACGCAATGAAACTTTATTCATCCTAAATGACTAGAGAAAACCAAGCTCACTGACAACGCTTCACTTGAGAATGCTGTCATTTTGAGCTTCTGTAGTTCTCTCTAATCCGTTTCAACTCACATAGTTGCTTCTTTTCCTCCGCTGCTATTCTCCTCTCCTCCTCTACCCGGGGTTTTTGGTAACTGTAGTGCTGGTGCCTTATATGCCATGCCGAGGATCAGAGCAAAGTACAGGCCGAACTTGATTGGAGAGACCTGAACTGGAAGCACCATTTGTCTGTGACCTTCACACAAGAAGCTCTGAGCTGAGAGTTCTACATCGTAATCTGAAACTTGCTAGTAGAATACTGACTTCCAGGCAGCTAGGATGAGGGTCTTAAGCCCACGCCCACAGTGACATACCTACCCAACAAGGCCACACCTAATAGTGCACTCCCTGGGCCAAGCATATATAAACCATCACATTACTATTGACACAGGGCCATGTGAAATTCACCATGAACAGAGCAGGATGTAAAATGCACAGCCTTGTACAATATGCTTGGCTAATGGCTGCACATGTATTTAACCTGAAATGGTAGCATATACGATACTGTCATACTTGATAGGAAAAGGCATGTTAAAACATAATAACTTTATTATTTAAGTTAAAGGTTAATGTAGTGTGCCATGTTTTGATATGTCACCTAAATATGCCCTTGCACTTTACTCTGTTACTGGACATGTATGAAGCTTAAAATCTGAATGCACTGACACTACAGAAACAACTGCTTTGCTGGTGTTTATCGTTGTCCATACCCCATGGGTACCATTGATTCTTAGGTAAACAATGAAGCGGCTCAATGGAAATAGGAAGATGGAATTAATGTATTCCTTTACTGGTCTATTTCTACTTTTCCCTCTCCTAATTTGTATACTCTTGTCAAAGAATTTGAGAACCCTTATTAAAAGTAGGTTTTTAAAAATTGAAGCTTACAGGTTACAAATCGTTACCTTAGTATTTTTAAGTTTCTGCTAAAGTATAGCCCATCTCTTCCAAGTGAAATATGTTAGAATTCATATAGTCTACCATCCAAAATAAATTACTGTGTTGGAGCACTACTTAAAGACAGAGATGGGCTAGGGATGGCATTGTGCTAAATCTTACTCTCCTGCACAATACTGAGAAAAACTTGGCTACAACCTTTGGCAACAAGCTGCATGTTAAATAATTTGTGATTGAGGTTTAAGCAAGATTCATGTTGGAAAGTCCAGCTGTTTGGGGGGAGACTTATTCTTCTTCCCTCAGACTGTGTTGAGAGGAAAATAATTCTGCCAAGGTTTTGAAAGTGGCAAAGAAAGAATGTTACTGTCCCTTTGCCTTTGCAGTGCTGTGTAAATCAGAAGGCTTGCCAGCCGGAGATGAAATGAGCACCAGAATTCATAAGGATGTAGCAGTTTGTTCTAGCAAATGTGGAGTCTCAGAAACTAAAGTTGTAAGGCTGTGCTCACACAGAGCGGCAGGGGGTGAGCTCCTCAGGTTTTCATTGATGTAAGTAGTGGGGATCTTTGGACAACTTGTGGATTGTATTAAAGGTCTGGAAAGTATTTATAATAATGATAGTAATAAAAATAGTATTTCTTTCATCCTTTATGACATAAATCATGGTCAGTTGGTATTTCTTGAACATTCGCTGAAGAGCTATTGTCAATATTAAGAGTATTGGGTGACTTTGTCATAAAGGAGAAAATGAGGGGTGGGGAGAACTTACCAGTAGATAAAATAATAAATAGGTTATAAAGAAAAATGTCTACTTGAGAGGGAACCCTCTCTTAGTCCCCCTTTCCTTTGAGGTTCACTGTGGATAGTGGTGAATTGCTGGCTGTCACTGTCAGTGAAGGGCTCTAGCAGACCAGAGCGTGGGAAACATGGTGTGGACAGTTTTTGCCTTTTACCTTTCTCCCCTGCCCCCACCTTCCTAAAACCCATTAAGTAGCATTCCTAAAGCTAGCCCTCAAGGTCTATTCCCTTATTTGACCATTTCCTCCCCCTAAGGCTGACCACCAATGTACAGCTATCAAAGCATTGAAATCTAGTAATCAAAAGTCCCCTTTGGCTCACCTAATTAACACGTGCAATCAAAATTAAATGCCTCAGCCTAGCACAGGGTTCCTCTCTTACCGTTATAAACTGCCATTGCCCATGGGCTTTGTCTGTCTCCTCTCTATCCAGAGGCAGTCCTGTGTCCTCTGGGACAAACGTCCTTTCTTCCTACCCCTTGCTCCTTTCTCCTGCTCCCTTATCTTTTGTCTCTTATTCCCTGTCCTTTGTTCCTCTGAGCAAATAAATCTCCTTTGTGCTGGTCTTGGTGTGTCCTGTATTGATTCTGTCCTTTCAGTCAGGCTGTTTGAGTTCCTTTCAAATGGAGGAAGACATCCTCCTCCAGTATCTAAGTAGCTTCTTCCTTCCCTATCTTAGAGAATCTCTTCTCATGGAAAGTTGATGAAAGCCAGATGCAGCCAATGTGCTGAGAATTGAAATGATGAGATGGTGCAAAAGTGAGCCAAGTTCTCTCCTCCCAGCATGCACAGGGCTGTCCAATTAGCCTACCTGGAAGTGAATATACTCCTAAGCAGAACATCAGGACCTGTGAGAGCAAGAACGACAAGTTTCCCAGTCCTCTCTCTATGAAGACAGCCAATAAGCTAAGCTTCTCTCTCCAGAGGAACCACAAAACATCAAATGGTGCTCAGAGGATGCCAGGCAAGGAAACAGGTTTCTAGGCACATGTATAAGGTCACGACCCTGCAGGACATCTTTGACTTTCTTCACTACTCTGAGGTCATGGTACCTCTGAGAAGCATCAGTTAGACCTACAGCAATTCGTTATGAAACCCATTATCCTGCCAATTTCAAACAGCAAGACAATACTTACAATATATGCTATATGTGAACATGCAAGGCCTCGCTCACTTTAAATGGGTCCTTGGTTCGGACAGAGCATGCTGAACTGCTGTGGTGCTTTGGGGAGCTTATTTCAGCACATGGAGCTGGCAGCAAGCACCTTTTTATACAGATGATAAATAAATATGGAATGAGACTTTGGGGCCAAATTGGAATTGGTATCATTTAATTTCTTCTTATGTTTCCAGCCAATTAAATGAATGGGTGCCTGTGGTAATTAAACTCACTTTGATAATTAGACACTGAGGAGTCTTAGATTACTGAACATTAATGAATATTTCCCCAGTATGGTCCCTGTGCCCTGATGCTGCCAAACGAAATTTCCCCTTTAGCCTTAACATTTACAGTTTTTTTCAAAAATTCCAAGTATGGAGATAGAAACAAAAAAAAAAAGTAATTAGATTTGATTCCGTTATAATATTTTAAGTATATACAGGTTGATGGCATTTTAATACAAATCACGTTTCATTATAAAAAGGTGTTACCTGAACTTACTTTCATGGAAGTTAGAGATCACATCCAGTGTGCAAATTAAAACTATATTCAGTGGAGAGATTGTTGCTTTGCTGCAACTACAAACAAATGGACACCGTGTAGATGCTCACTGTGTGTGCTAGAAGGTGAGGCAAACACAGCCCAAGGATCTGGGCCTTGCTGTGGTGCACCCATGGGTACAGTGCATGCAGTGGCCCCCAGCTCATGCTTTCCCAGTAGACGAGCCATACCAAATACCATTACCTGAAAGCTATGCTCTCCTTTTTTCTTGGGAATATTGTACAACCATTAGGAGGGAAATTGGTCCACAGGCTTATAATACAAACTAGCAACCCAAAACATGCTTAATTCAAACATTTACTGTAAATACTGGATAGTTGAAGGAATCATTTCTAGGATATGCTTTATATATAGTTATGTACTTCAAATGCTTTAAATATATAAGTATTCCACATATTCAAATGCTTACTTCTAATACCTAATACAACCTTGCGTAAACTTTAGAAGAAGGTAATTAGCCTTTCTTGAACATTCTGTGATCTGAACATTTGTGCCTTCTCAGAACTCAGATAGTATATGGCTAATTCATATGCCAGTGTGACAGTATTAGGTGGGATCTTTAAAAGGTGATCAATTAACAAAGATAGAACTCTCATGAATGGAACCAGTGTCCTTTAAGGGAAAAAACAAAAACAAAACAAACAAACAAAAACATAGATCTGCCAGCACCTAATTTTGGACTTTCTAAAACAGCAAGAAGAACAAATTCTGTCATCTGAACTCCTGGGTCCATGTAATTTGTGATAACAAAATGCTTGTCACTGTCCTCAACTAGAACTGACATGTCTTGACTCCATCACTGTGGAGTTCTGGCATATTGATATGTAGAATATGCATTTCTGTGGGACAAAACCACATCATTGTTAGAACTAATCCAGTCTACGAATAGTGTCTAATCATACTATATAAAGCCATATACTCAGAGTCACGAAGGAGGAACTGAATCCCATTCTATCATCATTTTGAGACCCTCCCTTAGCCTTCTCATGACGATCACATCACACCCATCAAGTATGGGGAACAGGGGTTAGTGAGATAATTTGGTAGTTGAAAGTATATACCATTCTTGGAGATGACCGGGGTTAATTCTCAGCATCCTTACTGAGCAACTCACAGTCACCTTTCCCTTCAGCTCTCAAGGATTCCATGCCCCTTTCTGGTCTGCATATGCACACACATCACAAGTGTGTTCATACACAGAAAAAAAAATGCAATTAAAATGTTTTTAATCTTTACAAATATATAGATAAAGGCCTTGTTAAGCAACGTAAACTAAGAAGACCAGAGAATATCTTAGGGTCTTTAATAAATGCCACTAGCTCTCCTTCTTTTCTTCCTTCACAGAAAATTAAGGAGTACTCACCTTTTTTGTGTGCTCAAAGTTGGCCCGAAATCAGATTACATAATACACACAAAATGGATGTTATGATCAGTGAGGAGGTGAAGACCAATGTTGGCTATTAGGTTTTCAATGGGTTCTTGTTATTTCCCTTATAGAGAGATTCTCCTTTCTTTCATTCTTTCCATCATTCTGTGCATCCCCAGCTCCACAGATATGTTTCTCCTAAATTTACAGAAAATTTATGTTTATATCCCATTAGTCAAAATTTCATTATGGAGTCTTATTCCCAAGGACATCTGGCAATAGTAATAGGAAGTCATATAGCAAGTGAAAGTCATGTTCTTTAACATGTAGCATGTCCCATGACACTACCTCAAGAAGGAGTTATAATATTCAATCTGAGAGGTACATAGCCTGGATTCTAAACACATTTTAAAGCTGTAAATAAATGAACTGATTACTTGTAAGACATGAGAATAAGCAAGGGCTGAAGCATGGCTTTAAGATCTGTACAGTGAGATGACATTCATGTTTGCAAGGGTGAAGAAGATGGGTTTTATGGTGGGCTACACTGGGCACCATTTTCAGCTGATAATTTGAAGTACATATTGCACACAGAAGAAGCAGCGGCACAAATCAAGTGATGCAAGAAGATTGGGAGTCAACAATAGAAGTACAGAGCATCAAGGCAGAGAAAAACTTCAGTGGTTAGAGATCTGAAGGATGAAGGACAATAAGGAATGTGACTAATGAGATATAAGGGGGTGTGGCGAAGTAGATATGTGTGAATTGTTTGCTCTGATTATCATAGTACGTTCAGTGGTGTGTGAGGGAAAGATGATGGGGAGGTGATGTTCTGAAGTTTTAAAGTTAGAGAAAATGATCATAGCGGTGCACTATAGTCTACAACTAAAATCTCCATGAAGGTCCATTGTCAGTAGCATAATCCCTATCTTGGCTTCATAGAGAGAGGGTAGAATCTTCAATATATGGGGAAAATAGGGGCACCCACTTCTTCTTTTCGTTTCCTTCCTGCATAAAGCAGTCGTTTTCCTTGACTGTGCACTTGTGCCATGTGCATACTCCAGCACAAAGCAACAAGGCCAATTGATCTTTTATTGAGACCTCTAAACCTGCTATATAAAGTGCCTCCTTTCATAGTCATGATGGTAAGAGATGATGAACACACAAGGGTGTGATAGTTTAATCCTAGGGAGCAAGAGAGTTTATAGGAAAGAAAGATAATACCATGAGAGAATTTCTTAAATTTGGAATGAGAAAGAATCAGCCGAGAACAAAAATAAATGATAACAGAGAAAAAACATGATCAAGGAAGAATCTATATTATATGAGTATGAATTAGGGTTTTGGATTCAAATCCCATATCCACCTAATTCTACTTTTCTGACTTGAAGTATTCAACACAACTGAGATGGAAGTATTCATCTGTAAAATGGGTATGACATTGGTGACAGCATTACTTGAGATTTACATGGATTGATGTTTGGAAGATATCTGGTATAATACCAGTTTATAAGAAACCAGTATTGCCAAAATCAGAATGAATGTAGAAAGTTATCTAGCAAAGTGCTAGGACCACAAGAAGTTCCAAATGTCTAGAGAGATAGATGCCCAAAGGGATCGATGAAACCTGAGCCCTTGCCTACCAATGACAGATGCTTCAAGATGCATACGCAACGGAAAGGAACCTGAGTCAGGATGCTTCAGAGGCAAAGCATAGACTAGTTAGTGTGAAAGTGCCCAACTCTGAGTCCTGAGGATGCTCACTGGGACGACAGGGCCAGCGAAAGGGAGCTGCAGCCACTAGCCAAGCTGGTATAATCGCCCACCCCACCCCACCCCCGCCATGTCCACTACCTGAAAGGTTCAAAGACAGAAGAACAAGAAAACTGCCACTTTAGGACAATGGTGAAGAGCCACTTTACCTGACAGTAAGAAATGAGGAAAATAGAACAAGGAAAAGGAAACAGAAGCCGTCCTCTGGGAGACAGATTGTCTCTTGGTCAGACAGGAGCTCCTCTCACTGGAAAGGCAACACAGCTGCTCTGGAGCAACTTTGGCTTAACAAAAATGTCAACACAGACTCTCTCTCCCATTCCAGCAGAGGTGGCAGTGTGGAGTACTGGGGGAGCTGTAGGAGAGAGTCTCCAAACCAAGGAGAAAAATAAAATTGATAAAACTATCAAGGCAGCATATGGGGTCGTCACCAGGTAACACAAAATACTAAGGCCAAATTCAACCCTGTTCCTGGAGAGATGAAACTAGCTTGTGCTAGAAAATGTAGCTTATTTCTTCTAATGGGTCGGCATAGCACGTAAGATCAGATTACTTCAAACGTGAGATGTAGGATTAAGGAAACGGCTCGTGAAGTAAAGGCACTTGCTACCAAGCTTGATGATCTGAGCTCAGTCTTGGGGATACATAGTGAAAGGAGAGAATCGACTCCAGCACATTAGTCCTCTGACCTCCACAGGTGTGTCTTGGAGTGTGTGCACACATACATACAATTAATTAATTAATTAATTTTTTAAAAGGGAATGGACATTGAGTAATTGAGTGGATATTCTAAAAGAGCAGATAACTACATAGGTCAAGTTTCCAGAGTCATAAGTAGAGTCAGCATGGCCAAAGAAAGGAATTGTGAATTCAATGCAAGAGCAGTAGAAAAATGCATGAACTGAAACAGAATAAAAAAAAAAATAAAATAAGAAACAGGACAGACAATAGTGTGGGAGAGTTTCAAAGGGCAGCAGCATGTGTGCAATTGAAATCCAATGAGAAGGAGAAAATAGAACAGAAATAATATTTAAAACTTCGTTTTGTATAAAATTGGTCAGGGACAAGAAATCACAAATAAAAAATGGTCACAGGCCCCAAGAAGGACAGATGCATGAGCGTGTGCACGCAAGCACACACGCACACAATTAAAACACTGGAGTGTGAAGTTACAAAATGTGGAGGGTAATCACCCGGCAAAAAGAAGGAAGAAACCACAAAGAAATATGGCTATCACGACAGAGTACCTATGAGAAACATCCAAATGAGAAGTCAATGTAGGACCCTCTGTAAATCCCGGATCTGTCGCTTCATTTGGTGGCCTCTCTACCAAGAATTCCATAGCCAGGAAAAGAGGAGTGAAAGAGAAATAAAAAGTTTCTCACACAAGCAATGCAGAAGCAATTCATAGCGGAATATTCTCCGGTGATATGTTAAGGAAAGTTGTGTAGGCAGATGACACTGAATGCCGGTCAGAAACTTGCAGCCACAAAACCAAAATGAAGCCAAGCAAGATGCTGCATACTGTAATCCCAGTACTAAGGAGGTCGAGGCAGGAATATCATGAAACTGAGGCCAGCCTGGGCTACCTGGTAAGACTCTTTCTCAAAAAATAAAAAAGTCAACATCAACAATAAAGAAGGCAGGAAAAGAAAGGAAGGAAGGAAGCTCAGGAGGAGGGAGGGAAGCAAACAGGGAGAGAAGCAAGGAGGGAGAGGGCACTAGAGTGAATAAAGGTAAGATAAAATTTAATGTGTAATCAGTTTGCATAAAAAGTAAGTTCTATGACAACAATAGATAAAAGACCAGGTAAGATTGGGTGCATTCTACTCCAGTCATTTACATACATATGGAGCAGAATAATATTATTGGACGTTAATTCAGATCAATTCAGATTTTGTATTGTAAACCCTATGAGAGTCACCAAAGACTTTGTAAAAGGAGATGAAATTTTAACTCCTCACAGGAGATAAAATGAAATTATGACACTAATAGAGGCAGACAAGGAAAGGAAAGAAGGAAGGGAGGAAGGGAGGGAGGGAGGGAGGAAGGAAAAGAAGGAAGGAAGGAAGGAAGGAAGGAAGGAAGAAGAAGGAGAAGAAAGAAAGAAAAGAAAGAAAGAAAGAAAGAAAGAAAGAAGAAAGAAAGAAAGAACAAATGCAAATGCAAAGAATAGGAAACAGGTAGAAACATGTTTGACTTTTAAACAATTTAAATAATAATATGAATGTGTTCACTTCAAATATAATAGTTTAAATATACCAGTTTAAAAGTAAAGACCATCATTCAAAAGGCAGATTGAATAGAAGGCCAGATCAAAATTTCTGCTTCCCTGAGGCTGACTCAGCAGTTAAGAGCACCTGCCGCTCTTCCAGAGAACCTCAATTTGATCCTGGGAACCCATATAGCCCTCACAGCCATCTGTAACTCCAGTTCTAGGGATTAGATGATGCCTTCTGGCCTGTGTGGGCAGGAGGCCTGTATATAGTACACAGATATAGATGCAAATAAAAGATCCACACATGAAATAAAATAAGTTTTTAACGATTACTCTACAGATAGAAATCCATTTAAATATAGCAATATAAAAATGTCTCCAAAAATTTTAAATTTAGTAACAGAAACAGTTTATATATCAAAAAGTATAAAACTTAGAATATTAACAAGGAGGTTGACTATGTTCTGTGGGTATCTGCACAGGATACACATGCATATGATATCAACATAGGAACCTGTAAGACATTGCTACTGTCCCCTGCTTTAAAGACTAACAAATCATAGCTTTAAAAATTAAATAACATGTCCAATATTTTCTGACTAACAAAAGACGGAGCTAGAACTAACAAGCAGACTATCTGATTAGACATGCCACATAGACCCTCACTCTGCACACCTAGTGACTAAATTTTAATGCCTGCGAATCTATTGATCACAAATGATTTCACAATAGTTTCCAGTTCTTCTGAGTAATTATGAGACCAGGTTCGTTTTATTATGGAAAAGTGGATGGGGGCTTAGCCAAAGCCTCAACTTAAATTAATTTCATCTTCACATTCCAGGATTTTATAGTCTATAGTAACATATTTATAACATTTTAACAATCTGAGTTTACCTTGCCCCAGTGATCTTAATGTTGCATGCACTAACATTTTCTAAATATTAACTACATTACAGTATTTATTTTGCCCCATTCTTAATTCTCTTCTGTTTTGAAAGTAAATATTGGCTAGCATGCAACATACTGTGGCCATACCCAAGTTTCTATAAACATAGATATCAGACTTTCAAACACTTTATCTATTACTTGTATACATTTTGAATCCATTAAGCTTCATAAAAATATTCATGTAAAGATAATTCCAAGAACTGGAAGTAATTTTTTGGAAAAGTTAGAATCTCGCAAAAAAAAAAAAAAAAAAATGGGGGAAGGTTGTAGGAAAATAAAGGCTTGTAGGTTTTTCTTCAAATGTAAGTTATAAATTTTTTATTTGGAGTTGTTTAGGTGTGATTGACTCTATAGTCAGCATGGAACACAAGCTTATATTTCTTACTTACTAGTCACAAGGGTACATTTGGATTGGAAAACTGCAAATTCATTTTTTTAGCTACAGATGGTTGCTGTAAAGAAAACAAAAGTGGCCATAAAGCACTCGGCCAATAAACACAGTAAAAACAATAAGGTGTGTTTGGAACAAGCTGGCTTTAATAGTACATACCACCCATCAGAATCTCCAGTGCCCATTTCATCAAAAAGAAGTGAGTATCAACTGGGGCTGCTGTTAACTGGCCAGGAAAGCTAGGCACTAGAACTCCAGCTCGAAGTGGAAAAATCCCAGAGCAAAGTGTTGCCTGCCTGGCAGCCAGCATGTCTTCCTATGGTGGTTAGAGAGCACTCCCTATTCTAGAACTTTCCTAACTCCACAAAGAAATTCTTCAAGGGAGTCAGCATTCACATGGATAATATATCCTTAGCCATGCTTTTTGGTTCCTGAAGCTCCTGCCATGTTCCATTTAATCCATTAGGACAATGAGAGGAAAGGAGTAATAGATCAAGTGGATTTCTTTTTAGCCCAATTGGCTAACTGATGAGTTTTTGCTTTTAGGCCTTAGGATAAAAACGAATGCCACATTTGTTTGTCTTGACTTTCAAACTGGTTTGTGTGATTCCAATCCAAAGCCAAATTCTCTTGATGGATGATGAAAATCCCTTGGAAAATATCTATACTTAAACATTGTATTATATGATATTTCTCACTTGTATCATCTTTCAGACACTGGAAAATCACTTTAGAAATAGTTTTTCATTTGATGTCTTCAGAAGTAGGTTTTAAACTATGAGCATTTTACAGGCAGAGATAGTAAGAATTAGAAAGTGAAATATTTCCCTGACACTTAGAGTAATTATCTGGTGAACTTGGCTTTGAAATCACAAGTTCATTTGTCTTCCTTTTAAGAACAGCCTGTCTAGGAGGGCTCTGTCTGCTCACTAGGCTCTGAAACAGCCTAAATCTCAGCACACCGTATTCTATTTACTATGCATTAAATTACTGACTTATTTTAGGAATTTTAAATATCATACTACCTAAAATCATTTCATCTGAAAACTGTTACTCCAATATTCTCAAGGTTCAGGTGATGTTTGCCTTGTTCATTGGACGGTATCCACTTAGACTTACTGCTGTGCTGGCCAGCTCTGTGCAGAAGCCGAGGAAGATTAACAAACGCAAGTCTCTACTGCCAAAATGTCTACTATCCTGAGGCCAATAGCCTCGGGATTTTGTGTGTGTTCAAAGATGCTTCAGGAGCCTTAATAAGGGATGATAAAAACGTCAGGAAAGACTTCACAGAAAGACACTAGGCCTGAGATTTAGAATCTATGAACCAATCAGAACTAACATGCCAGTAAGAATGGGTAAAATTAAAAGTACACAGGATGTGTAGCCAAGAAATAGTTCTGTGCAAATGCAGTATGGATACAAATAAGGGACAAATACTGATGCAGTGTTTCAGGGTACAAAGTTATATAAATGTTGATTGGCCTCAGAGTGACATAGGCTTTGAGAACAGCAAATAACTTGAAAATGTCTAAGGACAGGCAAATGACAGAATTGATCTTGCAGATCTAACTGTAAGAATAACGGTAGCTTCTGCAGTAGAGCTGCTTTACTTCAGATACCTAAGCCCTAAAAGTGTGGGTGAAGGTGAAGAGAGTTAGGATAAATAATGCTTAGGTGTGAGATGGGATAAGATGGAGAGAATGGTGAAGAAAATACATCAGCGTGGGAGTGAAAATCGGTGTGACAAAATAAGATAGGGAAATTAACAGAGAAGAAAAAGATTACTTATTTAGTTTGGGGACCCATAGCATGGTTAGATACTGGTCCATGTGCCCAGTAAACATGTAGCAATATTCAATACACTTAAATTCATTGCATAAAGTGATATGAAAGATACAATGTTAACCTCTTAGAGTTATTAGAAGATAAAATTGTTCATGAATAAAACTGAGAAGGAATGACATGAAGACACACAGAGACCAGGCAGTTTAACTACACCCAGAAGTCAAGGTTATTGAATTTGAAAACAGTGAAATCACAGCAGTGCCTCAGGCAACAGAAAGACCTTGAGCTACTACAATGATCTGGTGGTGGACTTTGTTCTCCAATCACTGAGGACCTTGGAGAAGGACAGTTTGGTCAAGAGTCAGTAGACTTTTGGCCGTGGTTACCTGAGAGAAAACACTTGAAGCCATAACAGCAAAACCAGATTTCTTCCTGGAGGAGGTACTGATCAAGAGAAAACTGAATATATCTGCCAGGAACTACAAACATAATTTGTTCTTTGTTCATGGGACTATTTTGTTGTCTGCTTACGGGTTGTGAGAAAAACATGCCAACTGATTCCATACACACTTCCCCTCAAAAGTTGTGTGGTGGTCATGCTAAAACTGGCTACAGAGAATTGAAAAGCAAATGGATGATAAGGAAGAGAAGCCAAGAGGCTTTTTATTACTAGAGTTGTAGACCCTATCACATTTTAAACGTAACAACTGGGGTTCCTATTTTGGAAAATTATTTGGACTACGCGTGTTGCCTATTACTAAATCCCAGGTTAGAGCATACAGCGGAAGTAATTAGATTCAATATCTTTTGTGAAAAGCTTGTTTATTTGAAGGAAAACAAGAATCCACTAAAGTTATTTGCAGATATTAGTTTTGATGTGAAATAATAATGTCCGTGTGTAAAATTTTAACTTATGTAAGTGTTCATTATAAGATATTAAAAATCTTGTGCCCAGCCACAAGAACTTGGTGTGAGAAATTATAGCGGGATTCATTCAATCAGAACAAATTGTATGGTCCTTAAATCACATGCTAATAAGAGTAATGTGCTCACCTATGGAGAGAAATCTAAATCCTTTTGTATTTATTAAATCCTTCCTTATTCAGAAGGTTTCTCATTGGTATGGGAGTAGTCTAACATGTTCTGCTGTGTCTGAGCATGAAAAGTTAAGGTATTTCACCAAACTTTAAAACTAAATGCAGAACATGTTAGACATCTTTTGTTAAGTGGCACCTGTCAACTTCAGAGTCAGGAAAACAAATATAGCCTCTTCCAAGGAACTCAGAACAAGCAGAATGATTGATGCTACTTGGCCCACATCCTGCCAAACGTCTGAAATAGAAGGCTATGGATCAAGACAGGGTACGGATGGCTGTGAATCTGTATATCCAGTTCGAGACCAGACAGCCATTGTTCTGATGAAAACAGAGAGCCACTGTGTGATGAACCTCAAATCCAGCCATTTGTACAAGGCATAAGCAACATTTTATACATCTTGTATCATGGATTTTGAGAATCTGTGACAAAAGTATATCCATACCACACACTTTGGCCACAAGCACTCTGGTTTGCTTACCTTGTTCTACAGATGCAATTATAAGCTCTAGAAAAATGGGAATATGCATAACATCTCAATGATTTTATCATGCATAGGCATATGTTTCCACTAAACGCACCATGCCTATGTTATGCATAGAAATATATTATGGAGATTAAAGAAGAATTTATTTTGCCAATTTCAGTAAAGGTAGCATTTTACTTCAGAAAACCTTAGTCATTTCACTAAAACTGAACAAATCAGGATACGATTTTGAAAATCAATGGCTGCTACTACATTCCAGTAAACTCACTAAGAAAACTACAGAGAAAGTGGTACTGACAAAGGGTGTAAACTGTGGTCCAGACAATCCGCACTGGACTTACAATGATTTGACTTGTTTAGAGAGAACGTCAGTTCAGATCTTCAAGTGTTTGTTCCCAACATGAGTCACTGCAGTCTCTTCTAAGCAAAATCAGGTTGGGAGAGAGGCAGGCTGACAGGTCCTTGTGAGGGCTGTGGGCTGAGATGTACACTTATGTAAGAGAGCAAAGCTGTTCTTTGATGGTTCTGAGCATGCATTTTTAAGGTAAAGGGACCTTGGCTGGAGCATCCATAACTCTCAGCATTGTTGAAGACTTGCCCTGAAGGATGGAGATAGACTTCAAGATGAATGTTTACAGCAGCTCTCTAGCTTGTCAAGCAGTAACAGCAGAAAAAGAAACCATAGAAGAATTTCACACACATTCTGTGGACTGAGGCCTGTGATCGATTATTTTCTGATGCTATTTGAACAAGAAGAAAGATTAGTCTGGATGAAAAACTGAACAGAAATATCTCCAGAATAGCCAACTTGGTGGGGGGAGGGATGAGTGAAGGGTAAGCTGTGATAGCAACACTTTTTTTTTTTTCATCATAATGAGGATTTGTTTGTTTGCTTGTTTGCACTTGTATTCTATATGATTTCTTTCTCATTAGTGAACACCAGCATCTCATTGTTCTTTACCTGCTCCTGCCTCTGCAACACACATTCTTATCGATCCCGCCTTTCCCTCTCTCCTCCACGCCCCTCTCCTCTTCTGCAGGTCACCCTTGGTTCACACATGCTGAGCAGTCGCTGAATAAAAGACTCCATAAAGAAAGATCAGCCTGGCTTCAACATTTAAGGATTACTTTAGAAAGAGAAAAGTTTCTTGGCTTCAATTATTTTCTAACTCGTTCAATCATGAAGAGCCTTACAAATAACCCACTCCAAACGTGTCTCAACAAATCTCATAAATAAGGAAACCTAGGCTACAGGTAGTTAAGTGGCACGGCTAGTGAAGCTGACAGCTAAATCTAAGGGATTCTTTTCTGGATTAAAGCCTTCTTGGGGCTGGAGAGACGGCTCAGCAGTCAAGAGAAGGTATTGCTCTTGTAGAGGAGCAGAGTTTGATTCTCATTACCACGCTGGATGGCTCACAGCATCCTATAGTTCCAGATACAGTGGGCAGCTCATGCCTCTCACTTTCCCAACACCTGCATGCACACATGTACATACCAACAAAGACATATGACTGAAAATAAAATAATAAAATACAGCATTATTTTTACCTCAATACCCTCCACAGAATGGAAAGCATAAGCTCTTTGGGGGTCTGTTTCTATTGTGCCAGTGCTCTCTCCTAGTCCTGCCATCCTGTTCTCTTCCATGACCTTGCTAATCAACTCAGAACGTCTGAGGCATCCTGGGGTGATTTAGGACCCAGGACATTCATTACTCATGATGTACTCAACTTCTTATGAAAGCCATTATCCCACCACAAAAGTCTCACTGATTCCCAGTGTGTTCTGCCTGTAGCTTCATAATGTCAGACAGTCCCGAAGCTGTGAAATTACCTATCAGTAGGTTTCTTGTCTATTACCCTGTGAGTCCTGGAGGAGAAAATGGTGGCTTTTGATCTTTGCATCCTAGCAAGAATCTGAAATAAGCTAATATCACAACAAATTAGTTTCCATTTCTAAAATAGAGAAAAGATGTTAATATGTTACTCTAC
Organism: Mastomys natalensis; assembly: GCA_021653895.1. Classification (NCBI taxonomy): domain Eukaryota; kingdom Metazoa; phylum Chordata; class Mammalia; order Rodentia; family Muridae; genus Mastomys; species Mastomys natalensis. Next base: position 816,222 of record JAJTUV010001110.1, read on the forward strand.
CACTGTACATAAAGCCTGCATGGACTTATTGGTGTATGGAGTGATTGAGTTTGAGTCAAGCGCATATCATTGCTTATGTCTTTTTAGTAAGACAGCACATTGTAGCCAGAGTTTTCCATTTACTAATGTTGTCATGTCCAAAGCATGTGCCAGAATATAGTACAGTCCTGTTTTAATGTCACATTATCTCTGTGGCCTTTTCTTTATCTTAAGGACTTCTTTTTGACAGCTCAGGTTAAAAAAAATTTTAAGTTTCCTTGGAACTTTAAAAATGACTTGTTTTAGCTCCCATGGAAAGAGTTGACAAATGAGTACTATGACATTGCAGTTTTTATCACTTGTGAATGCAGGCTAACCCTGGGCTCTGTGTCCTAACAGCTTGAGTTTAATTTCTAGCTTTGCTTTTAAATTCAGGTCTCCTAGTAAATGACATAATTCTGTGCTTCAGCTCCTTATCATCTAGACAATGGGGTTAAGTAGGCATATATATGTATATGTGTATGTGTATATTCAACTTATTTTAATAAGGGTTCAAACTCCCCTAGAGCCCACCACCCACCAGAGGTAGTGGAAAATAAAGGTTATTAGGATACAGGGGAAGTGAAGCTATTTAGAAATAGTTCTTTGGGGTGATTCCCATATTTATTGTTCTCAGTATAGTCCACTAGCAAACACTACACATGAATCAGAAACTGCAGTCCAGTTCACTTGGCAGATACCACACAGGAATCAGCAAAGGCAGTTCAATCTAGAAGAAACTGTGAGGCTTGCCAACAGGCATGAGTCCACAGATGTAGCAAGAAGTCACAGAAACCTTACAAGAAGTTCTTTGGTGAGTTTCTCTCTATTAAGTCACCACAAGTGCAGCTCAGCAACACAATGTAAGGTAAACCAATACATGCATGCCCTCAGTGAAGAATAGTGAGGTGGAGCAAAGCAAACCGGTGCTGGAGCTCCCACTGTTTCTGTAGTCGTATTTATATTCTTTCTAAACATCATGCATCCTTTCACGTGTTTGCTATAGCAAAACATCCTTTCACTTGTATGTCCCAGCAAAACATTCGACATAACTGACTTTCCAAAGAAACCAAAAGTTTCTACTTTCAAGGGCTAAAATTGTAACTCCTTCAAATGACTGTGGGGATAAATAAACTAAAGTATATGTAGAGCTGCTGGCACACACAAGGGCTCAATGTATACAGCTAATTTTTTCGGTGTAATTATTACATCAATTATATACTCTTGTACACTTTTGCAACTTTACGAAAGATCACAATCATTAAAGAAGAATGTGATCAGTAGGTGTTTCCCTTTGATTTGATTAATATCTATACTTAAACAATTAATGTGATGTTTATTTTATTTTATGTTTATGTACTGTGTGTATGTGAACAGGAGGCTCACATCTTGTGTGTGGAGGTCAGAGGACTATTTATGGGAATCAGTTCTTTTCTTCCACTGTATACGCACCAGGTTTTAAGGATTGGTGACAATTGGCTCTGGTGGCTGAGCCACTTCATTGTCTCTTATTTAATATTTTTAATTGAAATTCTAGTTTATGCTACTGACATTTAAAAAAATCATTAACTTAGTTACTACATGTTATTTTTTTAACAACGCATTTTATTACAAATACTTTGTATATTGTGTAAATGAGGAAAAAACATGGTTGAGTTTAAGCCATTGTTTATGGGAAAATCTGTTATTGATGGTGAATTCAATTTCAAATGAAATAAATATAAACAAAATTACTGTCAGCAAATCATTAATAAATATGAATAAATCAATTGTTTCCTGCCAGATACTGCTGTCAACTGTGTTTGGCTCTGATTTCATAAAAATTTGGACAGATGCTACTATGTCTGTATTGCTTTCTGTTGTAAAAATCGGATTAAATTAAAATTTTAATCTTAAAATGGTTCTTCGTTCTTTCTAGAGAAAACGATTGATTCTCAGGATCCAGAGATACAATATACAGAAACCTGACAATTCTAACAGTGTCCGGATCATTAAAAATGGAGGACAGCTTAGGTGCTGGAGATGTTTAGACTCTTCTAAGATGAGTTATGTTCAAAGCCTTAACATATTTTAGACTTTTGCATGAAAACATGATCCATACTGAATAGCACACACATTAGTAAAGGGAGTAGATAGGATTAACATGATGGAGACAGGGGAATCCCACATTCAGACTGGCTTACATAAGATTCTTGAAATGCAGACCCCAATTTCTTCTGAAATAATGAAGAGTGATCAACCAAGGGATTCTTTTTTTATCATGTACAGAAATTTAAACTGATTTCAGTGAAATGTTCATTACATCTCTGCTAATTGTTGATTTTTATACTATGTCTTAAAAGGAAAGCTACATTATAAGAAATGTAACCATTTCCGTATAATTTTGTTAGGACTATGGCTACCAGAGACAGGGACTAGCTAAACTAAGTCCTACCACAACACTCAAATCACTAGAGATATCTTATACTGCAGAGCATTGTCCTTTTAGCTCCAGCAACTCGGGAGGCAGACGCTCCTGGATTTCTGTAAGTTCGAGGACAGCCAAGGCTACACAGATAAAGCCTGTCTTGAAAAAACAAACGAACAACAACAAAAAAACTCACACACACCAAACCCCATCCCCTAAAAAAAAAAAAAAAAAAAAAAAAAAAAAACCTAATATCATGTTATATATCCTCCCCTCCCAAATGGATGAATTACCATAGAGGAAAATTAGAAAATAGAAAGAAAATAACAAGTATCATTTGTTCTCGAGGCTATATATCATTCCGTACCTTCCCCCGGCCTCCTGGCACCCTTGCCCTTCAAATTCCTTCAATAGGCGTAACCTTCGTAACAGAGAGCTCAGATGGCAGCACATGCGCCCTTATGTTTGCTTTGGCAGGCTGTGCCTCTCTTAACAAGACTCAAGTAACACATGAAAATCAATAAAAATATAGCTGGTTGTGAAAGACTGCAGTCTTGCTTATTCAGGCCTTGTGTTCCACATCCGAGGAATAAAAATTCCATGGGTTTTATGTCTCTTGTGGTAGGTCGGTGCAGTCCTTGGTGCAAACAGACAAAGACGATTTACACAGTGTGCAGGGCAGCTTACTCAGGTGCTGATTTTTCTTTGCAAAAAGAATGAATTATAGCCATTCTGGATGTTCCGGAGAAAACCAAGCCTTCCTAGGGACTAATCCCCGTTTGTCTTTTTCCTCCTGCATATCTCTTATTTGCAGCACTTCTCAGGGCCTTCTCTGAGACTGTCCTCCAACAACCAGCATCCAGAGCAATTGTTTATCCACTATCTATCCTCTCAAGTAGGTGTGCTTACAGATTGACTTGGGGTTCTTTCACAAGTAACTCTACTTAAAACTCCCACATTTCAAGCTAAATAAGGCAGACCAAGAAAGAAGCTAGGAGGAGGATGGAGACAGCGTGGAGTCTGCTCTGGATTTTATTCAGGAACTCCTTCTCATATTTTGACCTTATGGCTGTTACTCCTAAGAAACAGCACAGGCTGTGGAGTTCTACTTTTCTCTTCATAGATATAGAGGGTTGCTTTTCCTATTGGAGTCGCCTGGCTCATCCACAACTCAACTTCAGAACATACATAAGGAACTTTCAAACCTATCTCATAACCTGCTTTCCTCCATAAAAGTGCATGTTATTTCAACAAACTCTCAGAACTGAGTCCATTGAAACACTGAAGCTCTTAGGTCAACTGAATGCTATCTCTCATTTCCATGCTAATAGCAGATATGGCATATATTTGCTGTTAATTGGCCATCAAATTATAAATCATACATCCTTTTTTAAAAGATTTATTTATTTATTTATTTATTTATTTATTTAATCTATGTGAGGACACTGTCACTGTGTTCAGACACACCAGAAGAGGGCATCAGATCCCATTACAGATGGTTGTGAGCCATCATATGGTTGCTGGGAATTAAACTCAGAACCTCTGGAAGAGCAGTCAGTGCTCTTAATCACTGAGCCATCTCTCCAGTCCAACCAACTAGACCCCCCAGACACCCCCCCAGAACTCCCAGGGACTAAAATACCAACCAAAGGGTGCACATGGAAGGACCCATGGCTCCAGCATCTATATGTAGCAGAGGATGGCCTTATTGGGCATCAATGGGAGGAGAGCCCCTTGGTCCTATGAAAGCTTGATGCCACAGTGTAGGGGAATGCTAGGGCAGGGAGACAGGAGTGAAGGAGTGGGGGTGGGGAACACCCTCATAGAAGCAGGGAGAGGGGAATGGGAGAGGGGATTTCCTGGGAGAAACTGGGAAAGGGGATAGCATTTGAAATATAAATAAAGAGAATATCCAAATAAACAAACAAACAAACAAACCATACAGCCTGAAAACTGCATGCTGTGGTGTCATCCAAATAGATTTAGCTTTCCCAGATAACCAGTGGCTCATTGCTAGCATGTGGATGTTGGATTAACACGCAGAGTTCCATTCACAATAATGTCAGAACACCCAATGGCAGTCATTTTTTAAATGAAGTTAAGTCTTTATGTTCTTGAATTTTGTAAGCTTATGGATTGGCACATACACAGACTTTTCTTCTGACATGTGAAGAAATGAGAAGGGATGTTTGTATTCAGCAGGAGAAAGACTAGAAAAGTCAAAGTAATATAGCAGTGCTGTGTCTGTATTGTTTATCCTATTGCTATGATAAAATATCCAGAAAGAAACAACACAGGGAAGAAAGTGTTGATCATAGCCCATCCTTCACATTACAGGACAAGGAAATCAAGGCAGCTGGAGCTTGAAGTCCCATCCTACACGGCCCCCCATCTCTTTTCATTCACACAGTCCAGGACCCCATTCAGGAAATAGTGCCAGAGTAGGTGGGTCTTCTCACCTTAATTAATATAAAGATTATCCACTGAAGGCCTGCTCAGAGGCCCATCATCACCCAAGTGATTCTAGATTTGATCAAACTAAAAAAATAACAAAAATCACATCTCATTTCAGATCTCTTTAAATCAGTTTGTAGTAGAATGTTAATCAGTAGGATTGGAGCCATAAAATGAAGAGCATATTTTGATAAAATGTGGCTCTATACTCTTATATTTTTGGTTGTGAGCCTAGCCTTTAACGACCGAGCCATCTCTCTAGCCCGAGGCTCTACACTCTTAACCTAAGCAGTAGTGGGGTCTCGGGAAACAGAAAATCAAGTGCAATTACAAATGAGGTAGAAGGAGAACTCTGTGTGTGTGTGTGTGTGTGTGTGTGTGTGTGTGTGTGTGTGTCTGGTCATTGTGGTGCACCCCTGGCCTCAACTTCACCCCATGTCACTCAGAGATTCAGCCCCTGAGGCTGTCCAATCCTAGAGTCTCATTCTTTTAGTAGTTGAGTTCACTGTTTTCAATCAATGACATAATAAACATCTTTATTCACAGTTATTATATAATGTATTATTACTTCCTGGTCTGACTCTTTTATAAGAATCCCCTCTTGTTCCCTTGAGGTGTATTTCCCAAATGATGACTTTAGGATACATAATCCATTCTAAGACCCTGAAATGCTGATCTTTTCATATTTTAAAAATAATCTTAATACTTAGAATTTTGCAGTCCTACAAGATTCAAAAGGCCTGTTCTCTTTACACAGTGAGAAGAGGGAAAAATGTGTGTTCAGCTCTCATTCTGCTCATCTCCTGATGCTGGCTCTGCTGTTAATTTTTTTCTTCTAGATATCTTAAAATATTGAAATAATACACTTCAATATTTATCACTTAGTTTATGTGCTTAAACAATATGAAAGAAAAGGAATGACCTTATTATACATCTTTCTACCTTCTAGCATGTATATATATATATTGTTTACAGATTCCTAAAGTTTTAATCCTTTTGATAAAAAAATCTATAATTACTGTAACATTTAAGTTTTCTTGTTGTCAATGTTCATACAAATGGATTGTTGGAATCCAGCCCTTCCTCCAGACATTTTTCTCATTCAGTTTAATGAGTCAAGACTGAGCTGATTCCACATAGGCCTCATACACGGACATTATCATTGATAGAAAATGTTGGGTCTATCAGAGGTACACTCCACTTGTTCAGGAGTATATTCCTTGCTTTATTTGGATGATTTCTGATGCAAGGAAGAAAGCTTAAAGAGCCCAGATTATGTTGTTTTCCTTCATAACTAACGATCAAGACGTGAACGCCTTCAGACCAACCATTGGTCAAAGATTGAAATTGCAAAGGACTCCGATCCTCTGTATCTTTTCTGATGGCTGAGTTTAGCAAGCAGCTCTCCACCCAGGCTGTCTAGTCCCACGGCTCTCTGAGGCAGCTGCCATGTTTCTATGAGCCACATACAGATAACATTCAGAGACACTGAAGGGGGTTCACCATTGTCTACCGTCTCTTTTTATGAGGGACACACTTTTTCCAGAAGTGCCCATTTTCTAAAAGCATGTCACTTCTCAATCTTAAAGAGGGTCAAATAATGGTAATGGACCATGGCTAATCATAATTAACCTTGAAGTTCATGGCCACCCCATAGGATCAAAACCCTAGGGTGCTGGCCCAGAATAAAACTGGGGTCAAGGATGTGCCCGGGGAGGGAGTGGTGAGAGGAGTGTGATTGTGGAGGAGGCAATCAACAGTCTGGGCTGCCTCAGATACAGCCAGACCCTGCAGAGTATGTGCCTGCCCTTGACACTGTCATCTTGGGTTTGGCAGTTACTATTTCAGTTGTGTGATATGCGATTATAACCCTTCCCTGCTTTCAGCGAGGACAGTGTCTTTTTATTTTTGTCTTCTTGTGCTCATTCTGGTGGGCTTCAAGGACAATCGTGACAATAAACATCTCATCCTGATGCCTGCTCAAGTAGCTAGTGGATGGAAAGTATACTATTGTCTTAGAGAAAGCTGACGGGTAAAGCAGTAGCTAAAAGTTCTGCCCATGCCAGGATGAATGAGACAGACAGAGGAATTCTTGCATTGTTAGAAACACTTCCTTCGTCGGGAACTCTCCAATTCTTCCTTTTAAATCTCATGAAAACTTTGCAACAGAGAAATGGAGCAGACCAAATTACTTTATCCCTTTTGTTTCCTGGCAACGAAGATATCCAGAGAAAATAAATGCTCCATATATTCTTATACTGCTTCAGGGTTTCCAGAAAGTGGGATTTTTTGATCAAGTAGTCCTGTATCTCAGATCTAGAGTTGCCTGTTTCCTGATGAGAAGCGACAAAGAAAAAGTTGGCTCAGATTCCATATCTGGTGTTCAGCAAGGATATACAGGTGAAGGTCTCCGCAAGGAGGCCATATGTTTATACTTTTCATAACCTTTCTGGGTCAGAGATTGAAGGCTGATGGTGGAATCTCCTCACAGGCTCTCCGTAGCCTTATCCTTTAAACTGTACTCTGGGGAAACCCACCAAACCTTTAAGCAGAGGGCCAAATCCCTTTCTAAATAGAGTATGGGACATATATCAAATAAGCAGGCTCTCCAAACAAAGGAGTCCTACACTTTTCTTTCAATACAAACAAAGTGGATATTGCAAAGGACTCATTGACCCTTGGCCGCTTGCTTCAGAGCCGTGACTCCAATCTCTGTGCACTCCTTTGCTACAATGAGGATAAATCACAGCCTGGTGAAGGTCATGTGTAAAGAGCTGTTGGCTGACATCTTCCCTTCCAGAACAGCATTGTAAGGGCACCAGGATGCTAGGAACAAGGGTAGACCCTACTTTCATTAGTACGTTAATCTTACTATTACATCGTCAGTACCCTGACTTTTATGAGGCCAAAGAACATCCAGGTTATATGTGTATACTTAAACAAATACCTCAAGCCTAAGGCAGTACAGGGTGACCCCACCGCTTCTCAGCAGAATTCTGATGTGGTGAACTGCTGGTGTACGGAAGCCATCCTTGTGACAGAGGCAGCGATTTCATGGCGAAGACAGTCATGGTCAGGAGAATGACTTTGAGCACACTTGTGGGGGTAACGACCAAATCAGCAGATACCCTAAAACAACTCTCAGGTAATATATGGACCCTGTGATTTATTTGATCAAAAAAATTATAGAGCAACCTAAAAACAAAAAACCTCAGGACATCTCTGTTGTGATGGGGCCCTGGAGTAGAACGTAAGAGCAAGCTAGCTAGACAGTAAAGCTACAGCCACATAGACTGGCTGTACAGAATGCATATGGGGATCTGCTACAGTAGTTAATTAAACTCTCTGGTCATTACACACACACACACACACACACACACAACACACACACACAGAATAGCCCATGGAGCACCATTTCCTAAACAAAATTAAATGCTTAATGTTATAATAAATAATAAATACCTCTCCCTCCATTTCTTTACTCAGAAATTGCATTCTTAAAAAATATGCTGTGTGTGTGTGTGTGTGTGTGTGTGTGTGTGTGTGTGCTCGTGTGCCTGCACAGTTGTGCTATCTATGGCTATGTAGAGACCAGAATGGGGCATCAGATCCTACAGAGTTGGAGTTACAGGCATTTGCAGGATGCCCACCTGTGTGGGTACTGGGGTCTGGGCTTCAGTTCTCATAACTGTGCAGTGAGCACTCTTCACAGGTACACTAAGTCTCCAGGACCCAGAAGTTACTTTTGTCATGTTTCATAATCTACACTTGCATTCGTATAGGAGAAAACTAGGAGTTTTGTTTTTAATGTCTCAGGGGCACATTCTGCTTTAGATAAGGCGTTCAGATGGGAGTGGGGTATATTAACCACCATGATTGATTGATAGTGAACCTCTTTCCTCATTCTGATCCCTAAACACTAGTCAACAGAAAGCACCCGATTTTCACATTACCCACAGACAGTTTCCAAGGTTTCCTGAAAAAATTGCCTTTGGGTTGGATAAAAAGTAACATTCTCCTTAGAGAGACATGTAATTCAAATTTTGGGATTTCTTTGATAATTATCTCCTATATCCCATACAGCTCTATATGTGCAAGCAAAGGTAAAACAACTGCATACATTTAAAATCTGAGAAGGTAAAAGATCACCTGTTTCTATGGTTTCTGTCTCCATGGCACCTAGTTATAAAAACATACTTATGACCCAGCAGGACTTTCTCCTCTAATTCATGTTGCTGGCACTGCATATGCTTTATACAATTTCAATTGGACATCTTGCTTGAATCTTACCGTTAAAACAATTATTTCCTCTTATAAATGAGACTATTATTTAAGCCATGACCTGATTAAACCAACTGAAAATGACCCCTTTCATCTCTTTTCTGGCTCACGGAATATGCCTCAATGACATCAGGCCAAGGCAAGGTACAACAACTGCCGTGTGACCGTAGGCAATCATTCTGGAGACACCATCCTCTGTAGACAACGGAGCTCACTACAGAGGCCTTCACTGCCACGTTACTCTCATTGCTCCTGCAGTTAAGCACACATTTCCCTTTCTCTGCACATATACTTCGTGAGCCATGGTTAGGCGTATGTGTGAAAGTAAACACTTAATAGTGAACGTTTCGTGAGATAACACATTCCCATGGAAGCGGCTCTCAGTAGAAATAAAGGCAAAGGGTAGTAGTGATGATGCTGGTTCTGTGGAAGGTGAGCTGGTTAGTTTACTCTGAAACTAAAACAAAAACCAATAATGCTGGCGACCATTCTGACATAAGATAAAAATTTAAAAATCCATTCATTAAAAGCCAGGCACTGTTCAAAAGCAAGGAACTATTCGTGATTACTCTCCCCAGGGTGACTCGAGATTATTTTTAGCCTCTAGGTTTTGTTTGTGTTGGTTTGTTGTTTTTTTCACAAGAAGAAAGTCAGGCTGGGAGAAGCTCAGTATCTTGCCCAGACTTGCACAGCCTGTGAGTGCGGCGGACTGGACAGGAACAGAAACGTGAACCGAAGCGGTGTGTCTCCAGATTCTGTTTTTGGCCACTGTGCTGTGCCAATTAAAATCCAGTATAGCCATAGTGCAAGCAGTGGAGAAAGGGTGGGGGTGTTGATGAAAATCAGCAATGGGAAACAAGCCAGTGCCTGAAGCATTGCCCTCCCCGTAATTTTAGTGACTTGTCTCACCCTCAAAACACTCAACAAGACCTGTCCAAGATTCATATTTCCTTAATTCAACTGGAGCGTGCTCTTACAATTAATTCTCTCTAGCCCGACCCTCATCACCTCAGAGAAATCAGACTCCCTTAAATTGTTTTCCTTTTCTGTTTCATTGAGTCAGACTTTCCTGCAGCCCAGGATGGCCTTGAACTTGCTAAGCAGCAGAGGAGGCCCTTCAACTCCTGATTCATTCATCTAAGTGTTAGCCCCACAGGAGTACGCCCTGAGGACAGAAATAAGAGAAGACACTTTGTCATTTGTCACTGGATAAATAAAGTTTTGAACATTTAATTCCATTTTCAGGGACACTGAGATGTGTAAGACCTGAACACTATGAAATGACAGTCATATTTATCTGATAGAAGGACAAGACTCTGGCTTTAATAAACTAGAGAGTAAAGTAAGAAAGTCCTTCTGGAGGGTGGACTGTGTGATCTCACTGCCTGCCTGGAAGAACTGACAGAGAGGTCAGTTTCTTCTGATGCTGCTTCTGATTCTTCAACCCCTGGGCTCCTGTTGCAAACTGTGTTGGTGTCCTTGTGACACTGCCTGGCAAGGAGCTGTAGTGTTGAAGATGTCCAACAATTTTCACTTATATTGTCTTGTCAAAACATGACAATCCCACTAGGTAGGTTCTGGTATCATAATAACCTTGGGAATGAAAATAAATGAAGGAAAGTGACCCACCCAAGGTCATACAGTCGACACTCGGACACCGTGAATGCATTAACAATCAGTTTGCCTATTCGTGCTGTTGTCTGGGTCTCTCAAAATGTCTAGCTTTAAAGTATTGTTTCAAATTTTACACACCAATATTTTCTACTAACAGTTCCTGAGAGAAAAAAAAATTGTCTTAGTTTAACATACACTGCAATTTACTATCCCAATAAAAAAATAGTTCATGTGACTAAGGTGTTGTGTATCCATAATTCTGAATACACAATCACACTAATAGGCCATATGTTATGATTATTCAGATAAAACATGCATTGGATTGATTGAGGGGGCCTAACTGTTTATTTGTAAAATAGTGAAATCACATGGTTTATGATCAAGACTTCAAGTTAAACTAGCTAATAGCATCTAAACTTATACAAATGTAACTATTACAAATGGCATTTATTATTCATAGGGGGCCTCCTATCTCTAAGCCTTTACTTAAGTTCTCGCTGTCTCTGTCTCTCTCTGTCTCTCTCTCTCTCTCTGTCTCTGTGTGTGTGTGTGTGTGTGTGTGTCTGTGTGTGTGTGCATGCATGTGTGTGCAGCTGTGTGAAGCATCTCATCCAGGCTGGGGTCTATAGAGACAAGATTCAGAGCCCTTTGGCTGCAGAGCTTGGCTAAGGACTCTGGGACCCTTAGAGCCACCATAGCACTGCTCCCACAATAGCCATGCCTACACACAGTAGACACTGCAGATAGGAAATGGATATCAGACACCTTTACAAATGCATTGTGTTCCATTTGATTTGCTTTCCCAAGAGCACTTCCTAAAATCCTGGGAAAGGAATAGCAGCTTGTGAAGGATACAAGGGGAGACCTCTTCGAAGATTGAGAATCTGAACTCCACACTGAAGAAAAATAAAACGTCGAACACTTCAAATGCATAACTAACCACACAGTCTCTGTTCCCAAAGCATATGTGTGGTGCTGCCAACTTAGCTGGGGCCTGAGGTTTGGCTCTGCTCTTCCCTTTGTCTGGTCTTTCCCTTGTGCTTTGGTATGACTGCTTTTGGCTGCTTTGATTCAATTACCTAAATCGCTGCTCCTCCGAGTGTGGTTTGTGGAATGGCAACAGCAGTATTTCCTGCTTGATAGAAACCAAGAAGTCTGCTCAGGTCCTTTCCAGCCCTGGAGATTTAGGATTTAGAATCTGTAGGTTCTGACAAGATGCCCAAGGGTTCTACATTCACAGTTGAGAAGCTGTGTTCATAAAAGCAGTGCTGAAATCCTTCCCTAACGAGAAAGCTGTCTTCACAAAACAGGAGATGGTCAGAGCAGCTCATCTGCTGGGTGGGTGGGGAAAGGGAGACAAGAAGAATGAGGAAAAAGAAATGATCCCTGCATTGATACAGAAGAATGTCTGGATTAATGAAATATACCAGGTGTCATAAAATATTCGAAGCATAACCTGGAGAGGAGTAGCCATTATTAAGTGTCTTCAATAATGCCTTACAAATGAAATATCCTTAACTTCTCCCAGTCAGCTAAAGTTCTCTTTCCATTTGACACATTGGGAAACAAGCACAGTGAGGTTAAAAAAAAAAAGAGAGAAAAAAAGAAAAAACCAAAAACCAGTTGCCATGGTGTCCCAGTGAGTTGAAGTCCCTATGTCCTAACTTTCATTGGTCCTCTTCTACAGGGTGCTCTAACTATTACCTGAAGCTAGAGGTGTGATGGAAAGCACGCAGCTTCAAGTGATGAGAATCGTCTCTAAGATGTACTTCTGGTGAATTATTTACTATGGGAAGGCTCTTTTGTGTCAGTGCAAAGGCAGTGAATGTCGGTAGATATGGATTAACTAAGCAGAGGAAGTACGCCTGTAAAAAGAAAAGAAAGGAGCATTAGGCTTGGCATGGTTATCAGTGATGAAGACCGCCACTCAGCAAGGAGATGTGAATCACCTTTGTTACCTAAGAATGCTTTGAGATAGGGTGGACCACGGGATAAGGTTGGAAATCTTTACCCCTTACATAATAAGTATCCTGAGATACTGTTGCATCCGTGTGACTCCAGAACTTTACTCGAATGCCCTGGAAAACTTGCTCTATTTGTACATCCAAGAAAGATTGGATTTGCAGAAGGATTCCATGGGCAAAATAATTATTATTTTACTTTTACCCTTAATTAATATGGACTGATGGGGTGTGTGGTACTTAAGGAGTTAGCAAAGAAACAGGATGCTGAGAAAATGTATACCTAATGCCTCAGGGGCAGTTAATATCCATATGTATCAAGGATGTGTGTTGATCCATCACATACATAAAAAAATAAAAATTAGAGATGTTTATTAAATGCAATGTTTATTAAGAAAACTAAGTTAAAGTGTCCTGTCCTTGGCTGAATTCAAAACAGTTCCATCTAGCATTTCTTCCTTTGCTGTGAAGTCCTTTGTGGAGAGAGAACCTCAGAGGGACAATGTTTGAAGAGTCACCAGACACAGCACTCTGTGTTGAGCCCTGAAGACTGATTATTCACTGTTATCTGTGTTAGGGGAACTTTGAAAAGAAGCCACTACCTGAATGCCTAAGGAATGCACCTATAGGAAATATTAGTGTGGTATGTTCCATCCTATTTTGGGATAATTGGAATTCAGAGTCCTTAAAACATTATTTCAGAAAAAGAAAGGCTCTTGAACAAGGGATCAAAGAATCAGGCTACTGCCAGTCATCACTGGGGTAGAGGCGAAGATGTGCTGTCTTGATGCAAAGCAGGTTATTTAAATCATGCAACAAATCTTTTCTTATACTTCCCATGCTCAAGACACAATAATACTGTCTATATGACAGGGTTGTAAAGATTAAATGGGAAATAATTTGTACCTTGATATGCACAGATGTATGGATTGCCCTGATTGGAAATGAAGAAAAGGAGGACACACAGATACACATACAGAAAACCTGGGATCAGTGGACCATGAGATCTGATGGAGACAGGCTACCACAGAACTCAGTGTGTTTATTTTATGCTTGTGAATCTGGAGGACACAGGTTTATTACACAGAGTTGAAGGAGGAGGTCTCTGCAGGGAGCAGTCTCAGGCTGTAACCACTCAGAAAGAGGAAGCCATGGTCTATCTTCTGCAAACACTGTCACACTGTGTCACACACAGGCTGACTGGGAGAGGCTTTACTCACCTCATGTGCTACTCCCAAGCCTGACTGGGAGTATAGCTTTGCTATTCCATGGGTCTGAGGCACTGAGGGTCCTTTAACATGACTGTGCTCATGTCAAACAAAACACATTCACTCATTTTAAAACTATTCATTTCAGTGTCTTAACTATACTGACTCTTGAATACATTTGATTAGAACTACTGTGTTAATGTAAGTAATCACAAGTACACTTCCATGTCTTCATTACAGAGCTCCATCATTGTAAATGGAAGTAATTCTAGGATATCTTCCTAAAATGATGTAGGATCTGATCAAGTCCCATTGCTAATGTAAAGTATTCATCAAATCCCCTTTTCCAAACCTACCACTGCCAATTTAAATTTTTCTGTGTACTGGAATTTCACCGAATTAAGCATCACTCCAATAACAACAATAATCTCATATTTTTATATATCTTAGAAAAACATTTTTCACATTCATTAAGTTTAAATGAATTATTGACAGTAGGCTTGTTTTATGGAGATTTGAGGACGTAAAAATATTTTTAATGAATTTGGTCTGGATCAGCAACTGAAGTCAAACAATTAAAATGTCCAATTTGGGGAATTTTTGGTAGCTTTCCAAAACACCCCATGCTTTTATAATCAAGCTGTTATATGATAGCACTTTTTTTCATTATGCATGAGATTCCAACATTCAATTTGAAGCAATTATTATCTGTGACACAATATAATCAAAAGGCTACTGCTATTTGCTGAAGGATTCTTTGTTTGCCAAGATTATTAATAAAGTTATGCTGGGAGCACATACAGTACTGCTTGGCACTCAGCAGCTGGCTCAAGCAATGGGAAAATAAATCAGCATTCTCCATGCTTGTATTTTTTTTTTCAATATTTCTGCCAGTGTGTGGATTGGAGAGCATTTTGTATTAAATAGCACTAATTGCCTTAATTGGCTTATGGCTAACAAGCCCACCGTACTGTTGTATACTAAAAGTCATTGGGGTTATTAGGTGTTTGGGGGCCTTCGTTCCCTCCATCTTCAGTGGTTCAGATGGGATGCATGAAGTGGTGGGGTAGGTGGGTAATATGGAATAGGGGAAGGGCAGGGTAAGATGCCCTCAAGTTAGCCCAGGGTATAATTATTAACAGATTAATGTTAAGTAAAAAATTTAAACATGATAATCAGGGCCAGTCTTGACAGAGTTGCAGACCAGCCTACGAATAAGCTAGAGTTCTTACTTACTCTTGGGACAGCTCTGACTGTAATCGGGAGAGCCTTATTTTAGGAATTTAACAATCAAAGCAACAATCAAGTTGCCTTTCTTTTTTTCCATAGCCCAAACCCACACACACACACCACACACACACACACACTGACCTTGCCATTATTCTAATTGAGTCCATTCATTTGATTTTTACTTAGATACATGAGACACATTTGTCCCAGGGGTTAGCCACTGTTACTCAGTAGGGTCGAGTGAATGCTACAGTTAACTTCCTGTGTTAGCTCCTCTCCCAGACTGTAGATGTCAGAAGTTCTACAGAGAAAGCCTGGCTCTGTGAAAATGAGCACACCTCTTATGGAGTCTGTACACAGGATGCCCGTGTAAACTTGTAGACATTCACACTTTAATGCACTTGTGTTTAAGTTACTGAACTAGAACTTGAAGAAAATGCTTTAAGGAGGGCCTAATGGAAGGCCATTAACAGCAAGTCTCAATAAGAAAAGAGACTCATGATACCCACTGTCTCTATAAACTGCCAGGTGCCACCATTAACAGGAAGTGACAGCACACTTTATTTATTGATAAATATAGCTAAAAACAAGCAAAGATGGACCTTCAACCACTTATTATGTCAATAATATTTAAGAAATAACTTCATTGCTTAGTGGTTTTGAGTTCGGGGTTAATAAGATTAGCCTTTGTAGCTGGAAATAGAGCTGATGTTTCAATTCAAGAAGAATTATGCTTGCATCCAAACAAGTGAGGGAAACATCATCCCAGGAATAAAGGTAGACAAAAGAGAGTACAATTGATGTTTGCTTAATCTGAACATGATTCTTGTCACAGAAAAACTGTAAAATCTTTATATGACTTGGTAGTTCAACCCATTACAAGGCAATTCTAAGGATTCCAAATTAAAAATAATAATAATACTTTTCATTACTTTTAAATTAGTTATTTGGGTTTTTTTGGTTCACATTCAACATTCCAACTCACTCCCCTTCCCTGCCCATACAACTTTGTGACTTCTTTTTTAGTCCTTAGCATCATTTTGTGCCATACAAATAAGTACTCTTGGCTATGTGGACTTCCCTAGAGAGTTGTCTAGTTACCAGGGGCTATGCTCTAAGAGAACATGGCTTCTTCATCTCCTTCTTCCTCTCCCAGCAGCTAACAATTTCCAATAGCATCACCTCTTGGGGTAGGATTGTGTGTTCAGCTCTTTCTTCCATGATGGGATTTGATCTGGCTTGGGTTAACACAATTTTTGTATGTGTTGTTGCAATTGCTGTGAGTTCATGTGTGTGTCACTGCCCTGGTATGTTCCGACAGTAATTACTCCCATTGCCATGACTGTAAGATATAAAGTACCTAGTTGAAGTCATATATTGCTTAAGGGTCTGCATCCGCTACTTCATTTTAATATCATACTGAAAAGAAAAACCAGTAATGAACACGATATGCTTTTATAACTCTGTTGTCCTCTCTTTGTAACTGCTGTGGGATGTGCGGAAATCTCACACCAAATGTGATGTCATTATAAAAAACCTTTTGAAGGCAATTAAATCATGGGATTGGAGCTACTGTACTTTGTCCATCATGAAGAAATACAACAAGAAAATGCTATCTATGGATCAGGACATCAGGTCTCCCCCTAACTGGACAAGTCTGGCCCTTGATATTGGACTTCTGCCTCCATAACAGGAAATAGTGGTTTGTATGTGCCCTAGCCTGTGCCATTTTATTGGAGTAGCCAGACAGATGAAGATAGTGACCCAATATGTCCTGACTCTAAAATCACTTTCTAGCTTAAAACTTTCCCACAACTTCTGACACTCACTATGAAAAGATGTAGAAACTCAATAGCACTAAGACTCTCCATGATTCACTTCCCGGTAGACTCTGACCCGGGGCCCTCAGCCCAGACCGTCTTGGATCCAGTTGACAACTCTGAGCAGGTCCCACTGTGTGGTCTCTGCAGGGCACAAGCCCTACTTCTATTGGGAAACTTACCTGCTCTACCACACTTTCTTGATCACTCTATCACAGTTTCACTTTCGTATCTCTACTCAAATCTTAATTCCTCAAGAAAGACTTGTCGGACCATTCCAATCTGAGGAGTGGACATATAAATAAAAGCTTTAAGAACCACTGATAGATCAAGCATGTGCCATATGATAATCCTTCCTAGACTTATGAACCACTTAGGAGCAGTGTTTTTTTCACATGTGAGCTCAATCTGTAATTTGGTCAGTATTGTGCTAGGATGGAACTGAATGTGAAGCTGCATATTCTAAGCAAAGAAAATGATCTCAATTTCTAGGGAACAAACAGGATTGTCACACACTGTCAGTGGTGATTATATATTGATTACACAAAGTCTAGCACTCTCTAGTAAATGGTGGGTGGTGTTTCTTCACACATAGAACTTGCCAGAAAAAGGTTAGTTCTTTTATACTTCTCAGTATTTGGCCTTCCATTGAACTTAACAAAAATATAACACACAGTAAAAACTTTTATAATAAAATTTAAAAAAATAAAGGTATGGAATGTAGATGATGCATAAGAAATATTTTGATATTTTGCTAAATTCTAAGTATAGTGTAAAATATGCTTGGAAAAGTTGACCATAACTCATTAACATAATAAACAATTTTAGAATTATGGACTAAATTAGATTCAGTAAAATCAAAGCTCTACATTGAACCTGGGGCTGAACCATTAAAGAAATCACTGTAACACATTTCAGGAGACATCTAAAATTGGTACATCCTCATTACTTCCATCTAAGGTATGACATTAAACTTTAAACGATTGTCATTGTCTCATATTCATGCCTATGCTGTAACTGAACCCCATCAAATGCAGTTTGCTAACCAGAGATGCAGTCTTACTTCAATATTATAGCTTAGGTCTAGGCCTAGGTTTCTTTTAATCTCATAGTTTTTTTAGTGAACAGTTAGTAAAACATTCTTTAAAGAAACATTTAAAAAGCTAAAAGAAACAAACAAAAAAGATAAGATTTTTAATAGAGAACCTAAAATCTGAAGACCCCAATACACATTCAAAGGAGGTTTAAAAACCAAAATACATTTGTCATACTGAAATGATTCAAAACCTGTTTTTCTATAAAATTGCCATAAACTACATAATGTGTTGTTTCTTTTTCTGTAATCAAAACAAGTGACTCCTAAATACAAATGAATGTAAAATTCTTAGCATTTTCTTTTTAATATAACCATTTATGAACTCATTTTAGCCTGCTGTATAATCACTGTCCAAAATGCAATATTTCAGGAAACATTTTCTTTGAAGGGCTCCATAACAGCTAATAAAGATAAGTCCATATGCCATCATATTGTAATGAATTTTCTCATAGAAATTAATTAGATGTGTGAATATGTGAATGCTAACATTTATTTACATCCTGGGCTAAATGTTCAAAGAGGTGTATGTTAAGCACACAATTAGAAGCAATGATGCATTAAATTAGCCTCACCAAGAATGTGTATTAATTTTAACAATATCATGGAAGCTCCTTGGAAAACCAAGATAAGATTTTCTTTGCTCCATTTCATGCTTTTGAGATTCCTTGGCCACATAAGCTTTATTTATTTATTTTATTTATTATTTATTTATTTATTTTTACATATAGGTTTATGGAAAACTAAAGTACGAAAGGGCATTTTCTGTCTCACATCAGAAGCTGCTTCCAGTCTACCTTGAATAATGAGGACCTATGAACTCCATCCCCTCCGCACCTGCCTCCCTTTGCCTTACACGATACAAACAATACCTAGCAACAATTTTTTCATAAATAGCCAGAGCCCCTTCCATCTAGAGAAGGAATTCCTCACTGCTGGAAACCTTCAGTGAATGTGCTGTTAAAAGTGTTACATTGCTGAAACTATTAAGAAATAGCAATGACACCTGCTCCTTCCTAGATCACTTTTAGTTACAGATCTGTTCCTACTAGACGGAAGCAGAGAAGCTTATGGTCGGCAGGGAGACTTCCTATCTAGATCAAACAGCATTCTTAAGACCAATCTGGAATTATTTATAATTTGTGGTTGGACTGCCTTTCCGTTTGAGGAACTTATTGTCCAAGTGATGCCTTACTTCAAACTATACATACACTGATAAAGGCAGTGACTGCCATTTATTGCTTCTATCCTAGGGTGAGATATCAGGCTAGAGTAGTGTGAGACTGCCCAGGTGAGGTCTCTTAACCATGATGTGCATGCAGAGATGTCATTTATATCTCCATTTATGGGAGTGAAAAGGGAGCTCAGAGACGAAAAATTTTAAATTAACAACTGGTTTTGAAGCATCATTTCTTATCCAGCGTGCCAATTAGCAAATGCTAAATATTTGGGAGGAGTTTTCCTTAACCCAATAGTTCATTGATTATATTGAAGTTCTCTGCTGATTCTGTATAATGAAATCTGTTTAGCTTCTAAAATAAATTTCATGTATACACAGTACAGTCTATGAGAGGCTTGGATAATAATACTATTATATATTGTGCTGGTCAAAGAAAATATGTCATTGGAATAAACATTTATATTGTCATAAATTTTTAAACTCCTTGTGAAGCAAACACTTTGTAGTTATTCATGCAATGAGCTTCTCTTCATGAAGTCTCTGACATCAGGCTTGTGTTCTAAATGGAAAATAGAAAGGAAAAGAACATTGGCATTTTGACTTCAGCGAGGACTGAAGGTTTCAAGTCACATGTTTCTTTGCTTGCAAGTGCAATTATGTGATAAAAATGTTACAAACTATTCCTGATTTTAATCTCTTAAGTCTAATATAAAATTGAAAATTAAAGAGAAATTACTAAGTAATCTTCAGGTCTAACTTTGTCCAGTTAGCAGTGTAAAGTATTTATCATCTGAGCACAGAAGAAGAATTCAGTTAGCCAATGCCTTAGTTACTGTTTCTATTACTATGAAGTGACACTATGACCAACGCAAGTCTATAACAAACAAAACGTTAATTGGGAGCTTGCTTACAGTTTTACAGTTAGCCCATGATCATCACGGAAGAAAGCAGATGAGATAGTAGTGGAGCAGTAACTGAGATTTTTCATCCTGATCTAGAGGGAGAGGGGGCAGACAGAGAGGGAGGGAGGGAGGGAGGGAGGGGGAGAAGGAGGGAGAGGAGAGAGGAGAGAGGAGGAGAGAGAGGAGAGAGAGAGAGAGAGAGGAGATGGAGAGAGAGAGGGATAAAGGGGCAGGGAGAGAGAGACTGGGTCTAGCTAGCATGGGCTCTTGAAAACTCAAAGCCCACCCTTAGAGACACACATCTTCCAAGGCTACACCTACTCCAACAAGGCACACCCACTCAAATAAGACAATACATATTAATCTTTCCTAAACTGTTCTACTAATTATAGACCAAGCATTTGAACCTATGGGGCAATTCTCATTCAAACCACCACAGGAGGTGAGCACATTGTGTAAGCATCTTCTCTTACTCTATGTGTATACATGAGATTTAAAAGTCATAGGGACATTCTCAACCCCACTGTTATAAATTTGTACTACAAGGGAATGGTTTGTGGCTGGGGATGTAACTCACTTGATAGAAGAATTGCTTAGACTTCAGGAGGGTCTGTACTCAATCTCTGGTTCCATAGAAACTAGGCTGGTGGTTTATACCTCTAAATCCAGCACCTTGAAGATGGAGGCAGGAGGATCAAAAATTCAAAATAATCTTTGGCTACATAGTACATTCAAGACAAGCATGGGATACATGAGACCTTGTCTTAAAGAAAACAAAAGCCAAACAGAAAAACGATTTAAAAAAAAAAAAAAGTGGTTAGCTGCCCTAAAATCACATCCATAAGATTAGAGAAGGGTAAGAGGAGTTCATAGGTAAATCAGACCTTTCCTTACTGCCGGATGTGACGCTAATATGATCTTTGTTGCTGTCTTGGAGAACATTTGTCTACATTTTTAATTTTCATTTATTTTTGGGGTGGTGGCTGGGGTCATCACTTGCCAAGGAGCTACCAGTGTTAGTTCAGAATGACTAGTGAAAGTTGGTTTTTCTCCTTCAACCACATGGGTCCCCGGGTTTGAAATCTAGTTTTCAGGCTTGGCAACCAGTGAGATTACCCGTGGGACATTCTCACCAGGACTTGTCATGGATGCCGTTTGGGGCATGTGTCACGTCTCTTTTGTCAGTCCCTAGTTTAAATGATCCAATTTCAAACCTCCCATTTGCCCTCAGAGAAGGCTTTTGAGAAAGTGGTTTGATTCAGTATTTGACACCTAGAAAGCAGCTTTAATACAATACAGGGAAATTCTAGTCACTATGAGAGAAGAAAAGAATCTAACTTCAGTTACCTTAACTTCCCTGGTTGGAAATTTGTAGGTCTCACCACTACAGCCTCTGATTCATTAAGTCTAGGGAGCCTGGGAATGTGTAATTCAATCACATTTCCAGGTAAAGCCAACGGCATTAAGAACTGCAAACTTCTTCAAAGATCTCCAGTTGACTTGTTTCTGTTACTGGGATTCCAAGTCTTAGAAGGGTACTGCCAGTATTTATGGCTTATTTCTCATTATTCCTGCCACAGAGTTAAAATAAAAACCAAAGATATTCCCAACCTTGCATTTGTTTTTAGTGCTGAAAATTTTAAGACATTTTAATAATCCTAATATGAAATAAATCCAAGTACAGATAAATAAGAGGCTTTTAAGTGTGTTTCCTTAGTGTGTTTACTTTTTGTTTGATCAATGTGATTTGATTAGTCTCCAAATTTCCATTCTTCTACAATTTAACCTTGATTATTTGTTCTCACTGTCACTGTAAACATTCAATATCTAACTCATGAAAAACAGTATCTTGATCTGAGGATATAACTTATGTGTAGAGCACTTGCTTAGTCTGTTTGAAGTACTATTTTCAAGTCCCAATAAAACATACACACACACACACACACACACACACACACACACACAAAATCTAATACAAGGCCATAACTATGTAACAAGAAGTTTGAAAAAAATTAGGATCATCTAAGCAAATCTGCTTACAGATGGGAAACTTGGCTAATGTAAAAGCCATTTAGTTGAGTGCAACCAGGTCACTCAGGGCAACCTGATAGTGACAACAGTACTGTGCTATAACCATCAGAAAATACCTCATAGCTATCCCCCCCCCACTATTTAACCATACTTAGATAAATAATAACATAGCAAGAGGCAGGATCATGACGTGACCTCAGCATGTCACAGTGTTAAGCAGTGATATTTGGCCTCTGTAGAAACCAGTCATGGGGAAGGCAGGCAAGGCACATGAAATCTGTGGTTCTAATCAGTGGGATAATGGTCTAACATTGGGCAGGGCACTCCACCTGTTCCAGAGGAGACTCTGAGCTCATTTGAAAGCAGTGGCGTGAACAGCATCCACTTCCTCCAGGGAAGACACCATCAGTTTCCTCTGGCAGGTATCCAAGAGAAGGCTTTCCTTTCATCTATTACCATACCCATATACTCTATGTTCTTGCCAGAAAAACTTCTACTGCTGAGTAGTTATCTGCTTTCCTCTCATGATGCCGAAGAAGCCACTGTGCTCTCTGCCATCGATGTATACCAGTGACAGGAAGGTGAGCAACACGGAGGGGTAGCAAGGTCATCTCTCCAAGCTCAACTCCACCACAGCTCCTCAACCTCAACTGAAAGACAACCCTCTCGCCATCGATTTCCTTGTGAGAACATTAATTCCACTGTGAGAACTTTCTCTTGGGGGAAATGCAGTGTGTTTCATGGACAATGATCGGCTGCTCTGTGAAGCTCTCTACAAGCTCTTCCACAGTAAAGAGCTCACCATGCTCATTGCTCATCTATTCACGGCAGTTAGGAAACGGAAACAGCTTTGCTTTTCATCAACTGATAAATGGATAATAAACATGTGACACATTTACACCCAGGAATTCTATTCATCTGTAAAGAAAATCTATATGAAAATGGCAGACAAATGAATACAGCTGGAGGGAATCATTCAGAGTGAGGTAACCAAAAGTACAAGCTCTGTATGCTGTCCATCAAGAGACCCCTAGATTTTCATCTTTAGACATGTGGGTTTAAAGTAGCCATAGAAGTCAGAAGACTAGAAAGAGACCTAGTAGTGGGGGTGGGGAGTCCCAAGGAAAGGAATATGATGGAACATAGGTGACATAAACTGGGAAAGAGGAATAGTGGGCCAGAAAGGGTTAAGTAGGATGGAAGTGAAAGGGCAGCATAAAGGAAAGGGACAAGGTGGGATAATTAATGTTAAGAGCTTTCAGAAATATATTTATATATTTATACCTGTATATATATATATATATATATATATATATATATATAATGTATGTATATATATATATATATGTTTTTATAGAAGCCTCCGCGAGTACATACATACTGCAACTTCTATTTTAGCCAGCTTTAGCAATAAATTAAAATTAAAATAGTTTTAACTGATAGAAGCTTCCCAAAGTGTGTGTGTGTGTGTGTGTGTGTGTGTGTGTGTATACACACACACACACACACACGCACACACATATATATGTATTATAGTCTGTTGCCATTGTTCTTGGTTACTCTCCAGATCTTGGTGTTAAGACCCTTTTGCTGATGACATTACATACTTGAGTCATGGGACATGAAGAAATCAATCTGGTACTGACATGGAAACTTGAACCCTACTTCATAGCTTTTCTAGCTATAGAAAATGCTGTAAATACCACTGACAAAAAAAAAATAATCTTACAGCAGTCTACCACCCTATCCATTAATTCTGTGAACTCTATTAAGAACTGACCTGGCAAGGCATCCTTTATAGCCTATAGTATCAGGGAGAGGCCATTATCCCCCAGTATAGGGTAACTCTAGTAGTTGCATGAATGTTACAAGAGTAGCCACTTATTTTTGCTTGGATTTAAGGTCTACTTTACATGATGAAACTCATGTCTGATCCTTTCGATTTGACTGAGAAGCAATGGATAGAGAATTCATAGGCCCTAGTGGAAAACCTACTTCTTTTACTCTGCTCTATAAGGATAGTATTTGCAGAGACTCCCCAAATCACTATCCTTCCAAGCTGACTTTTCTCATATTACTTTTGATGGACAAGTTATTTTTCGGTACCTCTAGGGATCCTTCATATTATGGCACAGACAGGAAATGAAGCAAAGGAATCAAGCATTAGTGGATGGAAAAGAGGTGTTCATGTGCTGACTCTCCCCTTTCTGTTTACTATTTAAATTATTTTAGTGTATTGCTAAAGCTGGCTAAAACAGAGCAGAGGCAGGCTTGAAAATGTTCACCACTGCTACATCAAGGTTTCTGGGGCTCTTATTGTTTTTCCCTCTATGTTAATATCACACATAGCAAAGGGTTCATGTGAATATGACTGGATGTGTTATGGAGTCCCTTATATTGGACAAGAGAAAAGCTAATGGAACTGTGTGGACTGGATGCTCACCATTGACATCTCAACCCTTACTGTGATTTAGGAGACAGGACCTTCAGGAAACAGAGAAGATTGGTTCACAGCAGGAGAATGGCCTTCATGCTTCATTCATGTCCCTAGAGGGCTGTAGAAATGGAAAACCACCATTTGCTCTTTGACATAGGAAGGTAGCCGAGGAAAACCCACATCAGACACCAATTTCATTGACTCCTCAACCTCCAGGACTATAAAAAGTTATTTAAAGCCCTTCATGTATGGGGCTATGATACAGCAGCCAAACATGTTTCTCAAAAGAATTAGATGCTTGGAGGACATAGTCCTAAGAACTGACATTTTTATTCCGTTAATTGCAGAGGAAATATAGGAGGATTGGGTTATATTGTAAGACAAAAGAGTATGTTGAGCTCTACAAGCAATGCTTGTAAATGCAAGTAGTGTGTGATCTACAGGCCAGACAGAGCCTTTCAGCACCAGCACATCCCACTTCCTGACCCGAGTGGCTCTGAGCACTTGTCTTACAGATACTGGAAATGATGCACACACGCCTATGAAGCCTTTATACATCTGTCACATTTCATACTATAGAGGCCTAGTAGTAGAGATTAAATAGACTACACACAATTTCTGTCTGAAATGCTGAAGCATTTGATGAGATTAGAGTTATCATAGTAAGGGAAACATAGCATGTCACTCATAGTGCAAAACCTAGAAGGTTCTAGATTTATTTGTCTTCTACCTAGAAGACTGAATTTTGTGGGTTCTCTTCTGAAAATATTACAATAAAGTTATTTAGATCTCAGTACTTTATTATATCCCTCTTTTTCAGAAATTAAAAAGCATATAAAAAGTATTTACTCATTTTATTTTAAAAATAAAGTATTTTTTTAATTTTTCTGAGTATATATGTGTTGGATTAGCTCGGTTTCTATCAACAGAAATGTGAGGAGGGTAAGGGAAGAAAGACATGGAGACAGGAAGGAGAGCTGGAGGAAATTAAAGTATTCTTCATGGATGCCTTCATCTTGGCATTAAATACACTTTACAAGGACCACAGGAAGGTGTTTGGTTTTTAGAAAGGAAGAGAAAGATTTGGATTGTAGACTTCCCTGCAACTAAATTGCACCAGACTGTGGTGCTGATGCTGGCAATTCAGGCAGCAAAGGAAGCGGTTGAGAGGCCAGTCCTGGTGATGCTGACAACTTTCCAATTAAAGTGGCCTTGGGTGTAACCTCTCTGGAGCAATTCCTGGCTGCTGGAAAAGTTTTCATTTTTCCTCAGTTAGGTCATTAGAAATGGAGATGTGGGCTCCACAGGATGTCCACTCTTTCCCCTTTGAAAGCAATCATGCCTTATATTAATAGAAATAAATGTCAATGGACCTTTTCTTCTTGTTTTGATCTATCACCTGAATCCAGAAAGAAGATAAAACCACACCTTATTGGGGGGTGGCGAAATAGATTTTTGAAACCAAAATTGTATGATGTATCATTAGACGTGATTTCTTTTTAAGAATTCTCTCACTGGTAATTATTCTTATTATGTAGGTGGACAGTCTCTTCATATAGATAAAGACCTTTGCAGCTGCTCTCATCCTGGGCCTCTCGTCTGATGCACACTTTGTAATTAGCGTGGATGTAGAGCCTCACATTTGCAGCCAGCCTCTCTTTCTGTCAGATCGGTTTTGAATCTGGGCTGTGTTCAGCTGTGGAGGGCTGATAAGCATTTCCAAAATCTCTGTACATGACAAACAGCACTTTAATCTCGTCTTTCAGTTTCCAGTACACTCATTACACAGATTCAGCTCAAAGAACCTTGATGCATGAAAATTAGCCTTCCTGCATGTGCTACAATCTCTTTTAACCTTTTCTAAGGTACTCTGATCCGCCAGGCCATTTGTCCCAGGAAACTGTTGGCCGTGGTATACTTATAAAATGGAGAAAATTTATCCTCAAGGCCCATGAATGCTGAAGTTGAGTTAGACGTTAGCTATTTGTTTTAATTGAGGCTGAGGGAAATGATGTCTTCAATTTTAACCTAATTTTCATAGAATAAACATCATTACACAGCGATAAATTATATTTCTGTGTAATACATTCATATACAGAGTCCTCAGACTAGCTCAGCTGTCTGACAGGACTTGTTCATCCAAATCTCAAGCCAATTAGCACCAATCCCAATCAGTTATGTAAGCATTAGCATGTTCGTCTCTGTATGTAATGTGGCAGCGAGCAGCTTGCAAGAGATGAAATTCTTAAAGTGTCAAATGGCTTTTCTTAAAATGTGCTTAGGTCCTTATTTGCATTATACCCTGGGCTCTGATTTTAAATTTTCCAGAAGGAAAACATGTGGGCCAGCTGCTGTGCCTTGCCTCACGGTAGAGATGGGGTGGGGCTGACAAGGAATGCTTATTAGCTGTGGAAAGATTCCAAGGTCCAGTGACTGGCTGTGCTCTTCCTTCAGGGAAGCAAGAATGATTTTTTTTTCTGTTATGAGCCTCCACATAATATTCCTCAAAAGTGAATCATGAAGAGTTGAAGACAAAATTGTCCAGTGCTTTTACCCTGCTTAAGTTGTAAACAGTTAAGTGTTATCAGAAATACTCCAATTAAAAAAAAACTTATATAGAAATAAATAACTATAGTAAAAGGTAGGTTGTATGATAGATTCTAGCACCTTGGGCAAGAAATTCTTCAAAAGTGACAGAAGGATTTTCTTGACAGAGGAGTAATCTCCCACATTTAGCATGTCCCTTCCTCAGAAAGGCACAGCATAGAGCACCCAAGGGTGCTCAGCTTTCCAAGTTTGAGCTTGGAGCCTAGCCTCCCACACCTCCATCAATCCCTTTTATCACTGCTCAAAAGCCAGAAGTGATCTAGAAAGGTGAGCATGTTTTGTGTTTAGGTAAAGGATTAGGCAAATGAGCTGCAAGGTGTTTCATTAAAATAAAAGAAAAATAATTACACAACGACTTTTATTTTCAAGAGAGCCCACTGGGATCCACCCAGGGGCTTTGCTACATGTATAAAGAGAATGGTTTACTTGGTAGAAAGAAATGTCAGTTTTCCTGAATACAGCAGAGGGCTTTAAATATGAAAAGGAAGAGGTTTGGGATACCTCCATTTTCTCTGCATGGATAAGCTTAGCTTCCTGGCTTCTCTGATTCAGGAGTCTGAACCTGAGAAGGTGGAAGTAAACGCTGTAAGAGACATTGGGATGGGACCTCTGTATTTTTCTGTTCTCAAATCCTGTTGGGCTTTCTACTTTAAAGGAACTATCTTAAGGTCACGACCCAAAGGCACTTTTCAAGAGACATAGTCCCAAGGGATTGCTAATTGAATATTATTGCTAATTGCTAATTGAAATACTTGTATTTAAAATTCCATAATTAATCCAAAGCAGCCATGTATGCAGGATTCTAAGGGCTCTGGGGCTAGGTAGACCTCATCTCTATGTCACTAGACATGAAATTTCCTCTTTGTAATTCTCTTTTGTTAGTGATCCATGTGAAAGAAAAGATTGGAGCTGCCTCTTGGAGTATATCACTGTCTCAGAATGTTACCTACCTGAAGACCAGAACAGACTTGTAAATTCCCAGCATCTGTCCATTCTCACTGCAGAACTCTCAACAGTTTTGTCATCAGTATTGTGCCTGTTGTATGCTAACTTAGATCGCTGTGATTATCTCACATCTAAAACATGACTGTCTGCTTCAGGTTACAATACTAACATGGAAGTTCTACCCTTGAAGATTCTAAAATAGCTTATAGGTCATTTGAATATCTTGACCGTTCGTTGGTATGGTCTGTGAGTAAGCTACAGGTTCTGCTCTCAGGGCACAGGTGCCTCATCTGCGGGATGTGATGGAGCACCCGCCGGCTGGAACACCATGTTTCATGCAGTCCTTCTTTATTCTTCAGAGAGTTTCCTTTGTTCTTGATTGAGTGTCTCTATGTATCTCCAGTAGGTCCTTAATTTGTTTTCCTAACAGAGGGAATTCAGAAGTAGGTTCAAATGCTGCTGATTACTTTGCTCTGTTTATCATGGTTTGCTGGTCTTCTTGGAAGAAAGTCATGACATATTCCAATAACTCTAGAGAAATCTCAGTCTGGCTCACCAGAGTGCTTTATCAAGTCAGCAACACTATGCTGCATTGCAGATATAAAGAAGATATACAGAGCACGTCAGGCAGCTCGGTGGAGAAAGAACTCACCAAGCAAATGTGAGGGCTGGAGTTGAGGTTCCCCAGAACTGCTGTAAAAGTTGTGCAAATGTAGTAGCTGTCTATAATCCCAGAGTTCGGAAGGCAGAGACAGAAGATGGGGCAAGCTGGCTAGCTACACAGGACATAATTGGTGGGCACTGAGTTTAGCTAGAGATCCTCTGTCAAGAAATAAACTACTACTACAAGAAATAAATACAATATCAGGAAAGATACCCGAAGGCAAACTTCACGTGCACTCATAAGAACATACATCGTCACATACAGATGTGAATACATAATCAGAAACACACATGCACATCACACCAAAAGGAAAAGAATAGACAAATAGGCCAGATGTTCATTGCTTAACAACCTAAGTCTAGAGGGGAAACTAGAAACAATGTAATAAAGCAGACATATAATTATGACAACCCAAGGTACGAGTCACAGCACAGCATCTCTCAAAATGGATTTCATAGACATTTAAATCTGTTCTTCAAGGTCTGTGAGTTATGCTAAAGGAAAGCCCACTACTGAATCTCAGAGTGGCTACTTCCTATTCTTGACATCACAAACAGTGTTGACATTTTAGAAGGAGAATATGCTTACAACATTTGTTTGAAAACACACACACACACACACACACACCGTGTTGGGCTACAGCAGGTCAGATCAAACCAGAATTGGAGCTGCTTGTATGAAGTATCACATAATCAAACTGAACTTCAAATCTGGACAACTTTCCTAAATCAAGAGAACCCGAAGAAATCTTTCGATTGAGTTGATGTAAAAGGAGGGCCCCTGTGCCTTATAAGGAAAGTCACCTTGCGATCACCAGTCTGCCTACTGTTTGGTTTTCCCTGTCTTTTGACCCTTTTCTACCACAAGGAGCCCCTAGATGTCATGCACCGGAAACTTGTTCTGTTTTGTAAGATGAGTTGTTGCCCAAGGCTAGAATCACAAATAAAAGCCGTTTCTTTTTTCTTTTTTTTTTTTTTTAAATTAGATGTGCTGTAACTTTATCTTTTGATAGAAGACAATACACTGAAGACTTATTTATAACATGCAGAGGTATCTCCTTCAGCTCACTCAGGATGTGCTATCATTAATTTATTCTTGTCTTTCCTCAGGAATGCCAAAGCTTAGAATTCTTCTCATACCAAGCCAAACACTCAACACATTCCACTCTAAACTTAAACAGATAGGGACTAGCTAAGAAGTTTCAGATGTAAGTTTAAGGTCTCCTCAAGGTTTAACAATGCCTCCAATCTCATTATCATCAGAAAACTTTACTTGGTAGAGAGTTGGGACTGTTTTTTCTGTTACTATGTTATTAGAAAAATTGGTCAATGGGTTAATTTTAGATATGTTGCATTTCTTTTGAGAATAAGATTGGGGGCTTAGAAAGTCTTAGTTCCTTTTTTAATATAATAGCTGAAGGAAAAGGTTGGTTGCTGGAGTCAATGTAAAAAATATGGGCAGTACAAGAAAACTGCCTGGATGTCAGGGAGGGGAAAAATATCAAAGCAAGACACAGCCTGCATGCAGGGAAAGCACAGATACTCTCCAAAGGGGCCCCTCACACAGCTGGCACCGTTCAACTCAAGAGTAGATGGGCACCAGTGTTCAAGAGCAACAGGACGGTGCTTCAGTAAGGCAAGACGAGCCTGTTACTTGAGTGTCAAGCAATGCCAGAGATTAATTTATTTTTATCTGAATTAAACAAACATCCTAATCTCTTCAATCTTTCTTTAGAAAAAAAACTATGAGAGAGAGAGAGAGAGAGAGAGAGAGAGAAGAGAGAGAGAGAGAGTGAGAGAGAGAGAATATGTACACTTTCCACCACATATATTAAGGTTAGAGGGCAACTTCAGAGGGTGATCTTTAACTACCTCGTTTGAGAATGAGTCTTTTTGATGTTTGTTGCTTCATTCACCAGTGGGCCGTGAGCTTCCAGGGATTCTCCTGTCTCAGTCTCCCATCTTGCCATAAAAGCATTCAGAAGACGTGGGTTCCAGGGATGCACACTCAGCTCCTCATGCTTGAATTACCCACTAAGGCTCAAGCAGCCCAGACATTTTTGATCGTAAGGTATCTTTGATTTTAAAACACTAAATATTAGACAACATCATGTCTGAAGAAAAAACCTGTACTTCCAAGAATACCATCCCCAAATACCGGAGTAATAAAATGAGCACCCAGGCATTTGGACTGGTGCATTCCACCTTAATATCAGGGCCACAGTTAACTTGGACATCCGGCCTTTTCACCTTTGGAGTAGAGACCATTCAGACATTTCAACACGGGCCATCCCGTTGAGCATCATGGGACAGATGACTAAAGGTGAATCTGCCTTGGAAAACCCATTCCTTTTCTCAGTATTGCATGGTCCAAGACAGTAGTTCCTGCTCATCCTGCTTAAGGCCCTTGTTCCATAACTACCTCCTCTTCCCTTGAGTACTCACTCAGATCAATTTTTACTTCTCTGACCATTAGAAAATGTTTAGCCCTTACTTGGGGAGTGGCTTGTGTGGTGTTTTGAAGGTGTTCAGGGGTACTAAGAACAAAAGCTTTTAAAACTCTGCACTGCTCTATGAATGGGTTATTGTTATTTAATTATGTAACTCTTCTCTACACTCTACCAGTCCTCCAAACAGAAGACCTTACGGGAACATGCTGATTTCTTGGCCGCCTCATGTCCTGCATAGCACCCAGGAGATGTTTCGAGACCACTTATCCTGTGCTTGGTGCCTACCTAGCACTGCAAGCAAAGGTTTTAATACTAACATGGTCACCAGATTGACAGACTTATTAAAATAGTTATGTGATGGTGTCGGTGTGCCCGGATCTCCCTATGGCAAGATAATAAACCTTAATCTGCATTCATTGTTCCGGCGTGGGAGTAGGATGGAAACCAGTAACCATTTCATGATCTTGTTATGACAGGAGAGTTGGGACCAGTAGGCTTGTTGGGGCCCTAGCTCTGCTCTGCAGCTTGTAGGGCTCTACACTCCCCTCGTATAAGAGAAGCACAGGGCTCTGGTCTACAGAAACTTCAGCGAAGTCCTCAGCCTCACTTCCTATGAAGGTCCCTGTTTGCTGCCTCCTAGTGCAATTAACAACTGAATGCAAGAAAACTGGAAGATTGTTTAACAGAGTTGATTAAAGATAAAGTGCAAAAGAAAAACCTGCAACAGAGAAGTCTTCAATTTACCCCTGAAATCTGAGTCAAAAAAGAATAGAATCTTATTGTTCATTTTCTAAACCTCTATGGTTCTGCTAGAAGCTGTAAACCTCTTGACAGTTGTCTACAATTCAGTAGAACCATGGGAGAAGTTTCAAGTTAAAACTATGAAAGACCTTTCCCCTTCCAACAAAAAGCCTGGAATTTATTTTGTATTAGGTCGCTATTCCTGGACATGGACCCTGCCCTGGAGTGTGTTTCCTGTACCCAGTGATGCTCCGTTGGAGAAAACTGATTTCCTTTTATCAGAAATGACAATCTCATGTTCACACTGTGTGAGAGCTTGTGACATATACTTGAAGCCTGACTCTGTTAGCTGCCACTGTTTTCCCCTGGCTGACTGTGGGAGGTATGCTCTGGAGAGTCTTCCCACATTCCTGCCCTATTGTTTACTTCAAGTGATAAGGCAAACCCTACAGCTCCAGGACACAAGGCTATATACATGGTTTCTTCCTAGAAGCTGTAAAGTGCCAGTCAAGAGCACTTTGGAGAATGTGCCTTGAGAAAAGCGAGAGGAAGGGACAGGTTAAAACACAGTGCTGGGGGCAGCAATGCTGTATGCAGCCATTGGCTGTGCATGGAGCCAGTGTGTGCTCCGTGGGTCAAGCTGGTGTGGCATCAATGCTACCAGTGCACACTGGTGCATGAACGTCTGTTCTGTTTTGTTTGGTTGTTGTTGTTTTAACAAACCGAAGAGCTTCTGTATCTATTAAAA
Organism: Mastomys natalensis; assembly: GCA_021653895.1. Lineage (NCBI taxonomy): Eukaryota > Metazoa > Chordata > Mammalia > Rodentia > Muridae > Mastomys > Mastomys natalensis. The sequence continues at coordinate 849,012 of JAJTUV010001110.1, forward strand.
TTGATTTTGTACTATCTATCTCCTTAACTCCTTCATTTAGAACACATACATCAGCTATATATTTCACATATGTTGGAACATTTTAATATGGCTTACTAGGAATGATAATTCACTCATTTATCGAGTATTTATTGGTCATATACTATGTGCCAAGTCAAAGAAATCAATCAAACAAACAAACATGGCTCTGTGTCCATGAAGCCTGTATTCAGTTTTGAGGAGATAAATGATGGGGATTTTTTTCCATGAAGGGGTACTTTACACTGTGGTCACCTAAGTACTATACAGTAAGTTATTGTAACACCGGCAGAAAAAACTAACAGGGCAGAGGATATTCTGTGGCTCTTGTTGGCTGAACTGCCTAGTAGAGCCACTTTTAAGAGGTAACAGTGAAGATGGCGGAGCAACTGTCAAGGGCTGGAGAACGACTCTGAGTTAGCCAGACTGAAGAGTACCAGACAAGGGAGAGAGTACAGGGCTAGGTCTGAGAAGCAGGCAAACGCTAAGTCATGCATGATGTAGACAAATCACGGTAGAAAAGCTTCGTATAACATGGCATACAAAAAAGTAAAAGGACACATGAAGGCGGCTACCCAGATGGTCAATCTGGAAATAATATTTCTGGTTCCAAAGGGACAGGAAAGTTTAAATTCAGTTAAAATGTAGATAAAACAAATTACAGTGACATTGTACAACTCTGTGATCCCTAAAGACTGGATTTTGATCCTAGTCCCTAGGTAATAAGAAATATCATTTACTTACTAAGGCTAGGGAAGACAATGTCATAAGACTAAGCAAGTGGCATGCATCTGTAGATCTGCTATTCAGGAGGCTGAAGCAAGACAATTATTTAAGGTCACAAGTTTGAGATCCTTGGGCAACACAGAGAGACCAAACCTCAAATCAAAAATAACAAGAGATTACAGAGTTTAGGTTGGGTATGGGAGCCAAAGAGAATACTCTCTGGCCAGGCATAGTATGATATGCCTGTCATCCCAGCACCTGGGAGGCAGAAACAGAACGATCAAAATTTCAAGGCGAGCCTAGACTTAATATTAAGACCTTATGTGTTTCAGAAAAAAAAGAAAAAGAAAAGAAAGAAAGAGAAAAGTTTTGTTTGTTGTAGTGGTTTTGTTTTGGCATTGCAAGTTTCCAGTAACTAGAGAGTTCCAACTAAAGGAGGCAAACAAGCCATTAAATGAGTCTGGATTTGAATAATGAGATCGGTATCAGAAATACAGAATTGAAGCATTGGCAAGAGCCACTTTCAAAGCCATGATTTAATCAGAGATGTGTGGTCATTCAGAAAAGGATGTCTAGGGAGAGAATCCTGGGGACACCAACATCTAGGTTTGAGGAAGACCCTGAATCAGGAGAAAAACAAGGCTTTCTTCAAAAGAGTATGTCCCAGGTGTACTAAATACCCAGAACTGTTAAGAAAACAGGTAAGGAGAGACAAAACCCAGGAATCCCAGTAGGAGGCCTGGACAAAAAGCATCTTGAGCCAAGGCTTGCCTGGGCTATATTTTGGGACTGTTTACAAAAAACAAAAATTAATGATAAGCTAAACGGCATCCATTTGAATAGAAACATAAGCTTCATAAGAAGATGACTTGAGTGAGGAACAGGAAGTCGAAAGCTGAAATAGCAAATATCTACCCTGGAGTTCTGTGGGGCAATCAGCTTGGGAGATGTAACAATAAGAGTTTGGAGGCACGGTCATTTTATATTTTTGTTTGCTTGTTTCAGACGACAGATGTTAAGCTGGGAGTGGTGGAAGAGATCTCTCCAAATAAAAGAATGTGATAGAAATAAATGGGAAAGGAGATCCTTTGTCTTAACAAAGCCTCAGGGGAAGGGAAGCAGAACTTGGAGAAGGACATGACCGATACAAAGAGAAACTTTTCACAGGTAGATAGATGGAGGCAAGGATGCAGACAGCTTGGTGACCGCTCAACAGCAAAGGACGATGCAACACTGTATCAAATCCACAGCAAATCTTTAAGCAGAAAATGTGAGCTGAGTATGCTTAGGGATGTGGGTAAAAAGTCCGTGTGGAGAAGGAAGGGAGAACATGAGGGTCATGTTAGTGGGATGGTTCTCTGTGAGGCTGTTGGAGCTGACATTCAACTCTAGACATGAGAGTTAGCAGTGACCTTCATTATGGGAGCTTGTAGCAGCTTTGGAGTTCTTAGAAGGGCAAAAGGAAATAATCTATTTTGCTGCTACCCATATCACTAAAATTTAAGTTTCTCTATTAAATCTATCACTGTGGAATAAACTGGTGGAGCAAAAACAGTTTTAAAACAGAAAAGCAAGAAGAAAATTGTTCTGCTTTAAATATACGTGAAAATCACACCAAATGATGCTGATTTTTTAGCAGGAACCCTCTTTGTTGTCTGAAGACACATTTCAAGGCTTGCACATTTTGATGTTTTTTTTTTTTAAATAGGGCAACTGTCAATTTGAATTACTCCATCCTGCTTTGCATAATAATTTACATATTTATCCATAAGAATGCCCTGATAAAGGACAGTATCCCACGAGAGACGAAAAGGCTCTATTCGAGTCACACTGGCATTCTTGAATAGCCAGCCCTTTTTGCAGAAGCAAAATTGAAGCGTTGAGAAAGACAATGGCCAGGTCATCGGTTTGCTGTTAATTTTTTCTGAGTGTGAAATGCCATTATGCAAAACTGCTCGAGTCACTTTCGTCGGAATCATCCCAGTCCGAGCCATTTTTTTGTTTCTTAATGGTGGAGAATACTCTGTCCCTAAACAAGATGAACACAAACAAACTCTCACAGGCCCTCCCATGAAAAATGCTGAGCCACTTTTGCTGAGAAAAAAAAATCTACTTTCTTGGGTGTCAACAATACCTTGCATTCATTCATCAACTATGTGTTTTGGTTTTAGAACTCAAGCCTAGGCCAAGCGTTGCCCAGGTTTCTTAGGATTCCTTTCCAAAGACATCGATTTTTTTTCTTTTTTTTAAATCTCAATCATAAAGTTGACCGAGGTAAACATAAAAGCTGGACTGCTTTTGCTTTTGCTTTCTGTTTCTCTGTGATTGAGGCATGTCCCCAAAGAATTAAGAACAAGGTCCCTTAAACAGCTTTGCCACATGCCATCCGATATGTTTCTTACCCACCTGGAGTTCTCGGTTTCTCCCAGCACAACATAACAAAGAGGCCACCTGGAATCCTGAAAACATGGCCACACTCAGACTAGAAATCACTGGCATCCCGAGCTTAGCTGTGAGGATAAGCTTTGGCGACATTGAGGACTCCCGTGGTAGTAATGAAAACCCGCGGCTAATGCTTGTGCTGAGGGATGGCTATCTCACTGTGGTTCCACTGAGAACTGTCTCCATTGCCATGGCTCAGCATCCTCTTTCTTCTCTATCTGATATTTTAGCCCACTCCCAACATTTAGCATCCTTATGGTCACTCAGTTATCCCTTTATAAGCCAGACAACGTTCAAGTGGTTTTGGAACTCTGTTTCATAGAGATGGAAAGGCCCAGGGATGAGTCATTTCTGGGAAGCAACTCTTCAGAATAACTTGGACCCATCCCATCTGAGCCTCAGTGATCCCATGGCGCATCTCTATCCCTCTTTAGTTTGCTGTTTAGAATTTGCCATGTATTTTCTCTTCACAACACGTTCCGCTTTGGAGAAATAAAAAGGTGGAAGGAGAAATCACAGAAAATGTACACACCAGCAGAAATGTAGGGGCTTGTCTATGAATTTTCCCATGCTAGATTAAAAAAAAAAAAAAAATCCAAGCCTCCATAACTCAATTTTGTGTATCCAAAGAATGGAAGTGCAGGTTGTACGGAGTATGGTCCTTTCTGTTATAATTATTGACTGATATGAACTGGCAGCCTGCTCAGCCTAGGGCTGGGGAGTTAGCATAAATTCCCCATCAGCAACAAGGCAAACAATCTCTCTGAGTATCTTCAAAGACGCCTGAGCAGTGTAACTCCTTCCTTGACTCTTCATGGTCACTTTGGGGTATTTTGTCCAGTGTTGGCTTTAGTACAGCGCTAAGGGCACAAATGGGAATGTGTGTTTTCCTCGACAAAACATAAACCCGAGTTAAATGGGAACTCATTTACAACGTCTCCCCACTCACCTTGTGAGTCACAAAGAGAATGATAAATGGCACTTCAAGTCTCCAAACAGTCCTAACATAAATCAGAGAAGAAAACCAGGAAGCAAGCTCGTTTTTTTTCCCTTCTGTGATGGAGTAGGCTCACAGGACCCATGCTGTCTTCTGTGTAGGGGAGTATCTGCTTCAATTCCACCTTTTACAGAGCCTTCTAATGACAAGGCAGAGCCCAGGGGAAAGGGAAGATCTCAGAACACCTGGGACTCTGACACTCAGAGCACCTTCTTACCATTTAGTTTTGCTGCTATTTAATTTTTGCTTTTATCAGGAATTATTTCCCTATTGTCTTGTATTATTGTTTTCAGTTAGCATACAACTTAATGAGCTTGTTATGAAGTTTTCATATATGTGCACCATTGTTTTTCTCTTGTAATCAAAGCAGACGTTTGCTTGCTAGAAGGGACTCACTGGAAATGAGACAGTACAGCATGAATTTGTCCAGTTCTCTCCCTCCACTCCTTCCAGGGACCGCTTAGCTGATTGTTTTGCAAACCATCTTTAAGCATGATCCCCAGCCAACACTCTGGCTTTTCTATAGAAAAAGGAATTCATTTCAATCCTTTGTGTGTTCACAGTCAGCCAAGCTCCTCGCGCCTCCTTTGGGTAAGGGTGAGTAGGAACAGAGGCATTTCATTTGACTTGGCTAGCAACAGCATCTAAAACAAGCTGGACCTTTCTGCCTGATGGTGCCGTAAGGAAATAAATGTTGTCTTTCTCTGCTGTAGCACTCACACAGTCGGGTATGTGTTGTAAAGCAGAGAAAATCATCCAGCGGCTGTAATTATCCTGACTCATTGACACAAACGCTGTAGCATAAATAACGAGGAAACACAAAGCACACTCTTTATTCTCGGCTCCAAGCTTTCCAGTCCGCCTCACACAAGAAGGCCACAGAGACCAATGGGAAGAGCCCGCTTCCCCAAAGCCTCTTGATTATTCCCTCACCTGGATAGAGTGTGGCATCAGAGCCCAGATCTACGAGACAAGTGCAAAAATCAAACGAGACCCTTGCTCTAAGGTTGCAAACTATGTGGCATTGAATGCAAGCTGCCATATGGATGGGATAAACAGGAAATGTTTAGGGAGCGTGCCAAAGCCCTAGAGCAAGGGAAAGACTACATGAAAAACGACTGCAAAGAGATCAGGCACAGTTATACAACAGTCGCCTCAGTGACAATGATGGTTGCAATGATGGTAGCCACCACAAAACAGCACAGTGGCTTTGAACTCAGGCATACCTGGCTTCGAACCCAGGCATACGAGGGTAAAGTTAGGGGGTTGCTCATGCTCCTGGGAGAGTGGAGCATCTCCCTCATCAAACAATGAAACTGTAGCCCTTACCTGACCATTGTCATGAGAATGGAGGGACAACGGACATGAACATTACAGGTGTGTGTGGGCTGAGAGGCAGTCTAGGGAGAAGACTCCTTCATTCTCGTTCCTCCTACCTACTGTCTTGTCTTCTCTTCCTACCACAGCTACACATCACCCCTATACTAGGGAGTGCAGCCCCTAGTGAGTACATTGACAGAGCTAGTTGAACTAATGAGGGCTTAAGAAGGGGAGCAGTGTGAATTTGGTATCAGCCACCTAACTCACGTTGGAGGCTGCCTATCTTTGAAATTCTACCTCCCTGTGGCCTTGGATTCTTAAATTCTCTGCACTATAGTTTTCTTTGTAATGTGAAAATAGCGATCCATTAAAAAAAAAAAAAAAACACAATCCATGATGCATTTTGGTAAAATGTTAGGTTAGTGCTGATATAAGTCCTGCCTTATAATTTAGATATGCTGTGATAGAATAGGTGATACAGTAAATACTAAAAATGTAAAATTTGCCCATTTCCTTCTGCTTCCTAAAAAGAATGTGCTTTTAATTTTTCAGTGAAATGTACTGGTATTGGCTAACATTATATTCACTGTGGAAAAACACCAAGAGAACAATTTGAAGAAGGAAAGATGCTTTGACTCACAGTTTCAGAGGGTTTGGGGAAGAAGGTATAACAGAAACAGAACAAAGAGTAATGGTTGGCCACTACCTGTCTCTTTTCTCCTCTGTACAGCTCCAGCCCCACCACCCACAATTAGGATGGGTCTTGCCACCTCAATTCAGACAGTCTAGAAATCCTTCACAGACGAGCACTAGGTGTCTCCCAGGTATGATTAGATCCTGTAGACAGTCAATAGTAACCATTGCATGCATGCACTCCATCTGAAGGACACTAAATCCTTCACAGTCACACATTCATGTTGACACACCAGGTGTGTCTGCATCATTTCTCAATATGTCAAGCTGGGATCCTTCCGGATGGCACAGTGTGTGATAGAACCAGGGAATTGCACGTCTTATGCTTTTTTGGCATCTCCTCCACTGTAAAGTGGGTTGTCCTTATTGTGACAATAACAGTGTAGAAACCTATAACAGCAAACTAATGAATCTCTAAATGCTGGAACGAGTGCTAGCTAAGATCTTGTCTACGGGAGAGACAAATATGTGTTAATCTCTGTAAGGATTGATTGCTGCCCTGGGGTAGCATGAAAGGAGTTCAATGTAATCAACTTACCACAAATTAGCTGATTGCTCTTCTTGATGGATGGGTCCATAATGGAGGTTCAGTGTTGATCTTTGTTGCTGCAGAAACTGGCTGAGCCTTGGTGAGTGGCAGTGGGTTGTGGGGCCAGTGAGTGGACTCCTTCATTGCTATAACAGCTCTTCTACTCACAATCTGACTTGTCAAACACAAAGTCTAGAGAATAAGTCACTACTTCATCCTGTCTACTGAGATATTCTCCCTCTTCTGCAGGTAGTCTTCATCACGTGTCCATATTTGGGACAATGGCACTCAACATTAACACCTATTTCCTTAAGTGCATCTGCTTGGCTCTACTGCAAAAATTTTTGGTCTTTAAACTTACCATCATTTTTCTTTCAGGACCTGGATAAAGCAGTCATGTATTTTCTTAACTAGCCAACAAATTTTTTTCCTATAAAGTAATGGATAAGATTCACTACTGAAATCCGAAGACTCTTCTACTGTTCCATTTTAGCTCCATCTCTGCCTAGAGCAGTGTGGTGGAGTGATGAGAATGATCTCCATAGGAAAATGCGGTGGTTTGAATAAGTGTGACCCCAATACGTTCATATCTTGAATGCTCATTTCCTGCTTGGTGGAACTGATTTTGGAAGGATTGAAAGATAGGACCTTGTTGGAGGAGGGTGATAGGCTTTGAAGTTTCAAAAGCCCGTGCCAGGCTCATTCTCGCTCTCCTTCTCTTCCTGTTCCTGCAGATCAGGATGTAAGCTCTTAGCTATTACTTCAGTACCAGGGCTACCTGTTTCCTGCCATGAGGATCACGAACTAATCCTCTCAAACTGTAAGCAAACCCCAATCAAATGCTTCCTTGGCAAGGTTTCTCTTCACACCAATAAAACAGAAAAGGACACTAACTGAGATAACTAGCCTGGTTCAAGAAAGTTCCTATATGGCTTTCACTAACTAAACTGTCCTTAAGCCAAGCTTAATTCCTCCTTCCATTGGAAAGTATTCACATGTAAATCCATACATGGTCTTTGCTTGGTTTAAGGATGAGGCATTACTATGTGACTTTTCCGGGAATGCCTAAACAAATGTCTCTTCACCTCAGATAAGCCACCAGAAACGACTAAAAGGATGATTTCATCAAAGTCTATTTAGAGAACCAATGAGTTTATTGGGGTTACTTACATGATATGGATGAGGAGTTACTTGGAGAGGGATGAATGACCCAGAGGCACTGTGCAAAGGAAAATTCCATTGAGCCTGGGAAAAAATCAAAAAAGGTACATCTCTGGAACTCTGAATGTCTCGAGGCAACTACACATCTCAGAGATTTTGCTCCTTTCCCTGGAAGTCCTTAATGCTCATGCAGTCTGGAGCCCTATGGATCTTACAATATTTTTTCCTTCCTGCATTTTATGGAGACTCCCTTCCAACGAATGTTTACTTTGGAGGACACTGCTCACAACAGGGACCAGTGTGACAGCAAGTCTCAGGCTTTATGTAACCTGCCCACAAAGTTTACTTGTAGATGAAGATTTGTCAATGCCTAATCTTACACGTATGGCTTCCAATTTACAAGAAGTGTTAGATAACCTCCTTACAACTTACCAAAGAGGGCAGAAGTCGACTCACATTACACAGCTCTGTCAGTGTGGTAATTTGATGTCCCATAATGAGGGCAATCAGGATATAATAAAACACCACAAACAGACTTCAAAAGAATGGAATGTCCTCTGTGGAGGCAGGATAGTCCAGCTCCAGACATAAAGTTCCCAAACATAAAGTTCACAGAGTTGCCACTCCTCAGATGCCTGCTGTGCTGTAGTTAGTAAGTGACAAGATTGTTGCATTGTGGAGGTAGAGAGCTTTGTGCCTGAGTCCCACTGAAATCTTGCTTCAAATGGATCACCATGTTTTCCTACTGTGGGTGGAGCACTGTACTGTTGCTTTGCACATTTTCCCCATTTGTGTGACATGTGGTAGAAAGCATTATTTTTGTTGTTGTCATTGTCATCATTGTTTGTTGTTGTTGTTCTCCTTTTTCCTCTTCCTCTTCCCTTCTTTTTTTTTGGCAAGGAATATTCCATGTCCCATACCACAAAGCTCCTAAAATCTTCCTTCTACAATACAGGTATCTCCCCAAGACTCTAGAATTTTGCCATCTTATAGTTATCTAGGTTGATTACAATTAGGGCCAACAAGAGGTTGCAATAATCTGTCTAGACATTTATTAGACTGCTTCTGATTTTCCTTGATAAGTAAATGAAAAATTGCTTATCACACCAACCACCACTTCCAATGCCCATAAGATGTTTTAACAAAATACACATCTCACAGTGGGGATACTACCTGTTTTATTTTAATGTCTTGGCTCTCTATGATCATGTTCCGAAATCCAAGTATTCATTGCAGAGGGGAGAATGATTGATTTAATGGCATGTGGTGAATATTATCTATATTTTCTAATAGACTCTGGTTGGCACTGAATCTGTTCAATGTCAATGGGTGAATTTGATATCACAACTAGAATGGGGATAGCCTCCTAGGGGCTTCTTCTCTTGAATATCTCTTAAGCCCACAGAATTCTTACATGTAAGCATCTGTCATGTTGTTTGTATTGTACATTTCAGGAAGTGGAGTTATCTATGAGCTAGATCAACAGATCTGTGAAATTCTTTTTTAAAAATCTATCCTGTGACGTGATTTCACTAATCATCTGGCCACTTCATATCTTTCTAACAGAGGACTGGTGGATACTTTTGTCCCTTAGCATGGATATCTAGCTAGATCATGTATCCAGCTATCATAGAAATATCCTTCACCTTGTTGAGTAAATAGGCTTTGAGTAATTGGATAATTCTTAGGACTTATACTTGTGAGACAAGGTCCTCCTGTAAGCTCAGTCTCTCCTCAGACCATGATCATCTGGATATTCTAGTTGATTTCTTCCTGTAAAATAAGGAGAGGGTTCATAACTTTTACAAGAGCCATTGGTCTCAGCATCCAGATCTGATTCCATCTTTGATTTCTTGTGTTTGTAGAAACAGCACTTTTGAGGGTTACCCACCCATATTGTTCTTGGGCTTCAAAGCTGAGTTCATCGTCACCACACTTCAGGTTGGGACCCAAGACTTTCATCTTGTCCATGCACATAATTGTGATTATTTTCTTCTGATGTTGCTACCTGACCATAGTTATCTCTCTTGTTTCACTGCCTCTAGAAACAAGAACACTGCCCAACTTTATAACCTCATCTCCTATCTTATTCACAAAATACAGTCATGGAAAGAGCTATAACTGAGCTTTAGAGCCAGTATCTCACCCCCTAGCAAGTGTAAAGGATGAATGGATCATCTTCCAAAGCTTTGTGTCTTACATAACAAGGGTTCCAAAGGTCTAGAGGGCATAAACCTCAGGTTTTCTTATCTAAGTATCAGAATTCTGTTCTTTCCTAACCAAGGTTTTGAATCAGCTTAGTGGAATTGCTATATTTGAAGCTACAATGTTTCCTAGAGTTCTGTCCCATCTGATTAAATTCTGTGCTAAAGGGCCAATGTTTCTAACCTCTCTATGTAGGAAATGGCTGTCTCTTTGTGCATATGAGATAGGTTCTTTGGTTTATATACTGTCTCTTAATGTTCTCCTTAATTATTTCTTACTTGTTACCATCTTTCTCAGATTGATTGCCAATTTGATTCTACGATCCTTATATTGAACCAATACTCTATTTTCTTCAGTCCGTGTAATTTTAAGCTTGCAGTAAGACTACCACAGCATGCAGAGGCTCACGGTGGTGGGATTTTCTGTAGATGGGGGGTAATCCAGGTCCAAAGTTTCATTTCCCACTTTACTTTCTAGAAGGAACCTGACTGGCTGATTTAAACCAGATGCCCTGGACAGAGGGTTCCAGGTGAAGAGTTCATTCTGAGATATGCTTACACTGTTGTCCACGTGAATGTGAGCTGTCCCAGGCATGTCATTTATGACATATCTCTTTTAACCCAAAGGGACAATAGCTATGAGCCGTCAGCACATAAGATTCCCAGAGCTGAAGAAATCAGTGGCTCATTCCTGTAGAGCTAAGTGCAGATTCATTTGTGAATTTTGCATTTGCACACACATGCGCATGCACACACACAACACACACACACACACACACACACACACACACGAGAGAGAGAGAGAGAGAGGAGAGAGAGAGAGAGAGGAGAGAGAAGGGGGACACATTATGCTGCTTGATTCATCTTCCCATAGGTATTTAATTCACTTTCCTTTCGGCTGAGGATCCTTCTCTTCAGCTTCCTCAGTCTTCCTTAACATTTTAGAATTCTCAACCACAGAAAATCAAAATTTTATTCATAGTTTTCAGGCCCTTGATTGGGTGTCCATATTAATGAACTTTCCATTTTAATTTGAATAGATTTTTCATGTGCTGTGCTTGTACATCTTAGGCAAGTGCTGGGCTTCTGAGCTACACCACTGTCCCACTGGGCTATTGTGAATAAAGTTGTTATAAATATTAATGTATGAGCTTTTATATGAACACAGGATTTTTCATTTCTCAATATTTATAGCCACGAGGGAATTGCTGGACCACACTTAGTCCCAAGTTTAAGTTTTTAAAGAAACTGATTCTTTAGGATGATGCTGTATTTTTTTCATTTCTAGAAACAATAATATAGTTTTTCTGTAGCCTTGATAGCATTCTGTGGGGTGTCCCAGTTCACAAACATGAGACACTTCTTGGTGTGTTTAAATATTCTTTGAATTTTTAATATCCATATTTGTGAAATTTAGTTAATAGATTCTATCTGTGTTTTCTTATATTTGTATCAAGATACTCATTAATTTTCTTTGTGCAGCTGCTAGTGGCAATATATTTCCAATATCAGTGGCCACACATGGTTTGTTGGTTTATAAAAATATAACTGACTTTTTCTGTTTGTTCTGTACATTGAGACCTTGATAACCTAATAGTTCTAGGAAATACATAAGATGCATATATGTTTATGTGTATATCCACAGATCAGCATACATGAACACACATACACACACAATTTCCATGTAGAAAATCACTCTGCATGTTTGCAAATAGAATAGTTCTTTTTCCTGTCTACCTCACCAATAAACCTTTCATATTTTTTTTTTGCCTTGTATTTGCTGAAGATTCAAGTGCTGTACTGAGAAGTAGAAATAGAAATGACTGTCCTTAACTTCTTTCTAGTTTTAGAACACAGATTTCAATCATTTGCCATTCGTATAGTGTTGCTAATAGAATTTTATCAGATATCTTTAATTTCGTTGAGAAATTCCTATATTCCCTTTATTCCAGGTAAGCATAGTGCTTATTTTGAGTGCATGTTGGGTTTTGTTAAACTATTTTCCCATGTTAATTGATATGATCTCATAGCTCTTTGCTCTATACTGCTAATATGGTAAACTACATTGACTAATTTTAAAATACTGAACCAGCATCTCATTCCTTCAATAAGCAGCATGCCATCATTATGTGACTCTTATATCTACCCAGTGCACTACTGAGCTCTATCTGCAATGGTTAGGAACGCTTGTATCTGTTGTATTGGGGATTTGGAGTCATATTACTTTTTGTTTTGGTTTTCTTTAATCTGGTAATGGATAATAATCATAGCGTGATAAATAAGGATTGGGAGACAATCATTGTTCAAATTTTATTAAAAAACACTGTGCAGAATTAATGTCAATTTTTCTTTAAAGGTTATTGGATATCTTCTAATGAAACTTAGTCTGAAATTTTTCTTTTAGGGATTATTTAAATTATACATCCAATTTCTGTAATGGCATCTTTCCATATACTTTATCTCTTCCAAATGAGTGCTCTGTGATAGTTTTTGTTTAATTTTGGAAATTAATTTATTATATTTGATAAATTTACATGTACATATGTATTCACAGCATTTGCACAGTCTGCATCCACAGAGCCTTCAGTGATCTCTCCTGAGCATTTCTGGTGTCCGTACTTGTCTTTCAATAGTTTGCCAGACCACAAGGGAACCCTTTGAGTTGACGGGAGGGTTCCCCATCAGCTCTATCCCTCTGGCTTCACTACTGTGCTCCACTCAGCACTCGTTACAAGCTAGGAAAAGGGATACTTGGCTATTACAGTTTGGTGGTAAAATTCCTTAGGTTCTGCTTGGCCTTCTCTAATACACCTTGAGTTTAGAGTTGAGCAAACATGACTAGCAAGGGTAGAGACTTGAGAATTAGTATTCTGTGCTTGCTGGTGTTGGAGGGAATAAATAAAGCTATAATGTATCCAGTATAAACACAATGTTTACTTACATGCATATATGTGTATGAATTTATTTCCTACTTGCCCCATAACTAGAACTGTCAATTATGAATATTATTGTAGCTTTTACTGATTCTGGTGGGAGAAAATTCTGTCTTTATTTTCCCTGTGTGAATTTTTATAGGTGACTTTATCAGACTATATGATTATATTTTCAAGCCTGGCTTCTGGACGTTTCCTCAGGTCAAAATAGCATGTTGTTTGGTCTGTTTAATACATCCCATGGAAACTTTTATGCATGTCTCTTAGTAACTGTGTGGTTTGAGCAGACCTAGGAAGGATTTTAAGTGTGGCCTGTGTCTTACACTTATTAGCACACATGGCTAACCAGTGCTAATAAGTTTCAGCCTTTCCACTTGGGAAATTATCTTCAATCTCAGGATCTTCATTTTATTTATTCTTTCCCTGTATCCTTTTGTTGAAATTCACACTAAGCATTTTGTCCTCACCAGCTCTACAAGGTTTCTTAAATGTGTGTTTAACAATCTCCATCATTTAGACAATAGACCTAAGGGTACAGTTCACCCCTACCCCAAAGAAACTCCTTTCTATCTCCTCCGTGGGCAGAGCTCTAGAGTTCTTTGACTTTATGACTTGCATTTTCCTTTGTATGGCAAGGCTGTATCAGTTACTTAAAGCCAGATGGAAGGAGCATTTTCCTGGGAGAACCATACCAACTCTAGGAGTAAGTACTGGGAACTAGATAGTCACCCTTCAGGTCTGGACTCCACCCCTGTGATAAAGTTCAGGAAATTGGGATCTTAGTGTTCCCAGTCAACTGTGCTTTTTGTCCTAGATGTAGGAACTGAGTAAGAAAAGATGGTAGAACATGGATTCCTGTCCTCACTGTGCTGCTGTATTCAGAAGAGTAAGCTTGGCTGTGTGCCTCCTTTTTCACAGACCAAGATTTAAAAGGAAATGTAGACTCTTGGCAAGTATGACTAGGGCCTTTGGTCTCCTAGCTTCCATAACACAGGGGTATGAATGACAACGGATAGTGGAGTAGATTATGATTCAAACACCAGGTTTTGCTTGTTTGGTGTTTGGTTTGTTTGGGGTGTTTTTGGGTTTTTTTTTTTTTTTTTTTTTTTTTTTTGTGGTGTTTTCAAGTTCAGTAGACTTTCTCAAATAGATATTTCTCCAATTGCTGTTGTCTCACCTCTAACTTTCTGAGAGGAGAAGGAAGAGAAGAGTTTCTCCTTCCATTCCTGTAAGCACATAGAAAGATGTTAACATGAAAGGGTGTGCAATGTCAGGTGTGTGAAATGACGAAATTCTGACGACATCTACCTGATAAGTTGTTTTTAAAGGATTTGAACAAACGAAGCATTTGGACATGAGTGAAATCATGTAATGATTCTTGCAAGTGCTGCAAAAATATGGGTTCGATAAAAAGATGGGAAACAAGGAAATTGATTGAGTGCATCAAAAACCGCTGGATTGTTTGATCAGCCATCTCATTTATACTTGCTCAGAAGGTAAAGCTATTACAAATGAATCTACAAAGACTTATATTAAAATGATAATGATGACATTTGAATAGAAAAGGGGAGAAAAATATGAAGGAGGAAATTTCTATAGTTTTTGGCAGTGCATTGCATGATGAAAGGGAAGAAAAATGAAGAAAGCAAAGGTCACATTGAGTTCCTAAGGCAAACAGCCTTGTTGCCATTTACAGAAACAGGCAATTCAGATAAAGGCTTATGGATGTGATTATTAGCATCGATGAGGAGAAAATGCCACTGCTTCTTAAAGAGGGCCCTGTGCATCTGGCTACTGTAGGTGTGTTCCTAGGTCTGTGGAGAGGAGCTCCTCTCTGGGAAGGTGCAGGATAGAGAGCTCAAGTAGAGCAGAAAAAGGGCCAGGACCCTCCTGGGAGACCAGTGCATGAAGGACAGAGGAAGCATCATAGTAAGAAGTAGAAACAAGAGGGTAGCTCCGCTGTCCTTGCAGTTGACAAATGGCTGTATGCTAGAGTGTCCTTATGTTATCAACACCTCAGTTGTCCTTTTTAAAGATTTCACAACCACTGGGAGTTTGGCACAGATTCGATATAGCCAATAACATTGATTTTTTTAATTATTTCACATAAAATAGGTTTTTTTCCTTCTGTAATATCTTTCAAGCATCTATCCCTATCTCTGAGATATAATATAGGAATAAAATACTAGATACTTTAATCTGCCAGTTGACACAGCCTAGAGTCACCTGAGTCTCAACTGAGGGCTTTCCCAGATCATATTGGCCAGTAAACATGTCTGTGGGAGCTAGCTTTGATTGTTTATTGATGTAGGTGTTTGCAGTAAGCAACTGCATTCCCTATGTGGTCCTAGTCTATTAAGAAAGCTAGCTAGTGTGAGACTGTTTGAGATGGCAAGTAAGTAGCCTTCTTCAATTGTTTCTCTTTCCAATTTCTGCTTGAGTTCCTACTTTGACTCCTTCAATGATGTAAGCTGAAACAAATTCATTTTTGCTGATTCTTTTGGGGCAGACCATTTTATCACAGCAACAGAACACAACTAGAACATAGGCTACACTGTAGTAGAGATCTCAGCTGCCTTTCTCCTGTGTCTGTTTGTTCCCTGCGTGTGTTTAGAGTAGGGTACCTTCATCATTTTTTTTCTAAGATTCTATGACTTCTTAATTCAAAGCATAAGGATACTTTAAGCTTAATCATCAGGGTATTTATTAAATGGGTCATTTTATTTGGGTATCTAAGATTTGCTGTCAATTTTACTTTCTGTACTTGTGTTCTGCTTCTCACTTTTCTATCATTTTCTCTATCCATGTATCACGGAGTCCTAGAGACACGGTCAGCTCAGTACAGGTGCCCCTCAAGTAGAAAATATCATTATATTATATTGAGAGTAATAATGGATGATGTTTACTAAGCATTTAGCATTCACCAGAGAGGGTCATAAGCATTTTATCATATCAACAGTTTTGATCTGTAGCCACACACTCTGTCCAGTAGTGAGCTCACATGGTGATGTCTGGCATGCTAAAGATAGTACAGAAACAGGCTTCACCAGTTCTCACTCTACAGCCAGAAACCATAAAAATCCACATTGTTAGGGCCATCGTCTTCTTAGAGGATCTGGAGAGACAGTTCAGTGATTAACAGTGAATAGTGCTCTTGTAGAGGCCTTAGCTAGTTCCTAATACATCCCGTGTCTCCCACGTGTCTGTAAGCACAGGTTCAGGGAAATCCAACACCATTTTCCTCCCACCCTGCACTTACATTCACCGCCTTACACATAGCTAACTTTTTAAACCTTTACACTGTGAAAGAATGTTCAGACCAAACTACTTGTGCTCTGTGAGTGGGGACTATTAACTGATTGATTGTCCCTCTGATAAATTTTTATAGAGTCAGGAAATAGGAAAATAGTACTGAATTCCTTTGTAAAGAGTCTTTTCTGTTTGTCTTGACACAATTGTACTTAACATAGTTCTGAAATATTATACATGGGGGAACTGTCCAAACCAGACACCCTCTCTTCAAAATGGGCAGTTTTATATATGATTACTTATCTCCCCAAATATTTTGTTCTTTCTCTTCAATTCATTCCTCAAGATCCTCATTATTGAGACTCCACTTTACATGTGTTAGCATATTTTAATTGAAGCCCATGCACGTAAGTAGATTTGCTCAGCCTATGTTCAGCACCAAAGCTGAATAGAGATTAGAGAATATGATTGAGACTAGCTCAAACATAAAAGTCAGAAAGCTGTAGACACAGCTGAATGGTAGGACAATTGCCTAAGGTTCATGGGATCCAGGGTCCTGTGTTTGATTCCTGATCCTTAAAAACTGGAAAAATGAAAACGTGGTTTGATCTGCTGTGTTCAGAAACAGACTTCACCAATTCTCACTCTACAGCCAGAACCATTGTGTAGAAATAAAAGGACTCCCAACAATAACTCATAACATTACTTTTGCTAATTCAAGGGTCTGTAGGACTCTGCAAGGTCCTTTCCGTATACTTTTAGAGGCAGAAGCCCAGTCATGAATATGTACAGTACCTCAAAAAAAAAAAAAAAAAAAAAAAAAGAGCCAATACAGAACAACTGTTCTATGATGGTGTCTAGACACTTGCATTCTGTGTTTTTGATACTCCCAGTCACATCTTCTAATCTCTCTGCCACCTTCAATGCAGAACACAAGTTGAGCGAACTTACTTGTGTGCATAAGATTAATTTAGATTATTTCTTACTTCTAATATATATAAGGTGAAACAATAATAATGATCCTCTTAAGGAAGAATTTTAAGGATTTCTATTTATGAGTTCTCAGATGGGTTCTACGGTCCCAATTGGTGTCAGGGGACTTGGCAAAATAGTTCTGTCAACTTTGGGTTGTTTTGTTTTCACAGCTATCAGAGCTTCTTTTCAAGATCAACACATTGCATTAGGCTGGTTTCGAACTTGGCTCAGTTTCAAGATTCTACACTCAGAATCACACATACAACCATTATTCAATTGACCCTGTGTCTTCGTGTGTAATTCCATCTTCTCTTCAATCCCCTGTTAATGGTCTGGGAAGATACCCCAGGGCCCAGCTAACAGCTTCTGTTGGGCCCATGTTAGTACTTAATCAGATATGTCACCTCTGTGTGGCAAACTCGCTAAGTCAATCTTGAACTTGTGAAAAAATACATCATTGCTCTTATAAACAAATGATTGAGTTTCCCTATGTTTTACAAAGTATAAAAGTGGGGCATTGATATCATATAAAAGGTTTGCCTCTTTTAAAAAAAAAAAACAAAACAAATGTTTGTAGTCCAGCATTTTCTAGGTTTGGATGCTCCAAAGAAATCTGATTTGATGGATTCTAGAGAAGAAATACAAATGAAGTAATGAACCACACTGTCTGGCAAAATTAGCTAACAACAAAACTTGATCTTCTTTTATCTGAGTAACATTTACCAGTCTTTCCATGGGGGAAAAAATAACAGTTGTTTTTTGTTGTTTTATTATATTTTGAAATGTACAACAGGCAAGCACGAGCATGTTTATGAGCACACGCCGCGCGCGCGCGCCACACACACACACAACAAGATTAGCCCTTCAGTTTGTCCAGCAGAGGCAGGCATGTGGGGGGGAGCATTTATTCATGCCCCTCCCACATTATGGAGACTATCAAATCTAATCATGTCCCTCGGGCAACGGAAGACAAACACGGAGAACAACAGATCACTCACGCTGCATGAATTACCAACATTCATGAAGTAGCTTGGTTTTATGTAAAACTCTAATTTGTATTGCCTCTCATTTCACATGAACCATAGCCCTGTGTGCTGAGCTCACTGCTGTAACTTCATTGGAGTAAGTATTTGAGGCAGAGATGTCTAATATCTAATTTCTTTCTCTGCCTTACACACACGCACACAAAGGCTGCAAGAGAAAGTCCACATTTCTTCATTGTCCTCTCTTGTTAAAAAAGTAGAGGGCACACAGTGTTCGCTGGAGGAGAGAGCTGCAGTCATTTGAGGAGAGTGACTCCCAGCAGTCTGGGTTTGCTATGTGATCCTTTGAAAATGCCAGGAATTTTACCTTCTGAAGGAAGTTAGTGTGCCATGGCCGAGCAGAGTAAACTCATTCTCCAGACTCGTGTGGTTTCAGCGAGTCACACAGAAGTATCTTGAGAGAATTAACCTTTCTCTTGATTATCTCACAAATAATACTCATTAGCTCAGCATTGTGAGAGTTTCACAGTACAAATGAGACAATTATATACATTCAGCTTATAACAAAGCTCTGACTTCTCCATTATCCAGATGATTCTGATGATAGTGAATTAAAAAGAGGGCAGAAAGGAAGAAAGAAAGACAAAAATACAGAAAGATGAGTAAAATTTCCTTATCTTATTAAGCTAAAGAAATTAAAACAAAAAATGCCCTTTTGTGGCAAATTTGTATGTGCTTAAACATAACATGTATTCCTGTGGGTTGTCCTGCAGTTGCACATTGGGAAGCTGAGAGTGTCAGCTTCGGGATTTCCAGCATGGTGGTGGAGGTGTGGCTTCCCAACCATCTTCAGAAACAGAGCAAAAGGTAAACCGGACCAAAATGGTGCAGCTACACAAAAGCCTGCCTCAAGGTGGAGACCAGCAGGCAGCACTGTGTGGGGGGGGAAGGGGGTGGGAGGGTCAGTGCTAGCGCACTCTGCCTCCTTCATCATCTCCATAGGCTCTACTCAACTTTGAACCCAAGA
This sequence comes from Mastomys natalensis, assembly GCA_021653895.1. Classification (NCBI taxonomy): domain Eukaryota; kingdom Metazoa; phylum Chordata; class Mammalia; order Rodentia; family Muridae; genus Mastomys; species Mastomys natalensis. The sequence continues at coordinate 868,269 of JAJTUV010001110.1, forward strand.
CCTATTTTATTTATTTTATTTTCAGCAGGAGAGAAAATTGATTCCTAAAAATGCTGGGCAATAGCTTTTCCTCCACACCATTCTTCAGGAAAGAAATATTTGACAGACAGACAGACTAGACCTTTCTCTCTTAACCACAAGTAATAACTCTGAAGCCTATGAAACTGCTACCTAAGGATATCCCTGGGAGGAATGGCTGAGTGGTCAGCCACATGAAACTACTCCCAGAAGTGTATGAAACTGGAAAGCCATGTGGCTAGATTTATTGTTGCTGTTGTAGCTGTTGTTGTTGCTGCTGCTGCTTCCATAGAGGCACGGAAGGGGAAAGGAAACATTGACAAATGCATCATGAACCCTCTTCGAACCATCCTGTGTATCACCAGTGTCCACATTTTGGTTTATCTCTCATGGTGGAAAAGAAGCCCAAATATTCAAGATTAATTTATAGGAAGCTAGATATGAAGGCCACTTTTAAAATCATTATTAAAAACTTCTACTGCAACTCTGAATACAAAGGATACAGAAATGGTCCCTCTTGCAGGAGCCAGAGAAGGTAAGGACACCAGAAGAAAACCCACAGAATCAACTAACATGGGTCCATAGAGGCTCACAGAAACTGAGTCACCAACCAGAGAGCCTGCATGGGACTAATGTAGGCCCACTACACATGTTACAGTTCTGTATCTTGGATTTCATGTGGGATACCTAACAGTGGGAACAGGAGCTACCTGTGACTCTGTTGCCTGCCCTTGGGATCCTTTTCTTCTACTGGGCTGCCTTGTCTGGACTTAATAGGAGAGGATGTGCCTGGTCTTATTGCAACTTGATATGCCAGGGCTGATTGATCTCCATGGGAGGACTGCCCTTTTCTGAAGAGAAGGAGGAGGAATGAGTGGTGGGGGTTGGAGGAGGGAAGAAGGGGAAACTGTGGTCAGGATGTAAATTAAACAAATAAACCAACAAACAAATGGATACATTTTTAAAAATAAGAAATGATCCCTCTATTTCTGTTACCATTTAAGGATCTTTATTGGGTTCCTTTTCTCTAGCAGTTAAAGAATTAAAAGGTAGGAACAGATAGAAGTGGGGGAAGTCTCAATCACAGAGACAGAATCATCTGATATAAAAAGGGTTTTATTAGGGGTATGGAAACACATACACACACATACACATGAAAGAGAGAGAGAGAGAGAGAGAGAGAGAGAGAGAGAGAGAGAGAGAGACATATACAGAGAGAGAAAGACTGCTGTAGCACAGAATAGAACACTGGTGAAGTATGCCAAAGCCTGGGGCTTTAAGAGTCTTTCTTTAAGGGCTTTCAGGGCTTCCTCCAATTTAGGACTGGTCAGGTTTGAACAAAGACAGGGAGTCTGGTAGGTCTACAAGTCTGGAGTAAACATGTTCTGGCCTGACCTTCAACTTGTGGGACCATCCTATAGCCAGGGTCTCTACTGATGAGACAAAGCCAGCCAGGTCTTTGTTTTAAGCTGTGAATCTTTGTCTCAGGGTGGAGGATGAAGAAGCCAGCCATCTTGGAAATTCACCATCTATTTTATTACCCAGTCATAGAGCCTCTCCCTATCTGTTTTAGGCCTTTAAGTTTTATAACAAGAAAAGCTGGACAAATTGAGAGCCAGTGTTTTCTGTGAAGTCATCAGAACCCTGGAGATGAAAGGTAATCAACAGCCAAAAGCAGGGGAAACATCCTGGTAGAGAGTTGTCCTGGGCAGGAGCAGAGGCACTGGAGTTCACAAAGAGACAAGACCTAGTCCTTTTCCTGACTCCCTGCTGAGACTGGGAGGGTCCTGGGAGCTGTATGAAAGGGGGGGGGGGGAAGTGCTTTAAAGGCCTTTGGCTCTAGGAATCACAATAAGTCTTCCTGATAAATAGTTAAAATCTTTACAGGGTTCTCAGAAAGAAAAATGAAAAGTAATCATAAAAAAAATGTACCCACAGCTTTTTCCAAGTAAAAGCTTACAACCTTGGGGAAAACAGTGGACTTATCCAGGGTCTTATCCCAGCTAGAGAAGGATATTCCTCACAGTCCACCCCATTTATTCTCCACCTGCATCCCTGTCTAGCCTTGGTTCCTCACCACATATTTGTGTGTGTGTGTGTGTGCATGTATGTATATATTTGTGTGTCTATGTGTGTGAGTGTCTGTATGTGATGTGTGTCTGGAATGTGTGTGTTTCTGTGTAAGAATGTGTGTATATGTATGTTTATATGTATGTATATCTGTATGTGAGTGTATGTCTGTGTGTGTCTATATATATGTGTGTCTATGTGTAAGTATGGGTGCTGGGGGTCAACAGAGGTCATTACTCTCAGGAAGTGAATTGAGAATGCAAAGTCAGAAAATGGAGGTCTGTCTGCAGAAGTACAGTGGAAAAGCATCTATGACCCCCAGAGTCTACAGAAAGAGGCTAACTAAAAGCCTGGCTCTTAATTGGAAGCTCATAGAACGCTCCCCTTTCTCATGACTTACTCTGACACCAGCAATACTTCAGAACAATTACAGTGTGGGACAGCTGAAGCAAATACAAGACCAGCATCCCTGAAGGGCATCCAGAAAAGACCAAAGTCAGTACACAAGAATTTCGAAGCCCTGGCCATCGATAGCTACCCAAAATACCAAACACAATCTAACTTCTGGCTACATTAACAGAAACTTTTACATCTGAAAACTATGTAATCAACCACCGAAAAAGCAACACAAGCAAACAAACAAAACCCCAAACCCTAAAAGACAATATTCCAAACTGGTCAGACTTACCTATAACAGATATAGGAGAAGGAGCTAAGGTGGGAGAGTAAGGAGAGGAAAGAGAGTAAGGAAGAGAGGAAAAGGAAGAGGAGGAGCTAGGAAAGAGGAACCAGAGGGGACCATAGAGGTGGATGTTCACGTGTCTGTAGCACTCAAAGGTAGTTGGTATATCTAGGTTGGGTATTGGGTTACACTTCTGATTGTATGAGCATCTTGTTACTGATCATTGCCAAATATATAAGCTTTTGGATAATTTAAGCAATAGAGTCTCATTTTCCTACTGTGCTGAGTGGATGGTGGGATGGTCTGGGCAATGCCTAGCCTTGTGGAGACAGTGTGGAAGATTGGCAGAGCCATCTCCCATGCTGGAGTCTCGTGGGTGGCAGGGCTGGTGTCTCTGTCTGGCCATTTCTAGCTGCTACTCGCATGTGGCTTCTGGCCACAGAACTTGGTGGCTGAGCTAAGCAGAGCCGTCACAGCTTAGATAGTAGGCTTGACTAGTGGCCAATTTTAACAATTACAACAACAACAGACATTGGAACAAATTGGGAATTTGAAATAATTGTGACTAGTGTGTAAAAAATTCCAGTGGGAGCCGGGTGGTGGTGGTGCACGCCTTTAATCCCAGCACGTGGGAGACAGATGCAGGCGGATTTCTGAGTTCGAGGCCAGACTGGTCTGCAGAGTGAGTTCCAGGACAACCAGGGCTACAAAGAGAAACCCTGTCTCGAAAAATCAAAAAAAAAAAAAATTCCATTGGGAAAAGTAGAAAACATATGAGATCAGATGTGCAATAAGCAGAAGTGGAAATATACCCTTTATATACTCTTAGCACAAAGGGTGTGGCAATGAAAAGCTAGCTATTCTACAATAGGGCAATAGTTTCCCAAACTAAAATATGAAGAAAAAAATGATTTAAACTCAGAACATTAGCGGCGGTGTGGCTCATGCCTTTAAATCAGCACTTTGGAGGCAGAGGCAAGTGGATTTCTGAGTTCAAGGCCAGCCTGGTCTACAGAGTGAGTTCCAGGACAGCCAGGGCTACATACACAGAGAAACCCTGTCTCGAAAAACCAAAAAAACAAAAAAACAAGAAACCATTATAAAAAAAAAAAAAAAAAAAACAACCTCAGAACATTTCTGATACTGTGGCAACATTTTAAAGATGTTCCCTATGTATAGTGAAAACACCAGGTGGAGAAGGAAGAGCAAAGAGCAAAGGAAATATTTGAAATGCTCATGGCCAAGGGTTAACATAGATACCACAGCACAGAGCTGCAGATTCCAGAAGCACTGAGTCCCAAACCACACGCATGCATATCACACTCAACTGCAGTGAACAAAGGCAGTGAGACCCCTAAAGCCCAAGTCACCAATATTTCCAAGACTCATAGGTTAAGAGCTGCAGCCTTAGTGAGGCAGTGTTTAGCACATGAAACAAATCACACAAAATGAATTTTTTGGTCATATGGGTTAAGCTGGTTCCTAAAAAGCTCTGGACAAGATGGTAAGCAGGTTGGATCTGTATTTGTCAACACACACGAACCTCACACCATGTAAACTGAGTCTCAAACTATGCAAACAAACAAACAAACAAGATACCACTTGGAATGTTTTCTGATCCAAGGATGGAATGCAGTTTTTGACAAATCACTGAAGGAACCTGAGAAAAATGTATTGACATAAGTCACTTTGGAAATGGAATTTGTATTAAAAAAAAATGGACAAAAAGTAAAACATTGGCGTTCATGGTCTGAGTACAGGTTATGGGTGTACAGGTTAGCAGTCATAAAACAGGAAACCAAGTATTCAATGGATGAGTCTGGCGGGTGGGCATACTCTATTCAACTCATAACACACATGTACAACGTGGTAGAGTCTGTTTGAGGCTACAGATTCTGTTTGAGGGTATAGCCTCCACAGCCAGCTACTGTTATCCAATAACAGTTGCAAAGGACACTCACACGGAGCTACTCAATTTGTCATCCCTTTCTGCCACTGAAATTAGTGGGTTTTTTTTTTTTGTGTGTTGTGTGTGTGTGTGTGTGTGTGTGTGTGTGTGTGTGTGTGTAGAAATGTTTCTTAACTCTTATGAACAGTAACTTTTCGGAGAACTCTTGTTACTGGGTCCGAAGTGTCTGTTGTGACTATAGACTAATCGCTATTGCAAGTTCTATTAATGCTTCGTTAATTAAAAAAGGAAAAAGTCCAGGAATTTAAAATCCTAAGCAGTCCTAGACTAAGAATCTCTAACAGATTTGTCTTTTTAAATCTTAACTTGTGGTTTGCTCTGTTTTCTGGAAAAGCAGAATTTTCTATTTGAGTATAGTGCTTCCATTTGTCGATGTTTGCATGTTTCTTCTACATGTAAGATAACTTAGTGCCTAAGAGGATGGACAACCATACCTGGTTGTCTGCATGGAAATTTCAGCTCTGCTCTTGCTAAGCATACTTAAGTAGACCTGGGAAATGAGACCAAGGCCCACAGTGATATTTTCTTTATGACACTGATGTATTGTCTGGAAGGCTTATCTGAAGTGTCTTCTACCCAGGAGGCCCCTGTCTTAAGTTTGTATTTATATTAGCTACTTTCAAACTTCTTCATCTCAGGACACTTCTCCATGTTGGTTAATTATTAAGGACATCAAAGTCCTCTTCTGTTGCTGTATATTTATTTGATGTGTCATATTATGCATTAAAATTTAAAATATTTATGAAATGTCTATTAGTCAGTTTTCTGGTACTGGCCATAGTACTGAGAGAATCAACTTAAAGAGAAATGGGTTATTTTTCGCTCCAGTTTCAAACATTTCAGTCTAAGTCAAATGATTTAGTTGTTCCTGGACTTGTGGATGAGACAGAATATTGTTGTGTGGGCACATGAAAGCAGAGAGGAAACTGAGATGGAACAAGTCTACTCTTCCTGGGCATGCCCATGACCTGTGTAATCCAACTCAGCCTTACCTCCTAATAGGATCATCATCTGGGATCAAACTTTTGACACACGAGCCTTTGGAAGGTATTCCAGACCTGATCTAAGCCATAACACTTTATGAGAGGAAAAAAAAAAAAACCAAAAAACAAAAACTAGCTAACTAACCAACTAATAATTTTACTATCAGAAATAATGTTTTAAGGAAAAACAAACAACAATCAAACATTTATTTTCCAAAACAGAAAAGTGATTTCGGTGAATAGTGCTGGTTCCTGATTCAGGACACAATGTTCCCTCCCTCACCCCCAACAAAAGTGGCATGGAGTATTTGAAAAGCAACAAAAGCAGAAAGGAATCTCTGGGCCTCTTTCCTAAAGCAGGGCACAGCTCCCCTGTCCTTCTAAAGCAAACCACTCTACCCTCAACTAAGAGGCAGATATTCTGCACTCAGATATTCTGCACTTAGATATTCTGCACTCAGAATATCCTTATGTCTAAAGACACCAAGAGACGAAATACTTTGGACAGCTCCTTGATCATACCACTGCCAGCAGCACCACCAGCGCCATGACCAGCACCACCACCACTTCTCCATATACACAAGCACAATACTCTGGTGCACATCCACACCTGAAGAGAGGTCATTTGCCATGCAAAGAGACAGCATACCCCTTGTCAGAGACAGCTGTCATACTGTGAAAGTTCCCCGAGTCCAAAACTGTGAACTAAGTAAACCTCTTTGTACATTGCCCAGCCTTGGGTATTCTGCTATAACCCTAAAAAAGACTAAAAAAAGTACTTAAACTAAAAAGTTCCTTACAATGCTCATTACCACCTTGCTTGCTTATACCTAATATGTAATAATCAGCAGCTTGTAAGACAAGCATTTATAACCTCATTTCCATGATTTCCATGGGTGAGAAAACTGAACTTTGCTTAGATGCTGTCTTAGTTACTGTTCTATTGCTGTGATGAGACACCATGACCAAAGTAACTTGTAAAAAGAAGGATTTAATTGGGGGTATGCTTACAGTTTTAGAGTGCTAGTCTATGGCCATCGTTATAGACAGCAGGGTAGCTGACAGGCAAGCATGGCACTGGAACATTAGTTAAAGTTACACCCTGATCCACAGGGTGTAACTCACAGTTATGATTTCAGGAGGTATAGATGCACCTGCTATATTTGTATCTGGACCTAAGACTTCCGCACTCTTTTCCAGGTCTTGTGAAAGTGATTGGAAGGAGGGAGCATGTGAAAACATGAATAAGAGCCCATCCCAGGATGCCATTCCAAACGAGCCTCTGGAAGGTGTACTTACTGACTTTGTATTGGTTTTTTCCAGAATCCATTTGCATATCAATTAGTAAGTTCTACACTCTTTTACCTTACCCTGTGACCGTTCAATGGACTGAATGATTGTATCTCTCAAAGTCAACATGTTGAAATTCTAACTCCCTTGGGATAGCTTTAGGAAGTAAGCCTTTGGGAGGTAATTTGTTAACACAGGTATCATGAATGGGATAGCTATCTTTATAGAAAATACCTTTGAGAGCTTTTGTTTCCTCTTTCTAGAAAGTTAGGATAGAGCAAGAAAGCAGCAGTTTGCCACTGGGAAGAAGTTTTCAACGGAACCCAACTGTCCTTCACTCTGATCCCAGACATCCAGCCTCTAAAAGACAGAGACATAAATTTCTGTTTTGTCTATGTCACGCCATCTATAGTATTTTGTGAGATCAGCCTGGCCTGACCAAGTTCTCATGGTAATCCCATGAATGGGTACAATCCTTGTCTACACTTTTAAATGAATGGCTACTTAGATAAAGAAATAAGTTTATCACCATTCCTTTCATGCCATCTTTTACATTAGTAATTTCATATATCTGTAACAAATCCAAGCTCCAAAGACAAGGATGTGAATTCAGCATGCCAATACCTAAACTCCTAAGAAAAAAAACAACTGTGACCCAGCTCCATCACTCCTGAATACAAATCTGAACAGATGGAACTGGATATTTCACACTTGACTCCCATATCTTTAGAGCCCATGCTCCCAACAGAAATCAAAGGAATACAATAAGAATCAGTTTCTTAGCCACTGTTCTGTCACTGTGAAGATCTACTATGACCAATATGCTTTCTTAGAAAAGAAAGCATTTAGTTGGGCTCTTACAGTTGCAGAGGTTGGTCTGCTATCATCATGTGTGAGCATAGTGGAATACAAGGCTCTGGAACTGTAGCTGAAAGCTACAACCTGATCCTAGGCTGAGAGAAAGGGAAGAAGGGAGAAGGGAGAAGGAGAAGGGAAGAGAGACTGGCCTGGCATGGGAATTTGAAACCTCTAACAAGACCACACCTACCCCCAACAAGTCCACATCTCCTAATCCATGTAATCTGTTGAAATAGTTCTACTCTCTGTTGAATAAGCATTCAAACATAGAGTCTATGGGGACCATTTTTATTCAAACCACCATGACCACATTTCAGTGGACGATCAGCAAATTAGAGTTTCCATCAAATGAAATGTGCAGTTATTTGAAAGGTACATTTTCATCAAAATAGATGGTGTAGCTTTTGTCTTGACAACTTCCAAACCAGGCCTCTTCTTTTGCCTTCCTTCTCAACAGCGTGCTTTTTGGGTAGCTGCCTCCTGAAGCTCCTTCATAGAAAACTGAACCACTCAATACCTCTTTCTATAAAATCACTCCAAAACATGAACCTTAAAATAGGCCACTTAAGCACTTGAGACTAGGGGAAAAGACACTGCAGTGTATGTGTCTATGTCCCTGAGGTTTCCAGGGAAGTTATCCCCATAGTCCATTTACTGACTTGGCTGATCTCTTTGTGTCTTAGCTACTTCACTAAAACTCTCTGCACTTGAGCATTATCCAGAAATGTGCTGCTTATTATTTAAATGAAATGTTACAAATTTTTATGTAAAACTGAATCTGAAACACTATCCCTCTGTGTTCAAAGATCTGTGTTTGTGAGAAACACATCCTCCCTAAAGCAGCTCTTACAAGCTCACAACCATTTCCAAGAAGAGAATTGGAGCAGAAACCAAGGCACCTGCCCAGCCATTTCCCCTCCTTCCCTGGAGTGTGGAAGTGAAATGTCTTTTGTGGTTTAAAAGACGCTAGAGAAATTGGTACATGATGACTAATTTTCCACAAATCTCTGGGAAAGCACAGGGAAAGATTTCAGTGTGGTCCTTGGGGGATGCTGAACTTGGAAGCTCGACACATCATGTGACTCAGTAGAGACATGCTGGCCCACGGGATTCCTTCTTCCCTGTGAGCTCTCTGCTGTGCCTGTTTCACACTCCCCAGTGGTTCTGGGATGAAGCAGACCTGTCTCTGGTAGCTGACATGGCGCTAATGCCTCAGAGGGCAGATTCTACCTCTCCGTTTCCCTGCAATGTGACAAACCGAGATAGCCCTTGCAGGACATTCTGACACAAATCATTTCTTTATGGACAGCTCCAGCTCCTAGGTCTCCTACTGTTCATTCCTAATGCATTTAGGGTATTTAATGAGTTCTGCTTAGCCACTACTAAAACAATATTTATGAAAACATGCTTATCTTTTATACAAAATGCACCTCGAAGGATTCCCCCTTCCTGGTCGACTGCACCTCTCACACAGAACCCTTGGCTGCTCAGATTTCTGGGCTTAGACTGTTTGCTCAGATTTCACTTTGACATACTTCCTGTCTCTGTTTTTCTGCTACACCCACATCTGTTTCTCAGTGTGTTTCAGACCCAGATGTGGCCTCGCCAAAAACTGACTTGCTAAGTGTGACTGTTTTCACGGATATGATGCTGGGATCAGTGACCCTTTATAAAACCCCTTTGGTATTTTTGCCCCGATCGTCCTCCTCCACTTACTAGAGATGTGCTTGTTGCTTGCACAAAAGAAAGAATTTTAGAGGGAAAAAGTTGGGAACCATTAGCCAAATAGTTACTAGGGTAAGAAACCGGGTGCTAATTAAAAATCTATTCTTGGTGTATGTTGTCTATGCATACTGTTGGTTTTCCCGGTAACAATTTATTTTGAGTAAATCATATATTTTGATCATATTGTTCTATGATTCTCCCCTTTCCCTTCCCTCCCCCCTCCATTCTGTTTATCTCTTTCCTTCACCTACTCTCTATTTCCATCTCACTTATATACATTAATGGCTTTACTCATCTATAAGAAAAATCTGGGCACCATATGTCAGAACATAAATTAGTCTGGCCACTATGAAAATTACTATGGTAACTCTTATTTTAAAAAATTAAAAATAGAATGACTGTGATCCAGCTGTCCCGTGTGTGTGTGTGTGTGTGTGTGTGTGTGTGTGTGTGTGTGTGTGAATCTGAGTCAGCATATCCGGAGATATATACACATTTATGCCATTGCAACACTAGCCACAACAGCCAAGGCCTGGAATCAGCCTGGACATCCACTATTCAGTTTTAATAATAGAGCAGTTCTGAGCAGGGGAGCAGGCTGCTATGGAGACAAGGTAGCACACAGCCTGAGGCCTGAGGCCTGAGCCAGCTGTACAGTTGCCTAAGTGAGTAACATTCAGTCAGGCCAGATTTACCTGAACTGTAGGTGCTCAATACCTGTTGCACAGGGAGATCTTCAGCCTTTGAAGCTTTCTTTTAGGGCAAAAATAAGATGATGACTATCACAATCCAGAGGCCCAAAGTTTGAGGAGTTGGGGCCAAAGAAGAGAATGTTAAATTCTAAAACACTAAATCCTTAAAATTAGAAGAGGTAACACAGATGCTCACCACACAAACTCTGAACACAGGAAATGACAGTGTTGGAGTAGTGTTTCTCTCGGACACCAAGTTGTGACCCCTTTCGGGGTGGACCAACCCTTTCTTATGGGACACAATCAGACATCCTGCATATCAGACATTTACATTATGGTCAAAATTACTGTTATGAAAAAGCAATGAAAATAATTTTATGGGTGGGAGTCATGATAACATGAGGAACTGTATGAAAGTGTCACAGCTTTAGGAAGGTTAAGCAGCACTGGAAAAGACCAAATAGGCACCAGAGTGAATGAAGGAATAAAGATGAGTGTACATTCTAGTGAGTAGCAAGGCTGTTGGTACTGAGCTGGTGACTTCTTATCCTTTCACTCATCCACTTACCTATTTACTTACCCCACAGAAGCAAATCCATACCAGAAGGCTCAACCACTCCTTGCAGTATTCTAGTGAGTGCATTACATAAAGGTGACTGTTGAAAGAGTGCAGAGCTCTCCTGAGCTGCCTCTCCTGCTTTCAGTCATACTTGCTTTTGCTCAGAATCATTGGCCTGAGTTGCCAAGACAACCTTCCACTGTGGAATTTAGATGGGCAAGGAGAGGAATGCCTTAAGGAAGAAAGAGATTTTCTGCAATGGCATAGGAATGGCTCCTTTCCCAGGCCATAGGCCAAATGATCCTTCAGGGGCCTATCTGAAAAATAAAATACCCTCCTCCTGCCATTCTCCCTACCCAACTGGGATCTCCAAACAGCCGAGGATGTGTGAAAAGGGAGTATAATAATTGCTGAGTTGTTTCCCAGTCGGGAAAGGGAACCAGAAGCTTGGAACCCAGGGCTGGAACTAATCATGCTTTTCCAAGAGGCTGCAGAGCTGCGTTTATCTATGAGTGGTCTAGTGTGGAAGGGCTTATGGAGAGTTTTAGGGTATATCAAGCCTGCTTTGTGTGTTCTGAGGTGAATGCTTGCAACATCTTTAAGTGGCTCTGTCATTTCCACTTGTTTACAACTGCTGTGCTTCCACACTGGTGTCATGTGATACATATTAACACACATGCTGGGTGTACAAGCCCGGAACAGCTGCCCAGCATTTGATTCCAATGGAGTAGAGAAAGTTTTAGCCAAAGCATGTGCACAGGAGACTAGTAAAACACTTCATCCTGTCTTTCCTCTCAGTTGCTGTGGATACATGATTGTGGGAATTGGGAGTTGCCTGGGGAGGAGGGCTGGTGAAATGAAATCTGTGACTGGGAAGGTGCAGGCTCTTCTGATGTTGGAAAGGAGAGGGAAACTACCCATCTTCTAGCAGAGCAATGAGCCAATGGGTTGTTTAGTGTAGATCTATGAGGATGGAAGAACAGCCACAAGTGGTTTCAATGATGAGTCTTTTACAATATGTTTGACCTGCAACTGTTGCCAAAATCTAAAAAGTGTTAAGTTCTCTCCTTCTTTCCTTCCCTCCTTCTTCTAACATTCCTTTTTGTTGTCCTCTCCTCTAGCCCCATTTTGCTACTCACCCCTACTTTGGGTCCAGACTCATGTTCCTACTCAAGAGTGTGTCAGAACACCCAGGTAGTTATTCATCGCCTGCTTCTGCTAAACTTTACAATGGTTTCATCATAAAAACACATTATCAAATTCCCCCTTGCCCCACCAAAACAATCAAGCTATCAACGTTTATTGGAAATGTTCAATAAAAAAAAAAAAAATCCCCCTACTAAAGTTGATCTCGAAGTAATATTGAGATAAGCATCAACTTCTGTGTAACCACTAAACCCAACATGGTGCCAGAGCAAGTTGCTAGACTGTCCTTGCTATTTCATATTTCCTAAGATTTTGTTAGTCTTGCTATCTGCTCCACCCAGAATTGCTGTGCTGCATGCAGAGGTGTCATGGACACTTCATCTAGACTGGCATCAAGAAGAGCTGATGTGATTTACAAAGACAATGTCAATAATTTAAGCACTGGACCCACTGCCCTGAGCTGTCATGTCCTCGTGCCATTTAAAATCTTTTTATAAGCTTTATGCCTAAAAAATTTTTTAAAACAATTATTTCCTGCTTATTTCCAAAAACACATTTTACTGATGTTGATCGTTAATAAAGGGATATCTGCTTGCATTGGGAAAGATGTATTAAAGACAAGGCAACTAAAATATAAAAGATGGGGCTGGGGAAATGTCTCAGTCATTAAAGCAATTGCCTTGCAAGCATGAGTTCCTGAATTCTGTCCCCAGAACCCTTATAACAATACATGTGTGGTGTGGCATGTGCTTGTATTCCCAGTGATGACATATGGAGACTAGTGAATTTTTGGAGCCTTCTGGCAAACAAACCATTCTAGCCTACTTAACGTGCCCCAGGCTAATGGGAGATGGTACCTTAAAAATAAAAATAAGGTGTGTGATGCTTGGGGAAAGAGGTTGTTCTCTGACACACACATGCACATACTTGCATATTCACCTCTTCTCCACCACAGAAATACCCACACATACATATACACATACACACACAGAGACACACAGACAGACAGACACACACACACACATATATACACATACAGAGACACACACACACACAGACAGACACACACATATGCACAAGCACAAGCAAATACAAGATAGATAGATGGGTAATGATAGATAGATAGATAGATAGATAGATAGATAGATAGATAGATAGATAGACACCTGAGATCTCCAGTGTTCAGCTGCTGCTATGGGAGCTAACAAAATGTGCACATATTGGTCTCTTTAAGACTTTACAAATTTAAATTTGATATCAAAATTATTATCACATGGGGGCTGAGGGTTCACCTCACTGGTGGAGTACGTGGCTATCATGCACTGTAGGTACTAGCCAAGTGATTGATCTATAGTGATTGACCCCCAGAACTACGCATAATAGAGAAAAATTATATTCTCATTATTATTACAGTTATTAAATTAGTATTAGATGTTAGCAGGGTTTTTTAAACATTATTAAGTTTACATTACAGTATCAGCTGGTCATGTTTTCACTGAAGACAGAGGTAGTTAAGAAGTTTATGCTGTAGCATCAGGCAGTAAGACTAACGTCGACAAACAGAAAAGTCTTTTGCTCTCTTTCATATCCTGTTTGGAATTTTGCAGTAGTTTAAGAAAGACAGCCTTATCTGTTCCCATTCAAAATCCCAAATAGTTTACACAAAGATCTATTAAGTTTATTAACAAGTTTTAAGGACTATGACTGGGCAGACACATAGAATGTTAGAGTTTAAAAGGAACATATGCATAGTATGCCCTGATGGTTAATTGATAATTAATAATCCCATTTTACAGATAAACTGAGATCAAGGTTTCAAGAGCTGGTTGCATGAGGCTCATTCTACTTCTGTCCTGAAAGATCAGATGGCACTTTATCACAGGTTTAGTCTAGGATTTGAGGGCCTTTTTTTGTTTGTTTGTTTGATTGTTTGTTTTGTTTTTCGAGACAGGGTTTCTCTGTGTAGCCCATGCTGTCCTGGAACTCACTCTGTAGATGAGGCTGGCCTCGAACTCAGAAATCTGCCTGCCTCTGCCTCCCAAGTGCTGGGATTAAAAGCATGCACCACCACCGCCCGGCCTGAGGACCTTTTTCTTAAGTAATTTGTATTGCAATTCCATAATGCCACTGACTGTGTAACCATAAAGAATAGAATTCCAACAAGGAGGCACTGGTGCTAGTGTCTGGTGACTCCTTTCTGTGTCCTGCTATGACCAGAAGAAAGGAGAACAGATGCTGGGTCCTCAGATAGAGGAAGAATAGAAGAGAGCAAGGTCATTGTCATTAGCTCTTCCATTGCACATCAATGGAGCTGAGCTTCCACGGCCTGCAAGCTCCTGGTAGGCTCTGCCACCCAGCATCAGGACACTGTGGATCAATTTTCCAGAACAGGAATGTTGAGGAACCATACAAAGCGTGCAGTGTCTATATCTGTGATGCCTCCTTTAACAAATAGAACATCTTACTATAAAAACATAGCCATCACATTTATAATAAAGAAACAAACAAATAAATAAACAACAGGAAGGCCCTTCATGCAGCCATAGCTCCAAAACTTTTTGTGACTTAGTCAGCAAGACACAGATAAGCAAGACAACAAACCTCAATTAAAGCTTTGCTAATCAAAAACTGCCCAATGATCCTGAGCTAAGGATTAGCCACATCACCCAGTCACCTTGATTCTGTAAAGACACTGAGTATTGCCCTCTTCCTACCCTGCCTTTAGAGTGCTGATGTGCCTGTGCTCTGTGCTGCCTGTCAATAAACCCTTTAAAATATTTCAATGCACAGCCACCAAACACTAGTATAAGGCTTCAATAAACAAGAAGGGATTACTTTCCATTTTATTAAATTTGTAGTGAATTTACCTCTGCTTCATATCCTTCTTTAAACATAAATTGGAATCTCTTTGAACTAGTGTTTGAATGATAGTCAACTCTACCTACCTCAGCCTAGAACTCTTGTTATAAGTCTTCTCAGAACTCGTTTGAAAAATAACCTTTATGAGGCATTTTATTTCAGATGTTCTTAGGAATTTTCAGAAATCCTAGACTACAGGCAAATAGTCTTGATGAAAATTATGTATACCCACTGTACTCAAGGTCATAGTCTCCTTGACTCATCTTATTTAAGATGGGTTAGCAGATGCCGCTCCCATCTGGTGATATGTTCCCATCTCCATTCATCAACCTGATGCCTCTCCTATCCATTTTTATCTTCAAGAAAGGCAAGGATACAGGAATAAATAGCACACGATCCCATTATTTCTTTTCAGTCTATTATAACATCTGCAGTGAATTAAGCTTCCACTGACATTCGGTACAATATATGAGTCCTCAAACAACAAAAAGATGTGTTCCTGGCTTCTGTGGAGAAGAGGGGGCTTTAAATCCAGAGGCCAGTTATTTCCTCTGCTATGGGAAAAAGTAAGTGGGCATGAGACATGCGTAACGTCTGTATATTCTTCTTCCAACTGTGTGTATATAAGTGTAGGTACACAAGTGAGCATATAAATATGTGCGAGGGCATATGAGTGCCTGAGTGTGTATATGAGTGATGTAAGTGTATGTGAGTGTGCATATGAGTGTGTACAGTGTGATAGTACATGTGGGAATTTGTGTGTGAGTGTATGATTATGTATACATATAACGACTACGTACTTTCATGTGTGTGCATACATATAAATACATACATGCATGTATATATGGAGAAAGAGAGTTTACTGTATTGACAGAACAGAAGAACAGTTCTTATCCACTGTAAATAAATGTTTCCAGGTTCATATTATGTTAATTCCCAGATATCTATACCTTATACTTTCCGTGGAACTTTCATTATGAAATTCAAACGATTAAAGTTGTATTTTGATTTGTTTATCCTAAGTTACTTTTTCTTCATCATAAGGCAGCATTGGCTATGTGTGTCGTTGGATCTGTTAAGGTGTGCATTTGTCAAAAAACACTTTGATTTTTGATGGGGTTTTAAAAAAAGATGATAGTATGACAGGGTGACAAGGACGGACACTGAGGAAAAGCAGCCATGATGTTGAACGCTCTCTGCTAGTCACAGCTGCATCAGCTTGGAGAAACCACTTACATCTCTAGGAATAGGATTTGCTGTAAGAATGGTTGGAATGAGCATTTACAGCTGCTGATACCTGTAGGCTCACAGAAATGATGCTTTTGTAACTTCATACCCCTTGCTTAGAGCTTGTGGGACAACTAAGTTCAAGGGCAGATTAATTAATTCTTCTTACTCCTGCTAGAAGAGCTTGCCCTATCTTCCCTGAGTACATTCCTCAGTGTGGATGGAAATCCCCAAGGCAATAATGTTGGAGCTGAGTTAAGCAGGTACACACACATGGACCTCCACCTCATCAACAACCCTAGCATCTGCTTATGCTGGCAGTGACTTCCGTGGGAATACTGCATTTCCCTAACAGACCTGTTCTCCAGTGGATGTTCTAAGAAACCCTGGATAATAAAGGTGCAATACACAGAGAATTGGTAGTTAGGGAGGGAGAGGTGGTTGTCATAACTCTTCAAAGTTGTAATGAAAGAATACAATATAAATGTGCTCTCATAAAAAACTAAATTCTTGGTTCATATAGAGCATTTGGCTTCAGAAATAGTGATATGTATAAGTTCAGAAACTGCCAAGAGAATTAGAAGAGAAACAGAGAGAGGGAGACACACACACACACACACACACACACACACACAGAGAGAGAGAGAGAGAGAGAGAGAGAGAGAGAGAGAGAGAGAGAGAGAGAGAGAGAGAGAAAGATTCACTTCATTTTAATGAAAGATGTATTTTTTTTTTCCGTGGTTTGGTTTATCTATTTTTATGCCTGTGAGGAAACCCACAGGAATAAAAGAACAATTCATCCCTCCGGTGTGTAATGCACACTCATCTTCATCTAAAGGCCAATGATGTTGCATAGAAAAGGGAACGTTTCCAGGATGCCTTCATAGGGACCATAAATTAAAGTTGTACAGAAAGCTTAGAGCTGTTCACCTCTAGAAGTCTTCCTCATGTCACACAAGATTTGTCTCCAAGCTTTAACTGTGCTGCTGAAGCCAAGACAAAGCTGCACAAAGTCTTTTATGAGCACACTTTTCCAATCTTTGGTACTAAAGCCTCCTTTAATATCTAGAGCCTAAACCAGCAAGGATATAAATTTATTTTTACAAATGTCCCACCATGGCTCCTGTCTCAGTTAGAATGTTTGTGACTGTGATAAAATGCCATGACCATAGGCAAGTAGAGGAGGAAATGGTGTATTTCTTCTTATACTTCCAGGTAGCAGTCTGTCATGGAAGGAACTCAAGCTGCAGGAACCCAAGCCGGGCAGAGACCTGGAGGTAAGAACTGAAGCAGTGGCCATGCATGGAGGAAGTCTGTGTATGGGCTTTTCCTCGTAGCTTGCTCTGCCTGCTTTATTATATACCTCAGGACCACCTACATAAAGGTGGATCCACCCACAATGAGCAAGGCCCTCCTATATCGGTCACTAAGAAAAGGCCTCACAGGTTTACTTACAGGTCAGTCTGGTAGGGGAGTTTTCTCTACTGAAGTTCCTCTTTCTAAATAACTCCACCATGTTTCTGGTTGATATAAAAACTGGTTTGACACGGTCCTTTCTTTTCTACTTCCAGCCAACTGCACATTGGCTCACACAAAACTTGCCTTAGCCAAAGAGAAAAAAGCTGGGCAATTTCCTTGTATATGTGAAAATAAGGAACAACCAACAGATACATACACCAAAAAGTGTGAAATGTCTACCAGATATATATCTTCAAGCAAAGCTAGTTTAGGCTTTTCTTCACTATCATCTCACGATTATTGTTTCTTTGTTTTTATTCAAGAGGTTGGACTCTTGCTGTAATCCACTGTATACTATACTATACTATACTATACTATACTATACTATACTATACTATACTATACTATTCTCACACTATACTGCAGTATAGTATGAGCACACTTGGGCACAGTAACTTATCTAAATTTTTTAGTAACCCAATGGGATGAGAACAATTGTTACTGTTTATATATTATTATATTGAGAGGTCTAACCTACTCCATCTTGGGACCATCCTCCATTTTAAAAGAAAAAGAACCTGAGAATTTGACCTGCAATTGAACCCAAACTGCACCCCAGTTCCAGGAAGAACTACATAGTTTGTCTCTGGCCCATACCCCAGAGTTCCTCCCTAGCTAAACCCCAGCAGCAGCCAATCAGGATTAGTCTGGTAGTTCCAGATGTACTTTCTGGCTATTTGTGATTGTTCAAGGCTTTGCCTCAGAGTACCCACCTGTCAGCTTACAATAATCATTCAATTAGATGTTTCCCTGGCTGGAAACCCCCTCACTATCTCACCATTTCCTATAAAACTTTGTCCCACTGAGGGCTTGGGGCTTCACTCTCCCATCCTGCTGTATCAGGGACTGTGGTGAGCATGCTCAAGCTTGAATAAAAGACCCTAGTTCAATTGCATCATAATCAGCTCCTTGGTGGTCTTTTGGGGTTTACTAATGCTTTTTGAATGGGCACAACAAAATAAGACAATTGCCACCTCAATTGTGAATGAAACCCCTGAAAGGGGGTTGTCACAGTGCTACACTGGGGAAGAGGTGTACAACATGTGCAAAGTGTAGAGCATAAGATCATCTCACTATGCAGCCCCCACTGCACTGGAGGACAGCAACTCAAGCAGATTCTCAGGCTTCTATTTGACCTTCAGAAACAGAGGACATGCTCTCAGGAATGTGTGCTCTACACCTGACTCCTATGGTACTGCGGGAGATGCCATAATGAATGAAAGGGGGAAATTCCTCTCTGCATTCTGTGATAACATTCCCGAGCCAAAGGAGAAAATTGAGCTCATTCAGTGAAATATTTAACAAAAACTACATTATTCCCCAAAGGCTAAATTCCATTTACTTAGAAAAAGACTTAATCCATGATATGATTTCCAGAGCCATGTACTTTTTGCTGACTGGGGTACCTGAAGCAGAAGCCTGTATACACTGGAAACTCAAATTTCAACAGAATTAAACTAGGGATAGTTACCGATTTTGATACAACCTGTTCATTCAATAGACTCCATTTACCTTCTGTCTGGAACAGAAACCCTGTCTTGTGTAGAATAAATTTGGCAATGTCTTCTCAACGGAACTATTTTATAAGAGGAGAAGAATGGGCCCAATGGAGTTTCTTAGCTGTCTCTGATCATAACACAACTATAAACACATAGTTGAGTGTATTTTTGCATGAAAAAATTCCAGAACCAAGATAATACAATGATATCCTTTGACATTTTCTGTTTGGGACATCTCAGTGTATAGGCACTGAGCTCGTTCTTGTTACACATCAAGACATCCTTTAGACTTATTCCCTGAGGATGGAGGTGGCCATAGCAGGTTGTAGGATGGACAGGTTTTAAAGATGTCTTACTGATCAGAGAAACCCAAGAACCTTTAAGGTTCTCGTGTTTTTCCAATCAATCATTTGCCTGGCAACTTATGCTCAACCAGAAGTCATTGCTAGAATATTGGAATTTATCAAAATAATATGTAGGAAACATTTTTAATGGCTTATGTTAACTCTGAAATTTTAAGTGCGTAATTAAGGAAGTTTTAATGTGCATCACAAGCAAAACAGATTTAGGTGAATTCCTGACCACATAGTCTGCTTGGCTAAAGAAAACTATCTCAGGACTGTTTATAGTGGACCTCTTGTTTTAACATGGAATCTTAAACACAGTACCTAGAATTATCACTGGTATGCATGTTTGATATTTTGATAAGGATAAACATATAATTCAATGATTTCTTTATGTATATGTGTTCTTGAAAAACAGATTTTTTTTTAATTAAGTAAGATCTATTTTTCAAAGAGGGCACTAATCAGCAGTTTCACAAATATCCATTTGAGGCAATGTAGTAAGATTCGTAATTAACTTTCTACTCGACTGACCCAATAGCCAAAAGTTCCTACTTACTGGTGAAATGCCCAAGTTAAATGGCTGTTTGCTTGAAATATATGGCTGAAGCATTAGGGATTTGGCAAAGTCATAAGATTGACAGCATGACATACTCAGACACATAAGTGAAGAAAAAAAAAAGATGCATGTGAGTGTGAATTTCTAGCCAAAACAGAAGTTTAGTCTCAAGTGGAAGGGTATCCAAGAGTTTCCTAGAGACGCAAAGAATCCTCTAAAAGGAGTCATTGTTTAATATCCACAAATGCAACCCCGCCAAACACATGCCAGCAAACACTCAGGCCAACAGAGAGATGATTAAACTCTGCCCCAAGGAAGCAACTCACACAGCTTCTTACTTTTATTTTATTTATTTTATGCTGGTTGATTTCTGCTTTGTAATACTGTAGCCCTGAGTCTTCCATGTCTTTCATCACAAAACCCTTGCTTAAGTTGGCGATAGCTGTGACGCCTTGATAGTGGTAATTTGTTCATTCGGCTTCAGTCATATGAGTGGCTGATTGCCAGGAATCAATCACCTCACCATGTGGCCAACCTAATATAGTAATTACTTCAAAATAGAAGCTGCATGATAAGTTCATTAGTTGCCAGTGTGCAAATGGTCTGGGCTTGTAGACATAAGCATATCCCTAGCACAAAGGAAATGCTGGGTAAATTATGAAATCTTTGCTATTTGCAAAACAACTTATTTAATTTCATGTATTTACTCACCTGTATTTTTAATTAATCCCACTCAAGTTTGGGTCCTCCTCGTGTTTGTATGTGTTCAAATCCATTGGTTTCTCTGTGCTTTTAAAGCAGTCTTCTGAAATGAAACTCATGGCTTCTCTTGCTGTAATTAGCTTATCATATCTCTTTAAACACTTATTTTTTAATATTTTTTTAATAAAAAGAGACCACAAAGATGCAATCACTTATGTCTATGAATAATGTCTCATTTATCAGCACAAATTTTGGTAAAGGTTCTTAACTGCATTTTTAGGGGCAAACATTTCCATTTAATGTTACATTTGTAGGAAAATATCTTCAGAATGAAATATTTCTTTCCCAAATTTTGCTGGTAATAGAATTCTCAGCAGGAAGATGCTTGCCTTTCTGATTCTGATTTTGTCACTCCATTGCCTTTTGGCTTTCATTCTCCTAGTTTTATTTCTATTCTCTGGAGGTCCCTTTTTATTTAATCTTTCTCTGATAACCACCCAAATGGATCTACATCTTAAATTATCTCTGATAAAAGCCTCCATTTCAATTTTACTCAATATCATGTTTCTGGTGTTGATGGTTACTTAGAACTGTGTAGCTGATGCTCTGATAGTTTAACTTGAGCCTTCTAGTCTATTGATGATGTTCTCATGATGTCTGTATAAGTGGTTATGTTTACTCGACTAGGGAGTGATAGGTTTTATTTTATGACTTTGAAGGCCATATGGTATCTGCTGATGGTGCTCAACTTTGCTATTGTAGAGTCAAAGTTGACATAGGCAAGAGGTAAATGAATGAAGGAGCCAGGAATGTGTCAATAAATTTTATTTAAAGAGCATAAGTCAGCTGGTTTTATGTGCAGATATTATCAAATTTCCTGGGATGGGTAACAACTGCCATAAGCTAGGAATCACTGGCCTACAGTTTAGTCCATCAGGGTGACATTGGACCCTTCAGTGGTTAGACTGAAAACAATCTTTTCTCTCACAAACACAGTATTATGAGCTTGAAAGTTATGCCTTCGTTCTCAATTTCTGGTCACTTCTCCAAGAGCAAGAGGACAACTCTCACAAAGGCCTCCTTCAGGCACTGCCTATACCATCCTGGGTTTCCTTTTCTCATCGATCTTGGCCAATGGCTGACTGAGTTTCCTGAGCATCTTTCCTGCTTTCTACTTTAGATCATTTTTAAGTTTAATTGTCTCTTACTACTATAGGCAACACTCTCAATATATAATAGATTCCTTCCCTAAAAGTGGAAATAGTTACACATAAAGAAGGGTTCAATAGTTTCAAGAATGCTATTCAAAGTTATCTTTCATTAAATATAATTGGCAATGGGTATAAAAAGGGAGTATTGGTTGATTTTTCACTATATTTAAAAATAGATTCTAGTTAAACTAAACATGAAATTGCATTATTGAAGTTTTATATGCACATTAATCAGTTAATTCTAAAGTCATTATCAAACTTAAAATTAAATTATTCAATTTCCATGGGAAAAATGAAGAGTCATATTTCCAATTTAACTTTAAAAAGCCTACATTTAATTGAATCTTGATATAATTTATTTGTTAATCATAATTTAGTATTAAAATAAAACATTTGACTCATTCGAGGGTATATTTTAATGAAGAAAATTATTTAAGTTAAATTTTTTAAGAAAAATCAAGCTTTTGGAGTTTTTTCTTAGGCTGATGTCACTTGAGTGAGTTGAAGAGTTTTAATTATGTGATTGTCGGCATTATGCATGTATCTGATTTTTTTTTTTTTAATTAAGAGCCTGGCCATGGTCTAGTTACTAAGGATTTTTCTTAGAGGCTCATTTTTAATCCAATAAAGTAAATGCTAATAACATCTTTAAAATATTTCATTCACACACTGTTTTATGCATTTTATATTTTATCAGTGAGTAATTCTGATAGTAAACCATACTAAGTTAGTTTTATATCTATGTCCATTTGACAGACAAGAAACCAAATCTTTATATTTATGATCATATGTGTATATTCATGAGAGTGGAACCAGGAATTGAGCATAATGGGTTCCATGTAGCCCACTAAGTAAATGTTAAATATCTTTAAAACTGTATGTCTGTATGTAATCTTGTAAAGTCTCATGGTGTATTTGAAAAAGAGCCTCACAAAGTACCTTGGACAGTGATAGTTTGGCCCACAATTGTCCTTAAATACTTAAGTATACTCACCTAGTTTTAAAACAATTCAAATGTTATCATTACTCTTAAGGACCATTTGAGGCAATATATGACAAAGTAGTTCATACATTAATTTAATCATTGCAGTGGTCTGAATAAGAATGGCCCCACAGGCCCATATATTTGAAAGCTTGGTCATAGAGAAAAGTGGTATTTGACAGAGATTAGGAGATGTGGCCTTGTAGGCATAGGTATGGCCCTTTTGGAGGAAGTGTGTCACTAGAGGTGGGCTTTGAAGTTTCAAATACTCAAGCCAGGTCCAATATCCTTTTCTCTTCCTGTTGCCTGCCAATTTGGATGTAGAACTCTCAGCTATCTTTCCAGTACCATGTCCACTTGAATGTCTCCCTGTTTCCCCCATGCAAATAATAGACTCAACTTCTGGATGTAAACAAGCCTCTATTAAACTATTTTATTAGAATTGCCATGGTCATCCATCCCTTCATAGCAATTGACTAAGACAATCATAGTGAGTTTTCTTTTCAAATTAGGGATTTTAAAACTAATGTAGGACAGTGGGTATGACCATTATTTGATGATGTCCTTTGATCCTCTGAATGAGTTTCAAATAACTCCAGAAAAATCCAAAAATTAAATAATACATTTTGCTATCTTAATCAACTTTGAAAATTAAGTTTAAGAATTATAAAACTATGTTCATAAACGTCCATTTGTTTAACCATCAGTTCTATAACCAAAATTATCAAAATTAGGCATATATGTTATATATATGTCTGTTCGTGGTACAAAAATTTTAAATTATGCAGTAAAAAGTAAATCTACACCTGTATTTTCCCCTGAAATGAACACCTAGAAATAAGACAAAATTTTTTTTAGGAAAATAATTTTTTAAATAGGTTTGATAGATGTTATATTATCTTATGTCTGGTACCCTTTTGTTGTAATAGTTTCCTGACATATTTGTGTGTATGTGTGCCTGTGTGTGCATTCATATGTATGTGGACACATGTTTTTGTGGTATGTGTGTGCATGTCTGTGCTCTTGAACGTAGAGGTCCAAAGTTGATGCCAGTCACCCCCTTTCCAATACTCTCCACTTTCTTCATCAGGCAGGGTCCCCTTCTAACCCTGCACTTCATCCATCCCAGGTGGTCTTAGCTATGTAGCTGGCTCAGATACCTGCTGTGTGTCTCATGAATGCAAGCAGCTCCTGTGGGCTTTTATGTTGGCTCCAGGAGTTGGAATCCTGCTTCTTGTGCTTACAAGGAGATGACCTTACTCCCAGAGTCACCTTCACAGTCTACATATTTATGTTTTACTCAGTGATGACTTATTCATTACTTAATGGTTTCATGATGTTATTTAGGGCAAAAGATTTTAATTTGATGTATATTAGATTCAAGAAGCAGTTTTCACAAATGACTTTAAATATTAGCGGGGGAGAGTCAAAATCTTGGCAATGGACAGTCCATATAGTGAATTCTTCTCGTTTTCAAAATTCTCTACCGATTCTAACATGCACCATATTGAGTCTTGTACTACATACTGTGGGATAGACAACTGTGTACTTGGTACCAGCCTTTGAGGTATTGTAAATGTTTACAAGCGTGACTATCTGAAAAAAACAAAAACAAAAACAAAAAGTCACATTTTGTAGCCTTTGCCAGTTTGCATGATATAAGTGTTTTCACTATGACCCTTTGCAAGCCTGCAACACACCTCTCTGAATGCAGAGTTAGGGAGAGATATGAAACAGAACACCAGTAATCAGCACAGTGTTTCTAACAGACACCCAGCAGATTTAAGTGATCTAAACAGTACAGGCATAATAAAATAAAGTAAAGTCATTTTAGCAAGCCATGTGTTTTGATTGTGTGCCACACATATTTTAGCTTAATTTATTTAGTCTTAAGTTTACATAATTAAATCTTCAGTAATGAGTGTATTTCACCATCAGCTTATGATATCCTTGAAAGTTTACAAATTAATTCTTGTGAGATGGGAGGAGTCGACTGCAGTACCCCTCTACATCTGCTTGTATGTATAAGCATAATAGAACACTGAAAATAAATAGGCACAAAAAAGACAGCTGTCTCCTTTACTACCAAAAACTACCTAATGGGGGTAGGGGAATATACATAATCTCTTTCATTCCAAGAATATCAAATCTTACAAAGATCCCAATTTGTCCACTCTTCAGTAAACCACAGATCTGAATCAATATATATTCATCTGTTTCTACTCAGTGCCTGTCTTAGTTAGGGGTACTATTGCTGGGATGAACCACCATGACTGAGAGCAAATCTGGGAGGGAAGAATTTATTTGAATTACATGTCTATATCACTGTCCGTTATTGGATGAAGTCAAGACAAGAATTCAAGTAGGACAAGAACCTTGATGCTGGAGCTGATACAGAGACCATACAGGAGTATGCTTCCTCTGGCTTACTCAGCCTGCTTTCTTGTAGAACTCAGAAAGCCCAGAGATGGTCTCACCCACAATGGACTAGGCCCTCCCCATCAATCACTAATTAAGAAAATGCCCTACAGGCTTGCTTACATCCTGATCTTATGGAAGCAGTTTCATAAATCAAGGTTCTTTCCTCCCAGGTGTCTTGAGCTTGTATCAAGTTGACATAAAACTATACATTGCTTTTGTGGACATACCTTTTGGAGTCATCCAAGAAAGAAAGAAAAAAAAACATATTTGGGAACCAGTTTTACAAAGGGATTTCGTTACTGACTACAATGGATAAGATGTTAAATGTTCCCAAATCCATGTGCTAGTTCTGTGGTACCACTAGAACCTGGCACACCTTTAGGAGACAGGCCTAGGAGAAGGAAGTAAGATCATTGGATACATTCCTTTAAAGGAAACTTGGACCCTGGCCTCCCTCTCCCTCTCCTAACTGGCTGCCACCAGATGATCCATTTTTTGCTTCATAAAGCTCATTGTCATGAGGTTCTGCCTCATGGCACGTCCTAAATGTGGAGGACAAAGACCATGGATTGAAAGCTCTGAAACTGTGAGCTGTCATCAACTTTTCCTGTGCTGTTTTGTCACAGATATTTTTGTCATAGTGACAGAAGCCTTATGCATTGAAATTAAAAGTCGTTTGAGCCAATCCTTACTGGCTCTAGAAATTATTTTCTTATAATATGGAATTTTTTTTGGATAAGATTTCACCCACAGTCTGTCTGTAAGAAAAATAATAAATACTCTCTAATCCCTTATCACGGCTTCTTCTAAAACGGCAAGGACCACTGAAGCAGTGTGAGCTTTGGTCTTTACACTCTGAAAAGCGTTTGTTCTTGTTGACCTCCAAGATAACAAAACACTACAGATCAACTCTGCTTTAAAATAAACGTACTAACTTTGGATATGAAGTTGAACTTCTTGTAAGTCAAAGAAGGCTCAAGAGGTCACATTTAACAAAGGAGAAGAGACTTCAGAGGGACCTTCTAAAAGGGCTATCTGGGACAGTGGAGGAATTCTTGATTTCCTTCTTCCTCACACCTGACAATAAAATCCTTTAGATGTTGAGTTCTGGTATAGCCCTGCCTGACACTTTAATGGTGTTCCTGGTCTGAGGCACTGGGCTTTTGTAAACAAAGCTGAGTAGCTGTAAGCTAAAATATCCCCTGCTTTCGTCTACCTGGTCAAAAGAACTTTATCTAACGAAGGCCTCCTAATTGTGAGTACTGAGTCCAGGTTTTCTTTACCTGAATTTTTACCTCTATTTTTAACTCCTTGTCTGATTTATAGTAGGCGTATAGTAGTGGAAGACACAGGATATGGTTTGAGATGAAACAAATGGGCCTAGCTCTTGGGTATAAGTAGAGACCAAGAACCAGATTACCAATGAATGTAAATATTATAAATATAATAAAGTGTGAAAACAATTCAGTTTTTGAAAGACAAGTCATCATCAAAATACCAAATGAGCATCCTATGATCTAGAGCAATTACTCAATATAATAATTAAAATGCAATATATTTAGATTTTTCTCAGATGTTGTTTAGCAAAATAGACTCTTTATCCAAGCATCAAGTTAAACCTGTTAAGATGTTGACCTCTGTACAGACACAGCCACACAGACATGCACAATGCGCCTAGGAGTTCAATATGGAAGCAAGGAGCTACATTTTAGGTACTAAGTAAAAGTGACCTTTCCATTATTATGATTAGGCGGTCTGCATAGTCTGAAAGAGCTCTTTGATTAGAATGATATTAATTTTGTTTTGTTACTTGTGTATCAGCAGTCTTTCTATCTTTTACAAGCTAACTAACATTCTGAAGCTTCATCTCCTTATACGGAAAGGAAAAAAAAAAAGACAAGGAGTTTGATTTCCCCATGGAGAAGTTATTAGGTAATTCATGCAAGGTATTCATAAACGAAAATATAATATACATATTTAAAAACTGTACATAACTAAGTATATAAAAATAACTATACATGAAATATACTACTTACACAAGCAAAGCAAGCATACAAGAAACAGCATAATTTGCCAATAAAACAAAGAAGTCAGCCAACTGTAGATTCAGAAATTGGTAATAGGAAATACTTTAAAATGGCTATACTGTTTCTATCATTCACTGTACAGTAAAAGAAAAACCAATCTCCAGTTTGATCATCAAGAGCTGAATAGAATAGGTTATTAAAGAGGTGGGTGAAAAATGAGAAAGCAAAATGAGGCCTCTCCAGTAAGGATGCCCAGAGAAATGGCTGACTATTCAGCTGAAACACTGGATATTAGAGACAAGGAAACAACCTCTTTAAATAAACTACAGATTTAGAACACTGCCATCTTGAAAAATATCCTTTCAGAAATTGTAAACATTTTCAGACAAACAAAAACACATGATCTACATCAGCAGTAGGCATACACAAAGGTGAAGCATACATGTTCTTGAGATGGTGGAAGGATATGATCTTGGGCAAGAGATTGTGTGGTGGCTAATATTGGTTGTCAAATTGACACATCTGAGAAATTGCCTTCATCTTATTGTGTCATCAGGCAATCTTATTCTCTGTGGGGCATTTTCTTCATTGCTAACTAATGTCGGAAGATCTAGTGAACTGTTGGTAGAATCATTCCCTAGGTGAGTAGCTCTGGGCTATATAAAAATTAGCTGGAAAGGAGCCAGAGAGAGCAAGCCAATAAGGAGTGTTCTTCTGGGGGGCTTCTCCTTTAAGCTCATACCTTGAGTTCCTGACTTAGCTTTCCTTAATGATTATATCCTATAATCTAAAATAATCCTTTTTCTACCCAAGTTGTTTTGGTCATGAAATTTAGCATAGTGACAGAAAATTAAACTAATACAGCTTAGCTACGCAAGAAGGAAAGAAAGGGGGATGGAGAGATGGCTCAGTGATTAAAACACTGACTGCTCTTCCAGAGGACCTGAGTTCAGTTCCTAGCAACCACATGGTGGCTCATAACCATCTGTAATGGGATCTGATGCCCTCTTCTGGTGTGTCTGAAGACTACAACAGTGTACTCATATATAAAATGAGTAAATAAATCTCTTTTTAAAAAAATCTCTTTTAAAAAAAAAGGGAAGAAAATCAAGGAAAATGTGCTAAAATAAATATATTGTATACAAAGCAATATTATTAGTAATAATGTACTGAGAAGTTAAGGAAATACACACTCATGAAAGTAATAGCATATAAACAGAAGTGTCTGATGATGTGTGCACTA
Source organism: Mastomys natalensis (assembly GCA_021653895.1). Taxonomy (NCBI): domain Eukaryota; kingdom Metazoa; phylum Chordata; class Mammalia; order Rodentia; family Muridae; genus Mastomys; species Mastomys natalensis. The sequence continues at coordinate 896,853 of JAJTUV010001110.1, forward strand.
AGGAATGTGCACCACTGGAATGTTACAGTGTAAATATCCTGATTCCTTCCTCTTGTTTTTACAATACATATCCAGTAAGGGCTTTGTGTCCTAATTCTATTCCAGATTTTGTTTCCTGGACACAGAAGCTATGATGAGTCTGCTCTGTTTAGAGGTTAATGTCCTTGTTTTCCCAGTGCACAGTTGGACTCACAAAGACTTGATGTCATCGGTCTTAGTAATTTGTTATCTTTGGTGGGTAGGAGTAGTTTATCATTGAGGCTATTCTGTGCATTTCCCTGTTATTAATGTTGTTCAGTATCTTTTCATGTGCTCTTTTCAGTTATTGTGAAGTAGCTCCCTTTTAATTTTTACAGGTCTGTGTTTTGTAGTTTTCTATTCTTTAAACTGTTGTTCATGTGATATTTTTAAGATCATAGACCAAAACATGTTGCTACAGGCCTCCTCCCAGCTATTGAAGATGGAGGATTAAACTGGAGAGTCTGGGACTAAGACCGACATTCCAAATTTATTCCAAAGAACTGAGTATAGATTGGTGGCTGGACTCTCTTGAGGATTGGTTTCTCTGATGGTTTGTTTTAAATTTTCCTCAATATTCAACATTAAAAGTATGCCAGGCACATTTTTCCATGAGAATAGGTTCGTTTTCCTAAATTGAAGTCAAGAAGCGTGTCATCACTCAAGATCCAGCTTGAGGAATTACCACATTGGTCCTCTCCCTGACAGACTCTGACTCTGTCCTTTCCACTGGGTGAGTTTATAACAGCAGACCTCGGCTACCGGAGACCAGGAGGGAACCTCCAAGGAAATTCCCGGCTCTGTGACTCAGGAGTTACCGTAATCCTGCTCTCTTATTGTACTTTGCTGGGTTGTGGTGTGTTGGTAAATGTTTAACAACCAGAACTTCAGAAGGAAGGAGGAAGGCAGAAAGAGAAACAAATGCAGCAAATCAGGTCTGTGATGTTTACTAATGGCCTCTGTGAAAATATTAATACCTTGGCCAATGTTGTCCCATTGAACACAGAGAAAGAATGTGCACTGTCATGCCCGCCATACGCAGGACTTTTTCCATGTGAGAAGACTACATGCCAGTAACTTTAAGAGTCCAAGTAGTATGGTCACTACAAAAGCAAAGGCAAAAGACCTGTAAAATTTTTGATATTATTTTCATTTTATATAAAATTCATTCAATTATAAATTTATGCAATTTATTAATGGCAGAGCTTAAAAATTGACTTTCAGTTTGTAAAATTTCAAAGACAGCTTTCTGTAAATACACAATCCAATTTACCATACAACTGAGTGTGGGGACTTCTTTCTTACTATTAATCCCATGGACGTTTGCATATGTTACATGTGACCATATTGTTTCTTGAATACCAAGAGCATGTGATGCTTTCCAGGGATATTTCTATCAGGCATTCTGCAGATGTATTTTATCCTCATCCTAACTGTAGAGCTTTTGTATGTTTGGTCCCATTTCACAGATGAAGAAATGAAGTTGTTGAGAGATAATGTTCCCTCCAAACTCACTCAGAGAAAATAATAAAGCCAGGACTTCGACCTAGGCAATACAGGATTCAGGCCCCATCCTTTTTAACTCAATGTTGTCTTTCGCCTACTAAAGTAGGCATGTTTGTTGAGAAATCCAATGGAAATGGATCCACTGAACAAAGTTCAAACACAAACAAAGAGAAGTAGCAAGTTCCACAATTAACAGCACTGTTTGTAGCCTAAAACTAATCTTGAGAGATCATCCGCCAGACCCGACCAAGGCCCATTCCATAAGACAACATCTCTAAATGAGAAGACATGAATGGGAGGAGGCAGGGAGGTGCAAGTAGGAGTTAGTGGGAGATGGGCATGATCAAAATACATTGTATGAAATATTCTAATAATTAATAAAAATAATTTTTAAACCAGAGAAAGTATTTCAGTCACAATTTGATGTAGTGCATTGATTGATGTTTTCATTCAATGTGAAGAACAGTATTGATAGTATTGGGAAAGTGGAATAGGAAGGTCACATTAGGTAACATTACCACAGCGATTCTTATTCGTTAGTCTCAATAATTATATAACAGAATTCTTTGTTTACAGGAAAGAGACCCAAAAGGCCTAAAAGGATATTAAGAGATGACTCACACTAACATAAACATGTAAAAAAAAATGAACACATATTCATAAGACGGTTTGAAGATGTGAGAGAAAGTACTAGTAAAGGGCTAGGTTTGGGCAGCTGAGGGTGGCAGGTATCTTTCTGCTACCCCTGAAAATGTTCTATAATCCCAAAGCAGTGTCCAGATAAAAAATAAAAACAAATAATCAAAAGAGAACCAGTAGGACCCTGCTTCTCTCCCAGCCCTCCTCACTCTCTCTGTACTTCCAGCCCTTTGCATTCTGGGAAGGCTTTAGCTTGGCCCACTGAGCAAGCTGAGATGTTGCTGCCTAGCCTAGCTGCCTTCTTCAAGTTAGGCCTCCCGGGTGCCACCTGTGCAGCAGAAGTGGAGGCAGAGGCCGCAGGTTGACTGGCAACAGTGATGGGCATGCCAGATACAGATATGAAAGTGGTAAGACTGCAAAAAGAAGTACAGGGCTTACGGTGCTCAGGATCAAGCCAAGGTTGTGTTGACTTGGAACACTGACTCTATCAAGAGCAAAAAGGGATTTCCTCCACTCTACAGGATACTGATACCAAACCCCAGTACATGTGAAAGGGAGAAAACAGTTTCACTCTACCACAAACAACATGGATTCATTATATATATAAAACATAAACTTTCAGGAAGATTTTTTAATTTTGTATGTATGGCCATTTTGCTTGTGTGTGTCTGTATAGAGTGTATGTGCAGTGCCTGTGGAGGCCAGAAGAAGGTGTCGGATACCCTGGAACTGGAGTTACAGACAGTTGTTAGTTGCCATATGGATGCTATTGATGGACTCTGGTCCTCTGGAAGAGCAAGCAATGCTCCTAACCATCTCTCCAGTTCAATAAACTGGCTTCTTTAGCAGCTTATGTCATAAGGCTGGTGTGGTGGCACATGCAACACATGTCCCAGCAGTCCTGAGGCAGAGACAGGCAGATCCCTGAGTCTGAAGCCAACATGGTCTAGAGAAAGTTTCAGGACAGCTAGAACTACAAAGAGAAACCCTATCTCAATGAACCAAAAATATAGGTAATGTCTCTATATAATATACTAACTCCACAGACATTCTCCAAAGTTATCTTTTCACTCAATGAATGTTATGTTTTTTCGCTTTGGACTCAGTGGGTAGCTTGTGTTTAGAAGTGTAAGTCCAAAGTTCAAAGTCTTGATATTTTTCTGTTTCATTTAAAAGTTGTTGTTATTGTTATTGATGTTGTTGTGACAGGATCTCACTATGTAGCCCAGCCTGACCTCAAACTCTCAGCAGTCCTCCTGCCTCATCCTCCCAAGTACTAGGATTACAGTTTTACATCACTCAGTCCAAGTTCACTTATTGTTCATTGTATTCTTAGGACAGTTTAAAAGAGCCAAAAAAAAAGAGCATTTTCCTGTCCTTAAAGCAAAGTATGTGAAGATGCCAATAGCTTTCATAACTTTTCTCTGACAGATTTTTCTCTAAAAGAAAGCGGTTTCCTGTTAGTTAGGTCATTGAGTCAGAAAGCAAACCATTTGTCTTTGATCATGCCCTTGCCGTAAGATCCCTAACTCATTAGTGCGCTATTAATGAGGCTGGATTTTAAAGCAGGTGTTGTTAAGTGCAATCAGAGCGGCTTTATTAAGCTGCAAATTGTCTTGAGATGACAAAGGAAGTCAGATTGGTCCATGCACAGTTAACCTTTGTCTATATGCATGACTTGCCTGATTAAACAGCAATTGATAATGACCTTCACCCTGGCAAAGCCGGAAATGGTGATGCCTAATTCTGCTATTCATTGTATGTGATGTGAGTGACAGGCAGGCGGTCTCTTTTAATTTAGAAATCTATAATGCAATTTCAAAATTAACTAATATTGCAGTGCAATGAACCACTAATTTGTGTGTATTAGGCTGATATTTTGATGTGCATGTTATTTTAGAGGAGAATATTATCGCTGGGAATTAATTTCGAGTTCAAGTTGTGTTGACTGACCATCTTTAGTAAACTAGAGAAAAGGGATTCAGGGAGACAAAGAAAATGACTTCGGGAGACCTATCCCTTTCTTTAACAGTCTAACCAGCCTATACTTTTTTTATTTTTTACTTTTAAAGATACTATTTATTCTTTAAGAATTTCAAATATGTATACAATGTGTTTTGATCCTATTCACCCCATGATACCCCTCCCAACTTTTCTTAGACCCTCACCATGTACCCTTCCAGAATTCATAATCTATTTAAAATGCCGACTTATACTTTTAAGACTGGCCTGGTGAGTTCATCTCAGACCCCGCCTGTGAAGAGGCCTCAGTGAGTTGTTAGACAAGAACACTGATTTTATACAGTTTATTCAGGGTGGCCATAGTTTATCATTAGCAACCAAAAACACATCAGGACCTTCACTAATTTCGAGTGCGGAGGGAGATGCGGTGAGTGATTAGAACATCATTTGGAATTAATACACTGGCTAGATTCCTTGCTTCTGTTTCCTCACTGACTCTCAGTAGCAATTCTTAGGTAAAAAATGTCCTCACTTTACAGAGAGGATAACAAAATTCTGAATAGGTATTATTTGTCTGAACTCAGTTAAGTAGTGTGGATCTGAAAGCACACAGTTAACTTCTAAAAATGTACATTATTGAAAACGCTGTGTAGAAACACAATAGATAAATAGGATGAGCCATTTGCACTTAGCCATGCATACATGAGTGTGTTAAAGCATATGTTGTTGTGTGTATTCTCTAGTTTAAATGTTTCCTGGTTTGGGGAATTGTAACAGTGGATGCCATGATACTAACTTTGAGCAATGGCCTCTGCCTCGTGGGATGATACATTTCTTTGTAGCTCTTTGAAAGTTCACCTTCATGAACAGACATTAAAAACTTCACAATTTATCACAGTATCCCTCCCTTGGGATTTAAAGCCTTTACACACTACTCCACTAAAATACAAGTGTTCAGGGTAGTTATAACTTGGACTGCTGCTAATGCTTCTACTTCCTAGTTTGGGGTCAAGAGCATTGTATCCTGGGGTAGGGTTCTGTGCCTGGCTCAAATAGGTTTGTTTAAACTTGTAAACAGAGTGTGAGAGGTTTCTTTCTTACTGCAGGAGCTTCCAGAGCCTTTAATATGCTAATGATACAGTGACTTTGCAGAGAGAATGTAGTGTTCCACATTTCCCAAGCTTTCTTGACCATGAGGCTCTTTGTTCCTTGAGCACCAATTAACGCTGCAAGAATTAGTGTGTGGGGAACACAGATAGCTCCAGCTCCGCGTAACTTCAGCAGCCAGTAGAAGGGAGAGTAGAAGGCAGAGTAACAGTCAGACAAGGGAGGTGGGCAAAGGGTAGGATGGAGAAAAGGATAGATTTACCTTTTACACAGCTTCGCTGGGACATATTGTAATTATTTAGACACTAGGAAACTCTTAATGAATGAGGTGATCATTAACCATATAAATAGAAATGATCTCATCTAAATTGCCTAAAGCAAACACGAACAGTTACTATTAATATCAGTGGGAGTTTTCCTGAATCTTACATCTCTTCTGAATGGTACTTGAATGTACTCTTTATTTCCAGCTTATATAAAAGCAATTAAAAGATTAATTGGGGTAAATGGAATGTGAGATTTTTATATAAGCCCTGCAAATTTGCTATGAATTGACTAAAACCCATAAAGAATGAATCATCTACGCTTTATGAGTTGTATTGTTCTGAGAAAATGGGAGTTGTGATATCAAAATCATCTTTCGAAAATACATTTTCAAAATCATTTTCCAAGATCTCAATTTCTGCCAGGCAGTCAGGTGTCAGTCACTCCCTATGGGCCAGGGAGTACTCATTTGGTCCTGACTAGGGTTGTCCACTGTTGGTCTTTGCTTGGAGCTGTTGCTTCTCTTCCAAGTTCATCCAGTGCTGTACCTCCTGGTAACATTATGTTGTGAAATCCCTAAAGTCTCCATGCACAGTGAGAGCCTTCAATTATAGGTTGTCTCTAACACTCTAAATCCATGCATAGTGTTATAATTGGCATTCCTATGGAACATCCAGCCTTGGTCCTGAGACAGCATCCCTCTAAGTGTCAGAGCAACCGTGGGAGCTGCCCTGCCCCGAAGTTCCCCCTAGAAGTCCCTGGAATGTGTCCAAGTATACTATACAATAGTTATCTTGCCTAGAAATGTCTGTGCTCCCAGAGCAAGAAGGAAGACTCTCTGAGGATTGTTGATCTGCTGTGGTGTCGTATTACCTTTTTTTCCCCAAAGTCATGATTATTTTATTCATTTGAATGTTTTCTAGAATCCCTTGGAAGGTCACCTAACTTGAAGAAAAAAAAAAAACATAATGTCTTTCTATCTCTAAAACTGTACTCTGCCACCAGCAGATTCCCCAAATAGCAAGTGAAAAAAAAAAAAAAAAACGTACCATTGGCACTAACAGCACTGAGGCCACCTGTTCAGCTTGATGACAATCTTGAGTGACTTTCATGTCCAGCTGGTGATCAGCAGATAGCAGTGGGACCCGGTCGTCTGGCCGTTGGTGCAGAGCAAGGGTCATTTGCTTCTTCCTCCAAAGTAGTTCACTTATTCATCCAATAACAAAGTTAGAGCCAGGTTATCTTCCAGATGGGCAGCTACAGATCATAACTTGGATAGCTGAATATTACTTCGTAAAAGAGGATAAGAAAAGAACACATTGGCTGATGTTTCCATCTTCCTGGGAAAATAAATGTATTTACCAGACCCTAATCATTTTGATAAATCACATTTCAATGTTGAGTCATCTGCACATCTTTTGAATAATAAACTGAGCAGCTATACTACTCAAGTCTCTGCTCTGAAAATGGTGTGCTATATGAAAGACTACTTAGACCACATGGGGAAACTTCTAGCCTTCATAGCTATCTTTTAAAAGGGGGAATGAGTCCAGAAGTCAGAGAATAACCACCAAAAAAAAAAAAAAAAAATACTTGCTCTGGAAATCACATTGCTGGAAAGAACTAGCTTGTTACAGAGTTCACCAAAATTAGGACCGTGCTCATCGGGTAGATGAGGAGGCAATATTCAATAAGGTACCAATGGAGCACATTTGAAACTGAAGAGATTATAATTATCTTGCTTAGTTCTACTCCTCCTCTGCTTTGGTCTTCATTTATTTCATTATTCCTACTAGGAACATGTGGTACTCTGGATATACAAACTTTGTGGTTTGTGGAGAGTGCTTCCCAGCCATGCAACACAAGCATCAGCTGGAAAGTAATTGGACAAGCCAATGTTCAAACTCTGCTGCAGGTGGCTGAATCAGAAGCTGGAGTGGGCCCCGCCATCTATGCACAAGCTGACTTCCACTTATACCAGTGGTGAATGACGTATGTATTAGCTATTTCTGAACCACAGAGCATCAAAATCCTCAAGAGAAACAACTCAAAGGTCAATAGACTTATTTCAAAGATTTAGAAGTTGATAGGACCAAGATACTTGGGCAGGGTATCACAATAGTGAGATACTGGGGAACTATTGAATTTGGGGGAACATTGAACTTCATGAATGAAGAACAATGCAGACACCGAGCTTGCTTTCATCTTTTATTGGGTCTGCTCTGCCCATCGGACGGTGCAGCTAATCAAGGTAATTCTCTTACTCTCAGTTTCATTAATCCTCTCTAGAAATGCCTACACACACACACACACACACACACACACACACACAAATCTCCTGGGTGATTATAAATCAAATCAACTTGACAATGAAGATAAACCATCAAAGCTGTCATCAGAGCCATGAAAATCTCCTAAAATAGGAGACTGCAATCCACCAATCATTTGTGTGGACGTAAACCAACCATGTAACTTCACTAGATCTACTTCCTACCTGCCAGTTGAAGTATATAGGCAACGTGGTATCTGAAGTTTCTTCTATTCATTAAGTCTGCACTAATATTTACACATTAAAACTTAATGTCTACCATAATGCTGCAAACTCTGAAAGCCCAGGTTTCAAACCTATTTTTTTTTAAATAGCTGTGTTCTCATCCCATGCTTACCCTCTCAAAATCGTAGTTCCTTAATTTTTAAATTGCTGACAATAACAATGCTAATGTTATGTTTCAGATACTTAGAGGTAAAGGAGACACTGGCTTGGGGGGGGGGGAGAGGCAGCTGATATACATGGACTCAGTGGCAAGGAATGCTTGCCACTCTTTGCAAGTAGAACTTTGAGAAATGATGTTTAGTCTTCAAAGTTGAGTCAGTAAAGGGGATATCATTAAAAGCTTCTATCTAACCATGAGGAAAGCAAATGGGTTAGTTTGTCCCAGTTGTTTGTAACTGGGCATAGAGAAGCCATTGGCACTTAACATGATCATTTTTTCTACAAAAAAAAAAAAAAAAGTCTAGAGCCTGAGGAAATGAACTAGCAGATTAGACTACTTGAGGCAGAAGCTTGAGGATCTGAGTTCTCAAATCCCTGGAACAACCACATAAAGGCAGACATGGCCACATTGGAGCCTACAACCTTAGAGTTGTAAGGGATAGAGACAGGATGATCACCGCTTGTTAACTCCCAGCCTATCTCTGGGGGAGACTTTGTCAAGGAAATAAGGTGGAGGGAAAGAGCAGGACACCTAGCATCCTCCTCTAAACTCCATCTCCAGTGGAGGTCCTGTACAAAGACATGTGTATACATCCACCTACATACACATACAAAAGATTTTCACATGACTTTACTATCATATAAGCGTCGTAAAATATGTGTAAAATATGGGAGGGATTTGGTGATATTCTAGTGGAATGATGAGATGCCAAAATAGCAGTTTCCAAAAAGTCTTCCCCGTGTTATCTTGGTTTGGCTCAAATAAAGAAAACACAATTGTTTGCACTGTATTTACAAACAGTCAACAAGGAAATCATGCGTTAATCCCACAGATGAAAGCATAACTCTGGTCCCATTTATCTGTGTTTATCGCAGCACCAGACGGTCTGATTGGGAAAGAGCTCCCTCGTGGGAGAGCCAGAGAAGCAGCCCATAAGTGGATGCTGCGTTACTGGGAGGTGTTGGGTATCAGACAGAGCTTTGCCGACCCTGTTCGGAAACACAATGAGTCTGTGTGGAAGGCTGTGTGCGGCAGTGCCTGGGCCTCTGTTTTACTTCTTAATTTCTTTCACAGCATCAAAAGGCTTTTCTATTCCAAAGCTTTTCTTTCTCTTTTACCCCTGAGCTTCTGCAATTGAGGCACAAGCGCAATCTACCAGCAGCAGCCTTTGTTCTGGTCTTTCAGGAGGCCAAGGAACAGTGTGAGTCCTTCCTAATTAGCCTGTGGACCAATGAAATACTTCTCAAAGCCAGGAGCTGCTGCAATCCCACAGCCCAAGTGGTCGGGAAAGGGGGGAAAGGCCTCTTTAATTAAGGTCCAACAAAACCGGCTAAAAAATGGTATTTTCCTCTCTACAGATGCCTTTTTAAAAATCCCTGTAAATGCTGGCACATGCACAGGTTTTAAACAGTGCCTACGCTTATGCCAATGAGCAGGAGGCTCTTGGCTTTGGAATGAAGAATTCCTGGCCTATGCGTTTGAGAGCCCACAGCCTTCGTTCTGTCTAGGTTTGCATTTGCACAAGAAGCACAGCCTGTGCTGGAGGTACACAACGGAGAATCAGTAGACACGCTCCGCTTACAGAAGCAGTGCACAGCAGCCTACCCCACAGCTTGGCATTTACACGGGACGTTCACAAATGTCAAGGCGCAAAAATCTCGCCTACAGCACAGATGTGTTAATTTATTGTTTTTCTCCATTGTTTGTCCCACTTTTCTATCTTTTAATTGTAATATATTGATTATTTCTTCTTCTGGTGACTTCTGTACGGGGTGACATCTCATGGGTTCAGAAGCCCTTTTTGGACACAGCTCTGTATTCTTTCTGTCCACCTTCTTTACATGTCATGACTATATCTTACTGCCAACAAGAGGTCAGCCTTTGCGTTTAGCTTTGTTTCTACATTTTCAAAGTAAAATACTTGCCCTTGGTCTTAAAAGTTACAAACATTTGTTACAAAATATTAGGGAAATTTATCATGCAGAGTGTCAAATTAAAAAAGAAAAATTAAGACCTTGCAAAATGCAACATTTCAAGATAATACTTAGTGGAGAGATTTGTCCACCTGTGAATTCCATGTGCCTTTACATGGGCATTTCCCACTTGGCAGGTTGTACAAATACATACTAGGTCAATACAGATAAGACATTATCATTTTCATTGGCTGTATACTACTAATCGTTTAAAGATTTAAAAAGACCTCACTAAACACATTTTTAGTTAGCTTACAGAGTACAAGCTGAGAGTACATTTCCCTATGGCACCTTCACATATACTGAATTTTAGTTGAAACCTCCATCCCATCCCCCTTCCATGCCCTCACTTAAATCTTTCCTCCCAAGTAATCCCTTTTCTACTTTCATTTCAAGTGCATTCTATTAACTTCCCCACTTTTCCCCCTTCTCATGGACCCCTTGTCTCAGGTAAATACCTATACATAAAATTTAGAAGCCAGAATCTAAGTATGAGAAAAACAAAGGAAACAAAACGTGTAATGTTTGGTTTTCTGAGCCATTGTTACCTCACTTACAATATTTTCCAATTTCATGCCTTTTTCTGCAAAATTTATGATTTTTTTTTTATACCTAAGTAAAATTCCATTGTGTATGTAGCACAATTTCATTCATGTGTTGGTGGGTATTTAGACTCATTTAATTTCCTCGATACCATGAGCAGAGCAGCAATAAAGACAGATCAGCAAGTACCAGAAGCAGAATAAAGAATCCGTTGGGAATAAGCCAAGCGGTATGGTCATATGGTCAAATTTTAGTGTCTTCCTGTCTGCTATGGTTGCACCAGTTACACCCCAACAGGCACCAAATTAAGGGTTCCTTTTCTTCCACAACCTCACCAGTCTGTGCTGATATTTGTTTTTCTGATAATAAGCATTCTGACTAGACTGAGATACAATCTCAAAATAATTGTAATTTTTATTTCTTATGGTTAAGGATACTGAACACTTTTAAAATATTCATCAGTTATTTATATTTCTTATTTTGGCAACTGTCTCATTTTTAGCTCTTTGATTGCTTATTATTTAGTTTAAGATTTTTAGTTGTTTATATATTCTAGATATTAATCTCCTGTCCAATATATAGCTGGCAAAAAATCTCTCCCACTCCATACATTTGGCCTTAACTTGGTTAACCATTTTCTATCGCGTGCAGAAGCTTTTTGGTTTTACTAGTTCTCATTTCCTTCTCTGAGCTACTGAAGTCCTATTCAGAAAGTCATTGCCATGCCTCTATTTTGAAGACTTTGTCCTCTGCCAATTTCAGAGTTTCAGGTCTTACATTAAGTTCTTTATCCATTTTGGGTTGACTGTCATGCTGAGTGAGAGACAAGAATCTGGTTTCTATTGTATACATGTAGTTTTCCCAGCACAAATTATCCAAACGCTTTTATCCAGTGATCATGTCATCTTTGCCAACAAAAAAAAAAAAACAGAACCACCAAAAACAAACCAGTGGGATAGGCTTATGTCTGTATACGGTCTGTTTCATTATGTAAGTATACATTTTAGTCCAGTTCATACTGGTTTTAGTACTAAAGCTTTGTACTGAAATCAGGCATGATGTGGCCTTCATCATCATCTTCATCTTGATCATTATTGCTATTTTGCTCAGGATACGATGGCCATTTTTCATGCTTCCAAATAAATTTCTCTTACTTTTTAAAGAATGGAATTGGAATTCTGATGGAAATTGCACCAGATCTGCAGATTGCTCTTGGTGGGACACTGATACTTCAATCCAGCATGAGACGTCTGTCTGGCTTCTCCTGGCTTCTCCAGTTTCTTTTGAGAATTTTCAGCTTTTCTTATATTTTTGGATGTGAGCCTAGCCTTTAATGGCTGAGCCATCTCTCCAGCCCGTCTTTTCTTATTCTCCTTTCTTTGACTGCATTTATCCCATAACTAAAACGGCTGTGAGCTTCTTAACACATCACAGTTTCAAGTTTCCATTTCAAAGAAGGTGTTTGTTTTTAAAAAGCAATATATAATAATGCTAGATAGAAATAGTTATGATAAGCTAGAATCACTGTACTTATTGTATGTCACGTGAGTGAGAAATAGACATAAGCATAAATAATGTTCTTGCTTTTAACTTTCTGTAGCACAGAATTATTTTGGCAATAGAATAGTTTAGACAGTGTGCTGTTAGTGAATGAATCCAAGTACCTTTCTTTGTCTAGAGGTCCTGATGTTTCATTTTGTTTAAAAAAAAAAAAATAGCCTTTCTAGACGACATAAACATTCAGCCAACTCGCTACTAAGTTGCTCAAATTTTGAAATGTTTAGCATTTTTAGTGACTGAGTATCATCTCGCTTTAGAAAGCTTGGTGAGCAAAGGCAGAAACTATTGTAAGCCCCTGAACTCTGTACTGTCTAACCATTAATAGTTACTCTGAAAGATGTCTGCCTCTAACAAAGATGACAAAATACACAGCCTGATATTCCAGAAGAAAGACAGAGCCATTCATAACCGCTGTTCCTCCCCATAGTCGCTTTGTACAACAAGGCTGCTAACTATAAAGAAGGAAAACGCCTCTTTAGAATGTCATAAGAATCAAAGAACATAATGCCAATTAGCTTGTGTTTCACATTTTAGTTCCACTTAGAAAAGTTTTTTTAAGGACTTCCTATTTTAGGCTGTAAGAGAAACATAAACCCTCTCGCTTTGTGGCATGGCATATACAAAGGATTTTCACATCTATGATCTAATTTTTATGCTAAGATTCTTTGAGTCATTATTGTAATTATCACTCCCACTCTAAATTGAGAAAACTACAATTCAGAGCAGAATAAGAATTTTGAGCAGACAGCACGCATCAAATGTCAGAACTGAAACAACCTTAAATCTTCACGTTGCTAGGTTCACTCTTCTCTTTCCTCAGTGCTTTTAGCAAAGACTACATATGCATGAATCTTGAATAGTGGATTCATGGTTATTTTTTCATTTTTATCATAGGACCATATCATCAATGAATGCTTAATTATCTGAAGTGTAGATACCCACAGAACATCATCTAGTGGTTTGGTGGAAAAGGGGCTGAGTGCTTGAGGGAGGCATTTGAGCTGAAGTGGTACAGTGTGGGCTGCACGTATCTACAGTAGCCCCTGGAGCTGATGGCATACATGAGATAAACCCAGAAAATCACTCTGATGCTTCTGGTGGCTTAAATGAGGATAGACCACAAAGGCTCATATGTTTGAATGCTTGATCCCCAGTTAATGAACCATTTAGGAAAAAATAGGAGATACGGTCTTGTTGGAGGAGATGTGGCCATGTAAGAGGTGTTGTGTCCTTGTTAGAAGAGGAGATTTCAAAAACCCAAGCCAGGCCCATTCATTCTCTCTTTACCTGAAGATAAGGATACAAAGCTCTCAGCTACTGCTCCAACAGAATGCCTCTCTAATTCCTGCCGTGATGATTATGGACTTACCCTATAAAACTAAGAGGAAGAATCAATTAAATACATCCTATTTTAGGAGTTGATTTGATGTCTCTTCATAACAACTGAGCAGAAACTATGATGGTTCAGATTTAACATTATTATTTTCATCCAAGCTGTTGAATACCAACCATTTTTTTTTTTAAGTCCAAGAGCTCCCTGTAAGCCAAAGGTTGGTGCTGATGAGGGGAGCTCTAAGGAAGGGATGTTGATCTTCTCTTGCATTGTGTACCTAGCAGCGATGGGCATCAGTAGCTGTGAGTGACCGATACGAAAGCATCTTATGGACAGTAATGATGTTCACTCCTTAGTCTCCTTTCACTAGTAACTCTGCCAAGGTGAAAAGTAGGATTGACCAAGGAGACATCAACAAGTCTAATCCAAGATTCCTTGATGCAGGAGTCAAGGTACAATAGTATCAACAGTCCTGTGTTGAAGCCGTCTCCCACTGCTTCCAATACCAGAACAACTAGCCTGAAGAAGTGATATGAGAGATGTGTAGCCAAGGCGCTCAAGTCCACTGAGTTTCTAGAGTAATATACCAATGTGGTCTTTTGGTGATGGAGCTTCCTCTCCACTGCCTAGAGAATGGAGAGTGGAATTTTACTGGAGTCCCAAAAAGTAAAGCTGCTTCTGTCAGAATAGAAAGAATTGTCTCAAGAAAGCTACAGAGAAAAACTTGGTAGTAAAGCCCATGTCTGTGCATGTCAATGTATGTCATCCTGGCCACACAGAGCAGAATTTAAAGGCCAATGGAGGTCATGTGCAAAAACTGCTTAGGCCACAGGCCATTTCCATGGCATCCCACTCCAGATGTGCTGAGGTAAGTCAAGCTCCCTTACAGAAGAGCTGGGGTGAGTCAGGGTCTCTTACAGCAAGAGCATCACCTCTGCGGTATTTATTTTAGATTCTTTGCTCCATGATTCTTTGTGCTTCAGTTTTGCTCCCCTCATTTCTGGCCTTTCTATATCCGTGTCTTGTTTTGTCTTCTATTTAAATTGGGAAAATCATTTTCCCCCAACTCATAAGGAGAAATGGTCAAACACACTATCATTTCCCCAAGAAAAGCAAGACACTAAATGAAACTGTGGTTTTCAGCTTCTGGCTAAGATCAAATTAGACAGTGAACATATACTGTATCCTGATGATTCAGTTTAAATGAAAAAAGTGTATGTACAAGAGAGAAAGATTAATTACAAAGCTGAAAGGAAAGTTAAATGAGCTTCTTCATTACTGTCTGTCAAAGTAGTAATTGATAGAAAATGTGGACAGACTCGGAATTTGCAAGAGACACCAAATTTATTTCAAGGTAGACTTGAGAAATTAGTGAAGAAAAAGTCTAGACTTAAAATATTTCAAAGTTCTGCTTAATGGTTGTTGTTTTTACACTGTATTTTTTATTTTAACTAGTAACTCTAACACATTGTTCTTTCACCTACTCTAACATAATTCAGCGCTGTTGTTTTAAAGGAACTATTCTGGGGCTGTGCTCAAGGGTGCACTTTGCAATTGAACTGATAAATCTTTGTATCCTTAGATGTGTATGGACAGATAGTAAATGTTGATTGGAGACATAGCTATGTGTAAATGTATGAAGGGAAAATTGGTAACATAGTATATTAATCAAGGTTTTCTGGAAAATCAGAAACAATAGAAAAGATAGAGATGTGTATAAAAGGAGATGTGTTACAGGAACTGGCTTATGAAATTCCAGAAGGCTGAGAAGCCACCTGTAAACTGGAGTCATGGGAGAGTTGGTGGTATATTTCTGGCTGAATATAAAGGCCTGGAAAATAAAGAAAGCTTCTCAGTAAATATAAGGGACTGATGATAACTCACCAACCAGGACCTTTGATGGCCAAGGATAGGACAGGACAGGCATCTCAGTTCAAGGAAAGAATGAAAGAGAAGAATAAACATGACTGTTAGATGTCTTTGGACTCTACATGTGTCTCCAGAGGGTTAGAGAGTGCTAGGCTGTCTACAAAGGTTATCTTTGTCACTTCCTATTACTGTGGTAAAATGCTATAACCAAAAGCACGTGGGGAGGAAAACATTTATTTGGCAAACAGATTACAATTCATCACCAGAGAAAGCCAAGGCAGGAACTCAAGGCAGGCACCTGGAGGTAGGAACTGAAGCAGAGCCAGTGGAGGAATCCTGCTTACTGGCTTACTCTCCATGACTTGTTCAGTCTGCTTTCTTAAAGCCAAGATCAACTGAGCAGAGGTTGCACTGCCCGATTGAGCTGTGCTCTCCTACATCAACCTTTGCTCAAGAAAATACACCCACAGACATAGCCACAGGTCAATCTGAGAAGGCAATTCCTCAATTGAGGTGATCTTAGCTTATGTCAAGTTGACAAAAGCTAGTCAACAAAAATGTAGGTCCTTTTTCTATGGTTGAAATCCTAATTTCCTCTATGATCCTCACAGACACCTGCCCAAATAATGTCACTAGCTATCTAGGCATTCCTTTGTATGTATCTATCCAAGTAGCCACATTGATACTTAAAAGCAATTACCATGGATATTTTTATTGAACAGTCCTCAAAATAACTATTGTGAATATTACCCATCTGCTGAGCATTTATAACTCCTGTGTTCTCTCTGTCTCTTCTGTCCTCCTTCTTCCCTCCTCTTCTTCAATTTCTCTCCTCAATTCTTCCATGTTCTGCTTCTTCTTTTCTCTGTCTTTCTCTTTCCTCCTTTTTCACTTTCTGTTTCCTCCCATTTTTTTCTGGCTTAACATTCAAATAGTTTCTGTTCATTTGTTTTATAATTTGAGTTTTGGCACATCATTGACTAAAGTGGCTGTCCAGCATCTTAACTGGATGGATCACTTACAATCACAAAGCAAGGTACTCACAGCAGTTCCACGGTTGTATCTGGAGGAATTTTCTACAAGATGCTGCTTTCCAGACACTGATCATGTTTGCCTGTGTTCTGTAAACCATTTACATTTTATCCACACTGGGATTGTGAAGAGACTATCATATAACACATTTTACAGAGCATAAGGCTCTACTCATGGTACAAAGTAATCTATTCATTATATTTAGTCTTGTGTTCTCTAAGGGGTGCCTGAAATCTATGAGATATTTCTATATTCACGATTACATTGAACTCTTAATATCTCTCTGAAGGCATTAATTGCAAAGGAGATCAAGGTGTATCCCAGATTTCATTGTGTTTGCAGCAAGTGCTATGGGAGATTACATTTCTCTGGCTCAAGTCACAGAAAGCCTGAATTGACATTCACCAGGAGGGGTAGTCAGTCCTTAGAGGGTTTGGCCTATGAATTTTTGAATTTCAAGGGGCAGGGAAAATAGATTGTATTTACTTAGAAGCTCACAAACAAGATCCACCCTAAATAAGACTGGTCCTCAATGGTACTTCATCCCTATATCTCATTTTCTTTCCTTTCTATTCTTCCTGACACCTTTAGAAGGACTTGGACCTCCATGGATCTCCTCAGAGGTTTTAGTATGGTGCTAATCTTCAGTGTTGAGAACCTAACCTCTTAACCCTGTTCACATTTGCACAGTGGGAACTGAAGTCTTCATTTTATATCTAACATCTCTTAATTTGAAATTCAGCTGAATTTAATATTTCATATTTCCCTTTCTCTAAAGAGTACCCCCCAAAGAGAGTAGAGTTCTCCTTTGTCTCATGACTGTGAGTCACTAATTCTAGGTAGGAAAAAAAAACTGATGAAGAAATGGAAGATAACATTTTAACAGTAAACACACTCTAGCTATATGAGCCCCTGTAAATTAGTTACAATTATTTCTATCTCCTTCTATCTTTCAAATGAATGAGACTAATCTATGATTTATTTATGTAGCTTTAACACAATTAACCCTAGTCTCACGGCTAGACTGGCTACTTCCCCAACATTGTTTCCCCAAA
This sequence comes from Mastomys natalensis, assembly GCA_021653895.1. Taxonomy (NCBI): domain Eukaryota; kingdom Metazoa; phylum Chordata; class Mammalia; order Rodentia; family Muridae; genus Mastomys; species Mastomys natalensis. The sequence goes on from JAJTUV010001110.1 coordinate 914,428, forward strand.
TAGGTGCTGTTTGAGTCTCCCTGGGTTATTTCTGCTTGAGCAATCTATCTTGGGAATGGGAATGAGGGGAATTTCACTCGGTCATGTGTTCCGGTCCATCACATCTAATGGAGAACTTTTCTTCTACCCTATTCACCCTCCTCTCACTTCTCTTTCTCCTAGTGGTCCCTACCTTTCACTTCCCACCTGGTAACTCAAACCCTGCCTTCTTCTATTCTCCCCAGCAATTGGCTGTCACTAGTTTTACTTAACCAATAGTCTTAAATCGGGGAGCAATGTTTACACAGCAGAGGGTTCTGTGCATGAGAATTGGCTCATCCTGGGGCAGCCAGATCTTTTTGTTGTTGGTGTTGGTTTTTTGAGACAGGGTTTCTCTGTGTAGCCCTGGCTGTCCTGGAACTCACTCTGTAGACCAGGCTGGCCTTGAACTCAGAAATCCGCCTGCCTCTGCCTCCCAAGTGCTGGGATTAAAGGCGTGAGCCGCCAGATCTTGGGATACAAAATTTAGCATTTAAATACAAAGCAGCACCAGACCAACCTCCCACAAACCAACAACCATGTTCCTTCCTCACTGTACCAGAACTGTGCTCTCGCTTCTACATAGCAAAAACCCATCTTGACTGTTTCCTTAAGAAAGACTCTGTAGCACATCTTTAATGGAATCAGTAAAGAAATATGAAATATTAAGCAATGAAAAGGCACAGAGGCTATCTGAATGTATATTACTAAGCTTTTTTAAAAAGCCAAACAGAAAAGGTTACATAGTATCTGATTTCATCTGTGTGGCCCTGGAGAATCCAAAATTTAGGATACAATAAAAGAGATGAGTGGTCACGGGGGCCAGTGGTAAAGGATAAACAGCCCGAGTATGCAAAATGCTGTCATGAGTAGGTATGCAAATCTACAACTTGAACAACAACAAACAGAAAAACTCTGGGCTGTGCCTAACAATAAAGTGTCAGTGGATGTCACCACATAGCAAATGTCCCACTCAGGAGAGGATATTGATAATGAGGAAGCTGTGTATATATGATGAACGGTGTGTAAAAATGTCCTATATCTTATCCTTATTTTTGCTGAAAACTGATACACAATCCGAAACAATGATCTGATTATTACCTGTGTAACAAAATTTTTAAAATCTGTGTTATAATGCATACTACTCAGTAGATCTTATTAAAATCAGAAAAACATAGTTACCAACACATAGGTCACAACTAACACACATACACACACATACACACATACACATACACACATACACATACACATACACATACACACACAGAGAGCTGCTGAGCAGAGTGTATGAGATGCTGTTTCCTATCTCTTTGTTTTCCTCTAGTAAAATTACATTCCAGTAAAGAAGAAGGAAGGAAACTGTTGGGAGCCGAAAGCGGCTATCATCTTTGCAGCCATCTCAGACCATATACCCTGACAAGAGACTTGTTTTCAACAGCCCACAACAGCTGAGCACACTCTGATAAACATCTTGTTTTTCTCCCATATCTTGTTTTGCTGCTTAGTGCCCCCAGCTGCAAGGTGCACGTGGTCTCCACGCTGCTGGATGCATGTGGTCTCCACACAGCTAGCTAGGTACACGTGGTCTCCACGCTGCAAGGCACATGACGTAGTGCCTTCAGCTATGCTTGTCCACGAGGAAAAGGCACGTGGTAAAGGGTATAAATACCCAGAATTTCCTTTCAATACAAGAGACTTGATCAGACTCTGTCTTGTCTCCATTCTTTGCATCTCTTGCCCCTCCCCACTCTCTCTCCTGCTAGACCCTGACCAGAGCAGCAGACCGGGCCTTACAAAGTGGCCCCCGAATGTGGGGCAGAACGGGCTGTTACAGGAAACTATTTCAAGACAGAAGAAAATTGATAGTGAAGCTATCTTCCAATGGCATACAGTACAAAGAGAAGGTCTAGAAACATGTTTTTTTTTTTTTTTTTTTCTGTCATGGAATTCTATTAGGACCTAAATAGAGACACAAGAACAAGCAGAAAATGGATGAGAAGCAAACAGTGAGTTTTTCAAACATTCGGTTCTACCCAATAGTTGATTTTGGTAAACAACCAAATTTAGTCAAAGCCCATCAATTATATTCAATTGGTATTTTGATAAACTCACCCAAGCCAGCTGACATCTATGAAAACAGTTTAGAAGCTATGAAAAAAATAACGTGTTTTGTTTGTTTGTTTGTTTTGTATTTAAATAGTGATCATATTAAGACATTGTAGACTCTAGTGTAGCACAAATTGACATCCTTAACAGAGGGGTCAGTACTTCGTAATTGGCCTATCCTTAACACAGAAGCTAATACAACCTGTAGGCATCTTTAACACACACAAACTTTGACATTCAGAAATGTGATTTCATGGCCACAAAGCAGATAGTATTGAAATCTCTACAACTTGCCTATAAAATAATACCTAAAGGTTCCCAACTTGTAGAACAGTCTCACACCTCCTTAACACTCCTGCTCTTCTGAGTAACAATGGGAAATTAAGCTTGGAAACACTGGTTTATGCCTGTGTGAGTGTTCTTTATGCTCTAAGTTGGCTTGTTAAACTTTTGGTGAAATAATTGATACAGTATAGACAGAGATGTAGGCAAGACTAGGTAAACTTTAACTGTTGCTTAGGGAATAAGATAAGTCTGGGAAAGTCATTCAGCATTCTCCCTGTTCAATGTCCTCTCTTGTAAGTTAAAAAGTAAACTGAATTTGTGGTCCACAGATTCTTTGTTTTACTATTCAATGGTAATTTAAATAAGTATGCCATCGTGGTGATTAATACTGATGGTTAGCTTTATGAAATCTACTACCACCTACCGGACCAACCTCTAGACAAGTCTATGGTCCAATTCTAGGTTGTGTTAACTGAATAGGAAGACTGACTCTGAATGTGGGCTCCTGAGTCCAGAATTGCATAAAAATAAGAAAGTGAGCCATGCACTCTGCCATCTAGCTTTCTCTGCTTTTGGACTGTGAACATTATGTGACTACCTGTCCCCAAGCTCCTGCTGCTGTGATAGACTGTAGTCTCCAACTGTGAGCCCAGATCAACTGTTTCTTCCTTAAATTCCTTTTGTCTGGTGTTTGGCACAGCAAAGAAAAAAGTAACGAATAAAGAGATGCGTCATCAGCTTTTAGTTTTGTCAAGTAAGGATATTCAAAATGTGCCATGTCCTGTCACCATGGTTGCATAAAGGGAAGGGAACTTTGGCACCCTGTAAACATATTTGTCTTCCTGATGAGCCACCCTGTGTATGATATTTTGTTACCGTAATGCAAATGGACTTAAGACTGATCAAAAGCTGCTGTCAAGTCTAGGAGCTAGACATTAGTCAGTGTTTATTCCCTGTTTACCAATCCCTTGTTTGTCATGTTCCTATAGTTGAGGAAGTATGCTTACTTCCCATTACACTGAACTAAGGCTTAGTAATTTTCTCTCCCCCTTAACCTAGATCTTCCTTATTCCGTTTTGTTTGATTAAAGCAACAACAACAGAAAAGACCAAACACATTTCACATGCTCAGTTGTTACCCGTCAGGAACTGTTGTATTGGACAGTGGTGGGTTATAAAAAAGAATATTCTCATGAATAAGTCTTATCTAAGTGTATAAACCAAGGAATGTGAACTTTCTGTTTTCTGCCTAGAATTATTGAATAAGGACTTTGGAAAGATGTAAGAAAAATTATTAGCTTCCTTACTCACAGACTGAAGTCTAGTGGAGGGAAGCAGGTTGAATTTAGGGCTCTTCCTAACCTGAAGTAAGGCTATGCTTAGCCTTAACATTCTTCCGGTATATCTTTGTTGGCTTTCTTACTGTGTTACTAGGACAAGGAAAAGTACATTATTGATTCTGATACCTTGCAATCCAGTGTCAGATTCTAACATTAAGAGATGCTACAGTAAGAGTCTAGGAATTGTGGGAAACATCTGCTTGTTCTGGACATGGTTCCCTTTTCCAAGCCTTCTTCCTGTGCCGCCTCCCCTTGCCATCTTCATTTCCTCCATGACATAGGCAAGCCTGCCAAGCAGTCTCAAATGGGCTCCATCTGCTCCATACCTAATCTCGAGTTAAATCAAAGTAAACAAACACTTTCTTCTCTGGGAACCCTGGGCACATTTCTGTAGTAGTTTTGTATGGAAACATCTCGACTCCCATTTTCCATAGCGTTCATTTCTGCGTTTCTAAGATCATTTTAAGCCATGCAGTGATTAGCACTACTGCGTTTACATGTTTTGTTTTGCTTTGTTTTCAGATGATTGTCTTCTGTACACAAAAAGGGAAAGACAAAGATGCAGTTATTTGGTTAATTTAGTCAGGCAAGTCAGCTATAGCACAACATTTCACTTCTCTCATGAGGAAATCAGAGGCTAAATTACCCTGAGCAGTGCCTACACAGATCTTGTCCATCAGACAGTCTGGACTCCATTCACATCATCTACAAAAGGGAAATATGCACCTCTACTAATGCCTGGCCATCCTGTTCTGTCTGTTCTACTTCTCCTGATCCCCCAGTCTTCTAATTAATATGGGAAAATGGAGCTAATGTTGTTTATCATTTTGTGGTTAGTCTGACCCCTGACATTGTTTTCCTGGAGAACATTCAGTGTTCTGTCATTTCTAAATGGATGGGAGGGGAAGTGTACGATGTAGAAATCAAAGAGAATTTTAGCTGTTTTCAGGAAGTTGGACTAAGGCTCACTGTCTAGTGGGCCTTGATTTTGAACCCTCAATCTGTATTTTTAACCACACGCCACACCAATCTTGGCAAGTTAAGCACACATATATACAGGTAGCTAATTTTTCCTTCAGAGATTATTTAGTATAACTTATTCCAGTTCCAGAGAAAACAGAGAGTCTGTACTAATATTTATAATGAAACGCCATGAGGGCGTTCTTGTTTTTAATGAGAAATCAGAACATCATAAGGTTGTGTATAACCTAAAGCCATAGATGAGTTTTAACCTTTACTTGCTTATTTCTGATAAATTCTCAGCTCTTCCGTGGCACAGTAATATCATGCTGCTTCTCCTTGGGCTGTCTGGTGCACTTTAGGTTTGTGACTAGGCTCATCTTATTCCTTTGTTTTTCTTAGTTTTATTCCCCTCCATGTGGCTGGTGTACATACAGCATATTGATTGAGATAGATATCATCTTCTAACGTGATATTCTTTATATTCAATATGTGTTTAGGAAGACAAGAAAAACTGTCCATGTATTGTCTCCAATCTTTCCAACAAGTTATGTATGGTTCCCTATGTCTTTCTACAAAACTCTCCAGTGGTGTCACTATAGGTAAGGAGCCAACTTGGCTTTAAGTAGAACTGTCTCAGTTCTGACCCTGCCACATTCTGAATATATGGCATTGTATGGATCCATTAGTCTTTCTGGCCTGATAATTCATCCACTTAACAAAACAATATAGTAAGTTGTATCTCAAAGTGGTGTGGCATGAATAAAAATGATAATATTCTTTAAAGGCAAGGATTCTGTTATCCTAGTATTTCTAGCACCTAGTATGGAGTAGGAAAGGAAGTAGAAATTTAATTGAATCTATAGGAAATTAAATTAGATAAACTACTATTAAATTATCTATTATTAGAAATTACTTTCTTATCGATTCAATTAAAAGAAAGTAGCCTAATTGGTTAGGCCAATTAGGAGATACTAATGCTATATGAACTCCCTAGGCTGTTTGGATTTTTTAATTTTATCAAAACAAAGAGAAGCAAACTTAGAGAAAAAGGCTGAAAGACTAGACAGAAACTTGCCATCCATAGAACCTAGACTGGGCTTGCCTTAGAACAGACATTTGAAAGTTGACTAAATTAATTAATGGTGGCATACATTTGTAAATGGCATTTTCCATCATCCCAAAGAGTGCAGTAGCACGACCCATGCTCTGTTCCTCTCAGCTCTCCCATTCTTCCATCCAGCTAATCATCACTGCTCAGATGGTGAGGTGGTGAGGTGGCTCACACCGCTGACCTTCAAACTTGATGCCAGAGTTAAATACCAGGATCTCACATGGTAAAAGGAGAGAATAGATTCCTAAAGTTGTCTCCTGACCTCCACATGTGTGCTACAATATGTGCATACACATAGAAACACTTTTAAACTTGTGGATCTCTTATCAAAGTCAACTTTGGAAACATTAAGAACCATCTAGGCTATGATGAAAATTAGCAGAGAGAAAAAAAAAAAAACTCTCATTTGAAAATTATTGATGCTTGTCTTTTCTTTTTATAACTCACTACTAAATGAACAATGGGTCAAGATAGAAATTAAAAAAGAAATTAAAGACTTTCTAGAATTGAATGAAAATGTATATACAACATATGAAAACTTCAGAGACAATGAAGGTAGTTCTAAAAGGCTACTTTATATCACTAAAAATGGATAGATCTTAGAATAGGATCTTACCACCTCTGAGTTCTAGAATAAAAAGAAGAAATCACACCCAAAAGGAGTTGATGGTAAGAAATAATCAAACTAAAACACTGAAATCAATAAGTTAGAAACAAATAGAACAGAACAAAGAATCAATGAAACAAATAGCTGGTTCTTTGAGAAAATCAATAATGTTTACAAATACTTATCCAAATTAACTAAAAGTCAGAGAAAGAATATCCAAATAAACAAAATAGATTTGGAGGCTGGGACTGGCTAATAACATACTGAGGAAAATCTAAAGAGTCATGACATACTTTGAAAACCCCTCTAAATTGTAAAATCTATAAAGAAATTGATAATATTCTTGATATATACAACTTATCAAGGTTAAATCAAGATCAGATAAACTACTTAAGTAGGCCTATAACCCCAGGAAAAAAAGAAGTAGTCATAAATGTCTCCAAACCAAACAACAGCAACAAAAAGTAAATAAACAAGCAAACAAAAAATAAAAGCAAAAACAACAAAAACCAAAAAAAAAAAACAATAACAAAACCCAACTGATTTTAGAGCAGAATTCTACCAGACTTTCAAAGAAGAGTAAATGCCTATGTTCCTCAAATTGTTTGACAAAATAGAAACAGAAAGAATGTTGTCCAATTCATTTTATGAGGCCATAGTTACTCTGATACTCAAATTACATAAGATCCAACAAAGAAAGAGAATTACAGACCAATTTCCCTTGTGAACACAGATGAAAAAAAAACAAAACAAAAAAACTCTCAGTAAAATACTTGCAAACTGAATCCAAGAACACATCAAAAGATAATCCACCATGATCAAGTCTACTTCAAGTCTATTTTACCCCAGAGTTGAAGGCATGGTTCAACATACAAAAATTTGCCAGCTTATTCCACCCTATAATCAAACTGAAAGTCACAGAAACAAATTATCACCTCAATAGGTGCTAGAAAAGGCCTTTAACAACATCCAACATGACAAGAATCCTGAAGAGATTAGCGTACACGGGACATACCTCAACATAATAAAGGCCGTTTATAGCAAGCTCATAGCCAACAGCATCTTAAATGGAGTGAAACTCAAAAGCAACTCCACAAAAATAAAGACAAGGTTTCCACTTTCTCCATTCCTATTCAATACAGTTCTTAGTTTTATAGATCTTATAGTTTTTAGCAAGAGCAATATGAGATCTGAAGAAGATCAAAGTGATACCGATTAGAAAGGAAGAAGTCAAAGTACCTTTATTTGCAGATGATATGATAGTATACATAAATGACACTAAAATGCCACTGGAAAATTCCTACAGTAGATCATTTCTTTCAGAAAAATGGCTGGATTTAAAATTGACTCACAACAAAATCAGTAGTAGCCTTCCTATATACAAATGACAAATGGAATGAGAAAGAAATCAGGGAAACATCTTTCACAATAGCCTGGAAGAATATATAATATATTGGGGTAACACTACCCAAGCAAGTGAAATATTTCTATAATAAAAACTTCAGGTTAGTGGGACTTGGTGGTACACTGTGACTTCAATGTAAGCCTGGTCTTCAAAGTGGTTTCAGGACAGACAAACAGGGTAGAGAGAGAAAAAAATCATAAAACAAAAACTTAGAGTCATTGAAGAAGGAAATTGAAGAAGATAACAGAAGATGGAGAGATCTCCCATGCTCATGGAATAGTAGGATCAATATAGTGAAAATGGCCATCCTACCTAAAGCAATCTACATATTCAGTGCAATCCCATCAACATTTCAACACATTTCTTCACAGATCTTGAAAGGACAGTTTTCAGTTTCATATGGATACACAAAAAGCACAGGATAGCTAAAACAATCCTGAACAATAAAAGAACCACTGGAGCATCACTATCCCCAATTTTAAGTGGTACCACAGAGCTATACTATGAAACTGTGGTATTAGCCTCTTAGTGGATGTAAGGAGCAGGCCCTTAAACAGGACCAACTCCATATTGTAATAGGAAACTTGTAGGGACATCTGGTACGTGTAAAGACAAGTCTGGAAGTAAAGTTGTGCTGTGATAACCAGCTGTGATGAGATCAGAGCCCAGAGATAACCAGACACGAGTGGTTATCTGCCGTGCACGTCAGGAGTAATGCCAAATCCAACATAAAAGAGGAGCCCGATCAGAGCACTTCATCACACTTGTAGCCACGACTGGCCAATGTGATCCTCCGGACAAAGCCTCCTTAGCACCCGGTCATCAAAGAGACAACCGAGAGTCCAATGCCTCCAGCTTCTTTGAGGTCAAGCACCCTGCGAGGTCAAATTATCAATTCAACTATCTGGAAGCTGCAGCCTGACCCCTCCTTCCCTGACTCCGGACCTGTAACCCAAAATCATCAGAAGGACTCAGGTCGTATAATCCATAAATGAATGATGTGTTTATTGCTATGCTTATTTCTTTGGTAATTAGCAACTTATTATTCATGCTCATTGTGCATATTGTTAGAGGCAATGCATAGGAAATGTGGCAGTATCTTGTAACAATTGCCTTAGCACTGGTAATAGTCAATATCTTGTTAGCAATAGCCTTAGCATTGATGATAAGTATATTGCTTGCTATACATTATTAAAGAATAACTGAATTCTAAAACCTCTGTCTCTCTGGCGTACTCTCTCTTCCCTCTCGAGGAGCTGATGGTCTCACAGTCAAATCCAGTATACGATCCCTGAGTGGAGCAGGACCTGTCGCCCCACTCCCCTCGGGGGATTCTAACCCCTTACCAATAGCCTGCTTGTAACAGATAAGAGTCCCATAGCCTCTGAAGTATCCCCTCTCCAGGAAAAAGACATCGTGATGGGTATGGCCCTCATGCCTCACTGGACAACGACAGGAGGACCAGAGCCATTACAAGGTCCCCTTCAATTATTGGAGGTCAGGCCTCTATCCCTGCCTTCACAAGATTAGAATCACCACGGCCCTTCTATACTTAGAGAAGGGAGGAGATATCAGGGGCAGCCTTGCTTATACACTGAAGGCCTAAAATCAGCCATAGACCTAAAATCAGCAATAGGCCTCACATACATACATGCTAACACAAAGTCTTGGGTCTCTGTGGAAAAACACTGAAACAAATGGCTATAAGCTATTGTAAATAGGCAGCTTCTGTGGAAATTTACCAGCCTGAGTAGTCATAGATCTTATAAATAGGCAGCCTCGGGGGACAGTACCAACTTAGATAAGGACAAGTGAATCATAGACAGAGTCATAGTGACCTGTCCCCTGAACCTTCACTCAGCTGATACCCTGTTCTGAAAGGTATCTGTACTCCCCCTGAACACCTATGCTCCGGTGTCATTCCATTCCCCACATCCTGCCATTTTGTGTTTATAACTCCTGTTTGAATAAGTAAATTATGATGTGATTTAAATGATTAAATAAAAAAAGAAAAAAACAGAAAGAAAGAAAAGAGTCCCATAGCCTGCTCACGACAGTGAATTAGTCCTTCTTCCCTAATTCAAGGCTTCCTCTTCCTTTACCGTTAAGTTTGAACTCCATCACAGTTACTCTTCTGTGTCCTGGAGGAAAGGTGGCAGTGTATCCTTAAGATTTCTGAGGTTTTGCAAGGCAGGTTCCTCTAAAATCATCTGCAGGGAAGCAGGGGGAAATTGTGGCCCTTCATGGAGAGAAGTCAGCCACGTGTGTATCCACAAAGCACAGCGACCTGGAGGTTGAATGTATACCTAAACATTTCTATTTCAGTTTCAGACTTCTCTTTCAGCCTTGTCCTAACCTGCTGGGGTAGACCACTCAGTCTTCTCTGGACTTCTATTGTAGTGAAGCCATGGCTCGGATCCTCTCTTTCTCCTGTCATCTGGTTGCAGATAAAAGTCTCTTTGCTGTCAGGAAAATCTTCATCCCATATTGATGCTTTCTTCCCCCAACTGGTAGGTGCAACCATCCTTTAATTCCAGAGTTCCTTCATAATGTCTTGCCAGGCTGTTTCAGGATGAGGACATTGCACAGATCATGTTGTCATGCACTCTCATCCCATCTTGACCTGCCAGTCATGAAGGTTTGCACCACAGCAGCAGCAGACAGGAGCAATCACCCTCCACTTCCTAAACAAAGGGCCCATGCTGCTGCCATCCATCCAGCTACAAAGAGCCCTTGACTTTTAGCCTTTTCTTGCTTTCTTTTCTTCTTTGCTCTCTTTAAATGCATTTAAAGGGATTTTCTAGAAGAAAATTTGTAAGTATCCATTAGTGTTCTGCAGATGATTAACAGTTTCAGAGGTACCACAACTTCTCAATGAAAACATCTGAACTACAGCAGTGATTATTTACTGATAAAATCACTGCAATACATCTAAGTCATCAGTTCTGCCTCTTCCCCCACCCTTACCCATGGGAATTCTGACAACATCAGTAGACACTGTTGGTTGTCACATCAGGGAATAATAATTAGCCTCTTCTCCAATGTCACATCTAAGTCTCTCTTGCATAACAGGTGAAAACAGGCTTGTGTGGAATTTTGCCTTTAGGGTACTCATTGCCACTCCTTGTCAGGGCCCTCACTGTGGGTGAGCAAATGAAAAAGGACTGAACAGAGAAGCCAGATGTGATGCTCAGTAGTGGAGTGCTTGCCTAGCATGAGTGAGGCTCTGAGTTTAAACCCCAGCACTGCTACAAAAAACAAAAAACAAAAAACAAAAACAAGCTAAAATAGCCCAACAGAGAAGGAATCAAACTACAGCTTCCCAAGCCTCAAGTGACTCTGGAATAGGTCGATCTTTTCTATTTCTTCCATTTAAGTCAAGGGAGCCATAGCTTTACCTTCCCACTAAAGCCACCGACTGCTGTAATGCAGACACCTTAGCTCTCTTCAGCTGACAGCAAGTCTAAGGAAAGGACCTTCAATAATGCTCACTGGTGGAGTGGGAGGAGTCCTTCCCAAGGGTTCTCAGAAACACTTGTCATTCACCTGTAGATTTCGTTAGGTAGGCAGTGTGTCTCATGAAGTATATTTGCAAAGTCACCTCAAGCCTGGAGTCTGGAATAATGTAGATATAAAGTAAATGCAAAAGGCTCAAAGAATTGTGGTGAGGTAGTAAGGGAAAGAAATAGAGATGTTTAAAGATGGACTTTGTGCACTTAAGAGCTCAATTTGACTTTGGAACACCATGTCCAGCAGACATCTGTATGAATGAGTTTAAACCCAAAAGATGAATCCATAGTTTGGCATCATCAGCATATAAATATTTGAACATCTATGGAAGAAATACTTTTAAAAAACACTAATCAATAATTCTAAGTCTCTTTTGAAGATATGTATAGCTATATTAGCAGAATGTATATTATTAAGTAAAGATTCTTTATCTATACAAAAGAAAAGTGTCAGGCTAAATTAACTCATCTCCCTTTTCCTATGTTCCTGATGCCTGAATACACACAGACAAGTCCCAGGAAGAAACGGCAGTCACTGGCAGACCAAAGGAGAGGACAGTAGACTTCCACCACCATCTTTGAGCCATCATAACAGCTGAGTACCCTAACTCTTAGCTCTCATTGGAAAAAAAACCAAACTCCTGTCCTGTGCACATCTTTCATTTCAGATTTTCTTATGTGTTGCTTGTCATTTACAAGTGGTACTGATCTTGGCTGAGATGGCAGCGCAGGAAGGGATTTAGGCCAGGCAAGGTGACTGCTGAGAGGAAATAATAGAGGACCCTTGAATGTAAGGAGGAGGAGAGATGTCCATGAAGCCCAGTTGTGGGTATAGAAAGAAGCCCTGACCAGAATGGGTTTACTGAGGTTCAGTCATTGACATTTATGGACTGCAGAGCATCCAACAAAAGTGACACATGCTCATTGCATTTGATATTTAGGAATCACTATACCTTCCATGGAGATGGTAATTGACAAGTTATTCTTGACATTAATAGTCATTCATTTGTCCCACAAATAGCAATTGAGCCCAAACTATTATAAGCTACTATGCGTGCAATGATAATCAAAGCAGACTCCTAAAAGCCTAGAATTTCATTACTGTAAATAAGCTTCTCTTTCTACCAGTGAAAATGGGAACCTTTGCAATCATGGGCTATTGAAATGCCTTTCCCTCATAAAATCCTTTAAACAGGAACCACAAACACAACCAGCATTATGTAATGGTTCTTTATGCTCTTTATGCTCTTCATGTACCCTTGAAACCCATACCTTTTACCACAAAGCAGATGCTGAACACAGTCAAGGGTTACAACTTATTCAAACGCTTAAAGAACTACAAATTGGATCATCAGTCCATACCTACTCAACCAGATGCTACTGATTTTGTGCTATTCTAAGTGTGTTGTGCAAGTTCCTAAAATAATAGAAAAGACAGGTTTCTATCAAGCAACATGTATATGCATGTAGAAAACTATATCACATGTAGACAAATGCAGATATGGTATTTTAAAAATGAAAAAAAAGCATAGGCTGTCAGTAGATACATTTGAAATGTATGCCTTCATCTTCATTCACATATTTTTATGTAAATGGATAGCATGAGGTTCCAAAGAGAAGCTCCAGCACATAGCTAGCGGCAGATTATAACATCTGAACCTCGCTTTGCCCATTATTAGAATTCACTTGTGGTTCATGGTTCAAAAAAAGAAAAAAACCACTTCACTGAGTAATAGTCGTTGCCACATTTCTTCACATTGCATGCACAGAAGCCAAGTCCCACTTAAGGAGAATTGGGTTTCTGGGCTTGCCTCTGTTATACAATGAGTGGATTTCCTTTCCCTCCCCAGGCTACTCCAGTTCTGCTGATCAGTAACACTGTTGATTTAGACGCGGTTTCAAAGCAAGCCACAGCAACAATAGGAGCTAGTTATTCCAGAAGCAAAATGAAAGGGGCTGGAAAGATTAAAAACATGGGCTGAAAAATACACATTATTCTGCACACTGGGTTTGCTAGTTACAGATCAAAGAGAGCATGAGAAGGGGGAGGGGTGAGAAAGACAAACAGATTTCAACTACTGTTGAGAAACCTGTTAGAGATAGATGGGTGAGAATTCTTTCTGTTAGGTCACTATAATTTCAATCTCTAACCTGTCAAGCTCAACAAGAGCTTTCCCAATGGGCGTCACAGAATACAAATGTGTTTAGCAAGTTTTGAGGGATCCAGATTCCTTAAGGCATTCTACTACTGTAATTGTTGAGATGTATGGAAAACATAGTGTCAAGGGACATTCAGATAGCTTGACGCTGTATAGTTTTATATTTTGTTCACTGTCCACATGGAAAATGTATGAAGCAGACAGTCCCGTCAGTGTAAAAAACAATGGATATTCAATTGGACCAATAAAATACAATCATAGCTTGATACTCCATATGCCACCTAGATAAATGACTAACATAAAGTATATATGCCATGTGAAGACACACTATGAATATAAATGACAAAATGTGTGTATGCATATATGTATACCATAACACACATGGATTGCGGATCCATAAATAAATGCTTAAACCTAGACAATAAGACAGAAATGCAATAATACCACCAACAGGATAGTGTAAATTCTAAGATGAATAGCCAAGGGGTTAAGCCTTAAGATCAAAGGACAGGGATTGAAGTTTTTATGTAAATTCCCCTGTTTTCTTAGCAAGCTCTAAAGAATAGAATAATTTTTATTTAAAAATACTATTTAAATCAAAAGTGCATGTAAGAATAAATACCATAAATTATATTTGTTTATGGGGTCTGCTGCATGTGCATGAACTAATATTATTTAATAATGCCTATATTATATTTCTGAGGAGTGGGATTATAGTAATGGAGAAGAGGACTTATCTATGTGACCATATCTTATTTAATATTATATTGTCATTTATTCTTTGAGAATTTTACATATGACTACAATACATTTTGACTATATTCACTCCCACCCATGTGAATTCTTCCCAAGTCCTCCCACAATGCTCCCCTACCAGCTTTATATTTTCTTTTTTATATTTGATTTTTGAATGAACACATACTATTTTGTAAAGGTTGTACTCATACATAAATTAAAATTTGTGGAGTTGGAAAGATGGCTCAATGCTTTTTCAGAGAACCTGGGTTCAATTTCCAGCACCCACATGGCAGCTCAAAATTGTCCATAACTCCAGAATCTACCCAAATATACATCCAGGCAAAACACCAATACACATAAAATAAAAATATAAATAAATTAGGAACTAAATAATGAACCAACTTATTTTAAAGTTTGTTCAGAATCTTAAACACTGTGCCTCAGCTTTACCAATTTGTATCAGTAAGGTATAAGATCGACTTAATATCCAGTCCATCATTTTGTTGACTAACCAGAACCTCTGTCTTCTCTCCTAACTAAAAGACTTAGCTGTGAACCTGGCTTTTTTCTTGGCTTTAGAATGAATATCAGCGTCTATGGCCCTACCACCCTGAACATGCCCGATCTCGTCTGATCTCGGAAGCTAAGCAGGGTCAGACCTGGTTAGTACTTGAATGGGAGACCGTCCGGGAATACTGGGTGCTGTAGGCTTTAAAAAAAAAAAAAAAAAAAAAAAACAATGAATATCAGCTAAAAACCATCCTCTCAAGTCTTTTCTCTCAAAGTAAATAGCTGGGATTGGCTATGAGACTATAAGTCTTCAACCCCGTCAGAAATCCAGAATGACTGAATTAACTGAAATTATGGGAAGCACAAAGCATAGCTTCTAAAACTTAGCCAATTTATAGAGTTCGCTGAACACCTGGACAGTCCCTATACTACAAAATGTTGGAGCATCCGATCTTCAGCCTTCTGGCCCAGGATCATCTGACAGACCTAGTGGTGTAGAATTATTAAGGGCTGATTACTCTGTCTTGGCAGATCAGTCGACTATTCCGCAAATGTGTCCTTTTTAGGACAATAATTTGTCTGTAGATGAGAAGAGGTAATTCTTGCCTGGTGGCTGTCTCACCTCAACCGGAGTAACTCCAAAGATGCTCAATTTCTTCTTAGAATCCAAGACAGGAAGCTGTCAGGAGCAGACAGGTCTCTAATCAAAATGAACCTTAATACAGAAATGTTTGTAACGTCAATTCTGTGGACTTCTGACGTTTTGAAAACCAACTATCCATGTAAGGCAATCTGGACTGTTGTCTGTTAACTCCTCTCAGCTATTTCTAAATAAAATATAGAAAACACCCTAACAATAAACTCAGAGCCATGAATTTGCTATAGGCCCTTAACTCACCAGTTCAAACCAGTTAAAAAAGTTAAAGAAGGGCTGGGTCTAAGCCTTGTATTCCTAAATGTGTTATATAGGCACAATGCCTATGAGAGTAACAATATTAATCTCACTTCTATATCAATAAGAAATTCGTACCAATGAAAACCTTAAATTTGAAATCAAAGTAAATTTTGTACCATTTAAGAAATTATAACTTCAGCTTAATAACAATTATACAGATTTCTACCAATAAGTTATGGCTATGCAATTAATCCTAGCTGTTCCTCCCTGTTCCAACAAAACCACTACTTTCTCTAGAAAGACAGCCCAATATTAACCAACTCAGTCCCCAAGCCCAGGGAATAGGAGTGCTGACTCTTCATTAACTTCTTCAAGCTGATTACGGGTGTTGAGATATTAGAAGAGGGGCGAGGGGAAGAGTAAATTGATAAGCCTCTGATGTCTGTGTCTTCACTGCATTCAGCTGAGATTCCAGGACATCAGAGGTTCGAGCAGGTCTGCTCAACTTGCTTGATGAGTAGATACACCAAGGCTGTGTATTCTAAGATACTGCCTGGGTTAGAGCTCCTGAGAGGACCGTTTCCTCTAGGATTTGTAAGATTGGGTGCAGAGCAGCCACTGGGGGGCGGGGGAGGGATCTGCTCAGTGCTCGGGCCCAGACCAGAAGGAACCACGCCTCAGCTTTGAAACTGAAAGGCACTGACTGAATTTTCCATTTATCCTTTGGAGCGTGGGGATGAAAACAGTGGAGGAGTGTAGATGTGCTGAGGCTGAGGGCATGGCATTGTTGAGGTCATATGACATTATTACCTAGAAAAGCATATTGCACATTTTAAAGTACAGAACAAATGCATGGCCGGGCGGTGGTGGTGCACGCCTTTAATCCCAGCACTTGGGAGGCAGAGGCAGGCGGATTTCTGAGTTCGAGGCCAGCCTGGTCTACAGAGTGAGTTCCAGGACAGCCAGGGCTACACAGAGAAACCCTGTTTCGAAAAACCAAAAAAAATAAAAAATAAAAAATAAAAAAAAATGCATGCATGCATTTTCATGGCTGGAGCATATATAGACAAATGATAACCCACAATGGACAATCATCAGCCCAGAGACTGGCAATGTTTCAAGATGACCTTCAATTACAGTTTTCCAGGACTGATTATCATCTGGATACATGCTTACACTACTAAATCTTTGGCTGTCCTACATCTTAGACTAAAGTGTAACATAAATGGCTTTCTGTCTCCCTGGATTGAGATTAATTGGTATCCACGAAGCATATGTGGTTAGCTAGGTTGCCCAGAGAACTGGCAGAGTACACCCAAGTTTTTGCTTTGATCTTCAAGAGTGCTGTCTGGCTTGGTTTTGTGCTTTAGCCACAGTGTTCTCAAACCCACAGTTGTAAACTGCAAACCCGTGGCCACAAAGAAGATTAGGTAGGGGAGTGTGGTTAATCCGTGCAAAGCTACTTCAGGCTAGATGCAAGGCTCAGATAGTGTTCCATATATATGTGTAGCTAGGGATGAATTTATGAGTGGGCAACATTGCTGTTTCATCACAAGGTTGTCTTCCTCTTGCTGTTAAATTGGAAGATCCGAGGACGGGTCTGCTTTCTCCATACTAAGGCACTTAGGTTCTCAAAATTGAGAGGGAGTCCATAGATCATTAACTCTCCTCTATTTTGTGTGATTAAAAAAAAAGAAATCAGCATCACTGGGGAAAAAAATGATTTTTTCTGATTGATTATTGCTGGTGGTTGAAGGTAAGACTCTATGTGTCCAATGGCCACTAGATATCATGAAACAATAATAGCTATTGAAATGTTCTGCTCTGGTGGACTCTCTTACCCCATTTCTGCTCTCTGGTGGGACCCTGAAAAATCTCAATATGTCTTTGAAGGATATCAAACTGTTCTTCCCTGACTTTCTTAGTCCCAACAAAATAGGTTTGTGGTTTTTTTGTTTTGTTTTTACCTCTAAAAGCTTACTTCCAGGAGCTTTATGATTTGAGTGTAATCAATTGTTAGTGTCCCTCTAAAAAAAATGATGCTGAGAAGTAGCAAAATAAAAAGCTGCTCCCTGGGCAATAACCCTCCGCCTCCATGAAATTTCTTGCTTGTGCAGTTCTACAAAAACAACCCACGAAGGAAGAGGCCTGGTCTGGTGCCTGCAGACCAAGCGGTTTCTGTTCATCTCCTGCCCTCCAGGGCTTAAAGGCTACAGGGCTACAATCTAAAGACCAAATTGAAATACTTAGTCTAATTTTAGAAAGTGAACAACTCTAATGGCATCTAATGAATTCTTTTGCTAGCTATGCAGTCTTCCATCATCATTCACACCCAAACTGAGGGCTTAATCCAATTAGCAAAGCAATATCCTGAGAAACAATTATTTCATGGTAGATAACTACACCATTATAGGATTCTGAACGTGTGGAAGGAATGGCTGTGGCTTCGGTGTTTATCCTTTGTTCAAATCGCATGGCGATTTAACTTCAAGAGTATCAGTAATACAATTGTATCAGTATTCAATTGTATCCAGTATGAGGAGGGCAGAGCCTTCCAGAGGAGGCCTAGCCTTGAAAACTCTATCCCCATAAATGAGCTAACTCCATTATTGTGAGACAGTTAGTTATCATAGGATAGATTATTGTACAAGGACAAATCTAATCCCTATGGGTCACTTTCCTTTCTCTTAGCCCTTCTGTATACGATGATTTAAGAAGAAAGCCCCATGCCTTACTAGTCACATAGGTGATAACTACTCATCCCTGGACCATGAGCTGTTTCTTCTTATAATAAGTTAGGTACTGTATGGTTTTCTGCGGTTACATGTTAAATGCTTATGGCACCCACGATAGGAAGTGGATTAAGATATTAGGTAATATTTTTACAATAAAATTCTTTCCATTCTCAGGAAATGAGACTAACTTTCTGTAACACTGCATGAAGAAAACAATAATCTTAAGGTTGCATCCTATTTATTATGGCAGTAAACAGGAGTTGTTTGTGGATTTACTTTCATAAAATTGGGTTTTTCAAAGCCAATCCATCCTGTGAAGAGATACAGCTCCACTACAGTTTTTATGCTTAATAAATACATATGTAAAATTCTGATAATTTATGCTGCTGGTCAATTGTATACTAATATAATTGTATTTTTTTTAATCTAGAATATCTTAAACATTGAACACCTTATAGCCACCAGAATTTTCTTAAAATTTTTATATAATATTCTGTACATATTCTATTTCTACTATGATGATTAATAGAATATTTCCAAGCACAAAATTGTGAAACACATTCCTATATTAAAAAATGAATGGTCATGAATAGAAAAGTCATTAAACTACCTAAATTCTACTAGATGTACTAAATATGAAGTTCTCATTTTACCTTTAAATTTCAATGTTACCAACATGAATATTATACTATTTGGAGCTACTTCAAGAATTGTGTTCTTCTAGGGCTGGAGAGACAGTTCAATGAATAAGAACAATTGTTGCTTTTCCAGAGGATCCAGGTTCAGTTCCCAGCATACATATGGTAGCTCACAACAATTTATAACTCCAGTTCCAGGGATCTGACACTCTCTTCTGGCATTTTTAGGTACCAGGAACACACATAGGCACATATATACATACAGACAAAACACAAAACACACAAACTTTAAAAAAAATTAATTGTGTCCTTTAAATTTATATATGATTGCGCAAGGTGATTCTCCCAGGATAAGGTTCACCTCCTCACTCCTTCAAGGGGCCACAGATGTGACTATTGGCCTTCCTGTTGTCAGGAAGCTGGTATTCTCCCACTTGCTGTGGAAGAGTCACATATGTGACTTTTGCATTTCAGGTTTAAAAGAGTATCTTAAAGCATAAGTTCAGAAGAAGGTAGATTTCAGGTAGTTGTGTGTCTTTAAATTGTCCAAGGCTTACTGACTGTCAGAATTCTATCAGAATGGCCAATTCAATCCAGTACTATACTGGATGAAACTACTCCTTGCTTGGTGATTTTTCAGAGAGAGAGAGAAGAGAGAGAGAAAGAAGAGAGAGAGAGAGAAGAGAGAGAAGAGAGAGAGAGAGAGAGAGAGAGAGAGAGAGAGAGATTGTCATAACCTCCAACTGAATTTGAGGACCTTGTTTCCGCCTGATTGAATTAAAGCACTTACATTTTCTTTTTTTTTTTTTTTTTTTTTTTTTTTTTTTTTTTTTGGTTTTTCATGACAGGGTTTCTGTGTAGCCCTGGCTGTCCTGGAACTCACTTTGTAGACCAGGATGGCCTTGAACTCAGAAATCCGCCTGCCTCTGCCTCCCAAGTGCTGGCTGGGATTAAAGGCGTGCGCCACCACCGCCCAGATTTCAAGCACTTCTATGAAGAATTGCTCACTCAGCTGCCTATATGGTGTTACATTCTTTGAAACCTAAAGTGTTGTTCTTCCCTGGATATTTCTGGCACAAAATCACCCAAATCCTGTCCTCTCTTTGCTGGGTGCTGCCATGGAACTTGTGTGTGCCGTGGGGCAAAAGACACTTAGTTCTGGGCCCCACTTTTGCTCCATCCCACTTTTCCTCAAAGGACTGAACTGTTTCCTGGAAAAATGTAGCCACGAAAGCTCAAAACTTCATTCTGCTTCCACCTGGCAGCCTTTACTACCCTGGGGCTTGGGTTTATATCCGTGATAAATGAGGAATTACCCTACTCCTCCTATTGATTTTGGGCTTGTCATTCAGAATCATCCTCCTAAATTTATGCAAATCTTACTTCTTTAGCTAGAGTTAAAAAAAAAGAATTTAGCAAACAAGTAACTCATTCATCACCAGTCAAGAAGTGAGTATATTTTTCTTTAAATGTCCTCACCATTCACTGTGGCTCCTACTGTTTCAACACTAATTAACTAAAGAAATGTTAATTCAAATGATCAATTATTTAATGAACTCATGATTCCTTAACATCAAAAGCCTCTATTTGAATCTCAGTGAACCGGACCACTGGGCTTGGAGAGGGATTCTGAAAAAGGGGTATCGGGGAGCAACAAAACAAACAGGGTTTTAAATTTGTGGGTTACAAGCTGATGGCCAATGTTTTGCTTGACACAACTTTTCAGATTGCTCTTGCTCTCCCCCTCCCTTCTCCCTCCCTCTCCCCCTACCTCTCTCTCCGCCACTTACCCTCTCCCTCTCTCTTTTTCTGTGTGCATGTACGTGTGTGTTCTGCTCCAGACAGCTTTCTCTAACTTTTTAGAAAACTCTCCGGATAGCTCATCTCTAGCAGATCAAAGCCCAGTCTTTTATTTACATATCAATTCAGTTATTAACCCAGGTTCCCTTTTGATTATCTCATGAATCTGTATCCCTTGACCTTGATTCTTAGAAAGAGACATTGAACACAAACACAGACAATAAGATAGCTGGGCGTGACCCCAGCCTGAAATCACCATTCTTACTAAGACGGAACCTTGACCTAAACTCCCCCAGTCCCAGGCTGACCTTGAACGCAGGAATCTGCCTGCCTTTGTAAGCATAAACAAAACAGCTTAGCTGAGTGGGATCTTGCTACCACTTTCTAAATCTCTTTATCTCCTTCTTTAGTTCTTTCTGACAAGCTGGCTCATAGTGCAGCTGCTTCTGTTCTTTTAGATCTGTGAAGCTCCTATACAATTCATATTCATACATCCTTATATTTTGCATAGTTGAGAAATTCTGTATTTTTCAACTCATGTTTTCAGAGTTCCTCCCCATAGCCTTAAGGGCTGTCCTGAAGGCCACAGCATTTACCATTTTGTTGAAGGAGACCTTAGCCTCACCCTGGCCTCCCAGATCCCAGTCTCTCATTATCATGGCGTCATTAACCATGGCAGAGAGGACATTCCTAGAAGGAGGAACATAAAGTAAAAAGTATATATTTTTATACAAAGCCTTACGCACATAATAACCATTGACCCTCATGGAGGCACACACCTGCTGACTCTGTTCCAGAAATGAGAACCTTGTCACACCGACCCTTCCATGGCTGAGCAGGACTTGGCACAGGGACAAAACTACACAATTATTTAGTAAGTGATGATAGCATGCTTAATAAAATTAGGAAAATTTTAGTGAATTGTACAGATTAGAATTAATAATTGTTTTAAGTGATAATTATAAATTTAAAGTATACTGCTATGCAGAAATGTGCTAGTATAATTCTATGAAGGAAGTGAAAATAATCTTTAATTATATTCTCACAATAGATTTTCAAGTCACTGAAATGAACCATCAAACATAAAATTCTATCTTTCCAATCAAATGAAGTTCTACAAGAAAAAGTCATTATTTGTAAAGAAAAGACAAAGAGGTTTATGGCAATTGGATTGACAGAATAGTTTTTCCTTTTATTGAAAAAAGATTTTTTTCTCACATATTATATCCTGACTCCAGTTTTCCTCCCTCTACTCCCCCAGTTCTCCCTCCTCCACTGGCATTCAGATCCACCTCCATCCCTCCTCCCAGTTCCTCCTCCTCCACTGCATTCAGATCCACCCCCTCCCTCCTCCCAGTTCCTCCTCCACTGGCATTCAGATCCATCCCTCCCTCTCCCAGTTCCTCCATTGCAATTAAAATATACCCCATCCGCCTCCGTAGTCCTCCTCCATCAGGCATCAGATCTACCCCCTCCCTCGTCCCAGTTCCTCCTCACTGGCATTCAGAGACATCACCCCTCCTCTCCAGATTCCTCCTCACTGGCATTCAGATCCACACTTTCCCTCCCTCCAGTTCCTCCTAATGGCTTCTAGATCCACCCTTTTTCTGTCTCTCATCAGAAACATACAGGCTTCTAAGAAATAGTGCTAATAAATATAAAATAAAGCATAAACGGACCAAAGAATGGACAAAACAGATAAGCAGGGAAGAAAAAAAACTGAAGGGGTCATGAGCAAACAGAATCCATTCAAACTCTCAGGAAACACTAAAACAGAAAGTAACCTAAATGTACATTATGAGACATGAACGTCCAAAAGATCATATTAGTTATTTTTTCAGTGCCTGTCTACTGCTGGGCATGATCCTGTACTTGGAAGTCGCTTGATTCCCCTTGAGAGTCCTAGAAAAAACACTAAATGTTCATTTCTAAGTGGCTTATCAATGGAAGATAGCTTCTGGGTTAGCAATGGTGCTGTGTTCACATTCTCCTTTGAGCTCTAGAACCCCGTCGGTGTGGGGGTTTACAGTTCTCCTTTGTATACTGTGCAAAGTACCTTCCAAAGTTGCTAGCACGGTTGAAGGCTCTATGTAGGCACCAGTCTGGGTTTCTCCATGTTGGATGAGTTGTCATAGCTGTTGTCTTCAGCACTAGAGCCTTGCCATCAGTTTGTGGAGAACAACTTATAGTTGTTTGGGGGTTCCATAGGACCCCTTTGGCCAAAACTCAATTAGATCTAACTTACTTCAAGTACTGGAAACTTTGCTTGTTGATAAGAGATGTCCAGTTAGGGATCTGTCTGCTCATCATTTGGTAAATTCGTTTAGATCACCTTTGTAGATGTGTATATTTTAGGAAGATTCTAATATTAGGATTCCATACTACCCCTCCTAACATGGTCCTTCCAACTCTAGTCCCCACTCCCCATCCATCCAAGACTATCTAGTCTATTTCCCTTTCCTAGAGAGATTTATGTGTACCCCCTAGTCCGTTATTCTAAACCTAAGCTCTGTGTTTCCCATGGATTGTATCTTGGCTATCGTTGGCTTAAAAGCTAATATTCACATATAGGCAACTACACACCATGTTTCTTAGTCTGGGTTATCTCGCTCAGGATGATTTTTTTTTTGGTTTCACCCATTTACTTGTGAATTTCATCATTTAATGTTTTTAAAGGCTGAGTAAAATTCCATTGTGTAAATGTACTACATTTTCTTTATTCATCTTTTAAGAGATAGCTAGGTCATTTCCAATTTCTGGCTATTATGAATGAGAGAGCAGTTATGAAAATGGTTGAGCAAGTGTCCCTGTGATAGGATGAAGTAGCTCTCGGATATATGCCCAAGAGTGTTTGGCTGGATCTCTAGATAGTTCAATCCATCTTCCTAACTGCTACATTGATATCCATAGTGGCTATGTAAGTTTGCACTCCCAGGAATAATGGATGAGTGTCCCCTTACCCACATCCTCACCAGCACGAGCTGCCACTTGTTTCATTGATCCTAACCATTCTGTGAGGTATAAAATGAAATCTCAAAGTACTTTTGACTTGCATTCCCTGATGACTAAGGATGCTGAATATTTAAGTGTTCTCTGCTTTGTTCAAATGATGGTTGTCCTTTGCCATGCAGAAAATTTTCTGTTTCATGAGGTCCCATTTATTAATTTTTGATCGTAGTACCTGTGTCAATAACTTCATAGATCTGTCTGCCATCGTACACTTTATCCTGCTTCTATAATATTGTTTATCTAGTGTATTGTTATTGAGGGTCTTTGATCCATTTGGAGCTGAGTTTTCTGCAGGGTGTAAATATGCATCTATTTGGATTCACCTACATGCAGCCATCCAAAAGATTGCATTTGGAGCTTCTTTATTTAAAAAAATAAATGTATCCATAGGTGTGTAAATTTCTGTCTGGGTCTTCAGTGCAATCCCCTTAATCAATGTGTCTATTTTTGCACCAACACCATGCTGGTTTTATTGCTATAGCTCAGTAGTACTACTTGAAATTGAAGATGATAAAACCTCCAGCAGTTTTTTTATTATTAGGTATGATTTTAGATATCCTGAGTTTTTGTGTCACCATATGTAGCTGAAAATGTCCTTTCAAATCAGTGAAGAATTGCATTGGAATTTTAATGGTGATTGCACTGAATGTGGAGATTCCTTTTGGTAGGATGGCCATTTTTACTTTGTTAATTCTACCAACCCACCATGAACACGAGAGATCTTTCCATCTCTGATACTTCTTCAATTTATTTCTCTAATGACTTGAGGTTTTTATTATACTAGTATTTGTATCCCCTTTAGTGTCTATTGCTCTAGCTAAGGTACTATATTCAAGCACTATATTGAATAGGTATGAAGAGGACAACTTTGTCTTATTTCTGATTTTAGTGGAATTGCTTTGAGTTTCTCTCCATTTATTTTGATATTGACTATAGGCTTGTTGGACCTTTATCATGTTGAGGTATTTCTCTTGTACCCTATCTCTTCAAGACTTTTATCATAAAGGGTATTAAATTTTGTCAAAGGCCAATGAGATGATAATAGTTTTTTGTCTTTCAGTTTGTTTATGTGGTGGATTACATTTATTGATTTATATGTGTTGAACCATCCCTGCATCTCTGGGATGAAGCCTACCTTATCATGGTGGATGTTCTTTTTTGATGCATTCTTAGATTCAGTTTGCAAGTATTTTTAAGAATTTTTGCATCTGTGTTTAGAAGGAAAGTTGGTCTGTAATCCTCTTTCTTTGTTGGATTTATGTGCTTTGGATGTTAACCTAACAATGTTTTTCTTTTCTTTTCTATTTTGTAGAGTAATTTGAGGAATATTATTGTTAACTCATCACTGAAAGTCTGGTAGAATTTTACACTAAAACTTTCTGGCCTGGGATTTTTTTTAGTTGCAAGAGTTTTAATGACTGCTTCTGTTTTACTAAGGGTTATAAGTCTGTTTAAATTGTTTATCTGATCTTGACTTAACGTGTGATAAGTGATACATAATAAGAAAATTATTCATTTCTTTATAGATGTTTCAGTTTGGTGGAAGACAGGTTTTTAAAGAATGCTCTTATGATTCTCTGAATTTTCTTAGTGATCTGTTGCCAGGCTCCCCCTTTTCATCTCTAAATTTGGAT
Organism: Mastomys natalensis; assembly: GCA_021653895.1. Taxonomy (NCBI): domain Eukaryota; kingdom Metazoa; phylum Chordata; class Mammalia; order Rodentia; family Muridae; genus Mastomys; species Mastomys natalensis. The sequence goes on from JAJTUV010001110.1 coordinate 939,892, forward strand.
ATTATCTTTCCATCACTTAGTTAATTTGGATAAAGGTTTGCCAACCTTTTTGATTTCCTCAAAGTACCAACTCTTTGTTTAGTTGACTCTTTGTAATTCTTGTTTGTTTGTTTGTTTGTTGTTTCTTCTTGACTGTTCTGGCTGGTTTTGTGTGTCACCTTGATACAAGCTGAAGTTATCACAGAGAAAGGAGCCTCCCTTGAGGAAATGCTTCCATGAAATCCAGCTGTAAGGCATTTTCTCAATTAGTGATCAAGGGTGCCCATTGTGGGTGATGCCATCCCTGGGCTGGTAGTCTTGGGTTCTATAAGAAAACAAGCTGATCAAGTCAAGGGAAGCAAGCCAGTAAGTAACATCCCTCCATGGCCTCTGCATCAGCTCCTGCTTCCTGACTTGCTTGAGTTCCAGTCCTGACTTCCTTTGGTGATTAATAGCAATGTGGAAGTGTAAGATGAATAAACCCTTTCCTCTCCAATTTGCTTCTTGGTCATGATGCTTTGTGCAGGAATAGAAACCCTGACTAAGACAATCCCCAAGTTTGATTATTTCTTACAATTTATTCCTTTTGGACACATGAAAATTTTTAAACAAAAACAATCACATCATGTGTATTATTAAGTCACCAATATGAGATCCCTGACATATTTTTTATGTAGAATATAGTGCTATGAAGTTGCCTTTTAGAACCACCTCCATTGCGTCTGATAAATTTGGTATTTTTTATATTTTCTTTCAACTAGGAAGTTCATTTCTTTCTTTGTTTCTGTCTGACAGAATACTAAGTGCTTTCTAAAATTGCACTCTATGTGCAACCTGTATAAACCTATCTTAAACAGATAAGCCTAACGAACCAGATACTTAAAAGAATGCTTTTGTAGAGGAAATGCACTGAAAGGCGTTGGCATTCTGAAACAGCACAGGTACGGAGTCGAGTAAAGTTGAGAAATTTCATCCATAACTATTACAAACCTTAGAGGAACCTCATTTGCTGATTACTTTCTTTCTACATAGACAGATCTGTAAGTGCTTAAACTGCTGAAGCTAGTTTACTACTTTAAACCTTCCAACATTTGCAATTAAGCCTATCTGGGTTCTTAGTACCATGCTTCAATACAGTAGGAAATATGACATGAACTTTTTCAGAAATGAAAATTCACAAGTTTTAAATTTTGCAGTGTCCTGGGTAATGTATCTCATAGCATCCAACTCTGTCACTCTTACAAAATGTCAACTTTCCTTATCTAGCATATCTATGCTGTATCAATTATTTGCCCATTAATCACTTTTTTTGTTTTGGATTATTTGTTTTGAGACATTAATTCTTTTATAGCCCCCTGTGGAATCACTGCTGATAGTCTAGCTGCAAACTCAGAAATGTTTGCTTTTGCCTGGTTAAAAGGGTGGAAGCAACATTCTAAGATGTCTTTTTTGGTTTATTCTTTCTTTTTAAGACTCTATTCTTTTCAAAAGTTTCTCATGTGTAGGAGAAGTGCTGTTGAACTATCTGTAATGGCCAAAATACAGAGTATGTGTTCTCTCCCCTGGATTAAAGGTGTAAAGACCTAAGATGTTTCATGTGAGACCTTAATCACATAACTTTTATTAAAGTATTGTATTTATTCTACTTTATGATTCCTGCTGATCTCTTCCTGTATCTAATTTACAAATTCATCTTTAGGATACATACATATATATACATACATGTATACACACCCAAATATGGGGAAATGTCTATTTATGTAGAGTTCAGTATTGCCTGCAGATTCAAGTATTCATTGGAGGTGCTCAAATGCTTCTCACAGATAAGGGAGGACCACCGCATTCTCCTTACAGAATTCCAGATACCTACACTGTTTACACAGAACGTTTGCTCTAAGTAGAAATGATTACCTGTTAACGGCCCAAAATTATGAAGACATCTCTATGAAGTAAAATGTATATGAAACAATCTGCCTCAGTCAGCCATACAAGTGAGACTAGAACTCATCGTTGTGTGTCTTTGATCAGCAAAGCATTCCTAATGCTTGACGATCCCTTCAGGGAAAAGGTGAGGAGAAAAAGATGCATAGAGAAAGAAAAGAAATGCAAATGGCAGATGCTACTAGTCAACAAGTAAAAAGTCAGGCGAAGTCCTGACTGTCCCATAAATCTGACCCATTGATGGTACTGATGATCAAAGGGATTTTCTTCCAGCTGTGCTGTCATCCAGGTGTGTTTTGGATCAATACATTTGAGGCCAGGGCCAATTCAGTGCATATTTATCTATAGCAGTATGTGACCTGTAAGCTTCATTCACCCAGCCTCCTATAAATGGAAGCTTTTTTGTTCAAGAAGGAGCCGTATGTCAGTGTGGAAAGGGCAAGCACAGGTCTGGAATTGTGCCTAGCAAATCAGACAGCCACACATACTCTCCAGAATAAACACTGGGCTCTTTATTATTTGCATTTTTCAACCTTGTCAGTCAAATGTTTCATGAACAAATACAAACAAACAAAAAAACAGCATAAAGTCTGTAAGCTCATTGCTTCAGGGGTTTCAGTCTAGTCTGTGTGCTCCATTGTTGTGACCCTGAGGTGAAGGAGCACTGGCAGAAGTGACTTTCACCTGATAGTAGATGAGAAAAAAGAAAAGGCAGAGAACGGGGCTTCTCTTTCCAGGACTTATCACCATGGATCTCCTAGACCCCCTGCCAAATATTGCAGTATGTCATGACTGATATTTGACTGAACACAGCTTGGAACAGACCACGACAGACCAAATGGTTCCAAGTGGGGTTTATTCAGAAGATAGGGCAAAGGTGGGGGTGGGGGGAGAAGAGGAAGAAAAGAGCAAGGTCATGGGGTTCTGCCTATTTTATATGGGCGGTGACATAGCCTCTTGCAGGTAAGGGTGGGAGGTAGCCAGGTGGATTCTGGGAATGTATGGCAGTTGCCTTGGCAACACTGTGGGGGTTGCCTAGATGTGATGTCACTGGGTTCGGAGCCTGATACCATCAATGACTCCATCAAAAGATCAGTCAAATACTTGTGATCCAGTCACTTCTCCAAATACTCTGCTCTGAAGGCATCTATCTGTATTAGAAAGTTCAGCACTTGAACTTTTGGAGAAGACACTTCACATTTAAATCTTGGCGTTATCATTTTATTGATGAATAAATCTCAGACATGTACATCAAGGGAACAGTGCTGACTAAGCTCCATCACTGACTTAGCTCAGTAAGCAAACTGAATCAGAACACAGAAGATCCTTTCACGTGGTAGTTGATGGAGAGAACTGAATTCTTCCTTCCATCATGACATTCCATCCACAATGAATGTTTTTCCACATTTATGAGCATCATCAAGGAATCTACTAATTTATATATGGTAGATTTTATATATTTTATATATAAATATATGTCTATATATTTATATAATTTATATATGGTAGAATTTATATATGGTTCTGCAGTTGGTTGGGTGATTGACTTGTTCATTCATTCAACAATTATTGTTTGAGAACCTTTGGTTGGAAAAAGAAAGCATGGGGATGAACAAACATTTAGCTAGTTGCTAGTTAGGAAGAGAAAAAAAATATAAGTAATTTGGAACAATGATGGAGCCATTGGTGTGGAAATGCATGGAAGGAAATAATTAACCCTGCCTGAGGGAGTTGTCCCAGAAAGGTAAGTATATTTGAACTACAAAGACATAGAAGGGAAAGGAATGTTCCTAAAAACAAGAAATCACAAGAAAAGGCATGTACAGAGCAAAACTAGGCTATAATTTCTGAATGTTTCCTATGTCCTGGGGAGCTGTTCTTAACATTCCCTTGTATTGACTCATCTAGTTTCTACAAACAACACTTTGAGGTGAACACACTTTTTTTTTCCAAAATAGCATACAAAGAAATGGGTCCAGAAAGGTCAATTCTCTTACCAAGGTTTCAGAGGCGGTGATGACACAGCTGGGATTCCAAAGCCACCATAGCCCACTGCCACCACACCCTGACCGAGTCTAGAGGTGCAGAGGATTTTGACATGGCTCAAAAAAAGATTAGGAAAAAGGTCCGTGGAAACAACCAATGCAGGAAAAGGCACTGAGAGGGACTTCATCCCAGCTCCAGGCCTCCGACTGCCATGCGAAGATAGTCAGCAGAACAGCTGTGACGACAGCCATTGTTTTAGAGCCCTCCTATCAGTAAGGTGGGAAGCATAAAGTACCAAGAAACATTCTCACTTGCCACAGGCTCCTGTAATTACACACAGATGAATGAGGCCCCGCCCCCTCAGTGTTACAACACTGGTTTTTGTTCTTTTGTGACATTTTATTCTGCAGCAGCCCCCTCAAGTGTTACATGACAGCATCATTTTCAGTACGACTTTTCATGGAATTTTATGACATGCTTAACAGGGAAGGGGGTTAAACCATGGGA